>CM023628.1:7453790-7528790 GCA_013358685.1 Antennarius maculatus
AGTCACAAAATGTGTCAGTGAACTTGAGTTGATTCGTTGATTCGTTCGTTGGCTGGTTCTTTGGTCGGTTCTTTGGTTAATTCATTTGTTGGTTTGTTAGTTCATTGGTTCGTTGACTGTTTTTTTTGGTTTGTTCATTGGTTTGTTGGTTCATTGGTATGCTTGCTCTGATCAAGTACTTTTTCATTACAAGATATTTTTTTAATATGTTAATCAATTGCACTTCAAATGCTTGATTTTTTTTTTTTTTAATGAAACTCAGTTGAAGAGTGGAGCACACGTCAAAAACAGAAGCCTTGAGTTCAGAATAGATCTTGATAGAAAAGCTGGATTTGTGATTGCGTGATTCCTACTCATTTCACTCATCAAAGCTAAAATGATATTAACTCTACTCAGTGGAGGTATGACGGCCTTTGACTTGGGGAACCTCTGCGGTCTGATCAACTAACGGAGTATGAACAATCTAAGTAAGCAGAAACGGACCGCTTCATTGACAACTTTATGGTAGATGTTTAAACCAAGGCCACCACCGCCATACCACTCGATTCTTTGTCTTTATTTGTTTTTTTACTAACAATTTTTCCCAAAATTAAGATGGAGTTGTGTTTTTATATATATATGTGTGTGTGTGTGTGTGTGTGTGTGTGTGTGTGTGTGTGTGTGTGTGTGTGTGTGTGTGTGTGTGTGTGTGTCTGTGTGTGTGAGTATTAGTGTGCGCGTATGAATTGCCCTCAATTCCAGCTCAAAGGATAAGACAATGGTGTTTGCCGCTGCCACTGAAGACCCAGAAGCCCCTCCTCAACTGATGCACACAAAAATATACACAAAGAGAAACACACACTCCAGCTGGGACGGTACCCAATGACAGGCTCTAGGAATCACAGATGCCCAGCTGGTGCAGGAAACCCTGGAGCTATGCCCAGACTGGCACAGGAGAGACTGCCTGCACACTGAAAAGAAGTCCACACATACACACACACATGTAAAGTAACACACACCTATGCAGTTGTGCAAGCTTATGAACTCGTGAACACACACACATACGCAAAAGCACACCCTTGTCCATGCCCCACCTTCTTACAATTAACACTGCTCCTATAGCTGGAGGCACAGAGGAAATGAGGTTTTGGTCTTGTAACTGTGAGAGACAAGAGTTGTAAGAAGTCAACGGATTAAGGAGAAGGTGGGTGGAGGGTTATGGTTGGTGAAGGAAATATAATGTGTGACATGGAACTATGTACTCAGGGCAGGGTAATGACTGCATGAGAGGTTGTGTGTGTGTCAGTCTGTAGGTGCGCCCAGATGTCTGTATGGACCGGTGTGTGTGTGTGAATACATGCATTTCTCTTCTAAGTATCATGTTCAGAGGCTGCAGTTCAATCCTGCCTGTCTGATTGTGTTGTTGTGCAAGTCATGGTTAATTACCTTGATAGTCTGTTGACAGCGCTGAGACAATTAAACAGCCAAATGGAAAACAGGAGGGGAACTTGTCTGAAATGTCCTCTCTCAGAGTTGAAGAGTGATTCATCTCCAACATGTGTTTATAATAGGAAATCATTTACAGGAAAAATGGATGAAGTTTGTTTAGTAAATTGTAGGATGTTTGCTTCCATGTTAGCTTCAGAGTCAAAGTGATTAGCGTTCTGTTTGTGTTGACGTCTCAGTGTATTCCATTCAAGCTAGTGGGTGGAAAGTGTGCTTAATATTAGCAAGAACTCCTGTTTATTTTCTCCAAGTGCTATTCATTAGATTTACATCCTGTACAGTTTCTCACCAGATGAGAACAAGCTGCAACCTGTTTCATGCAGTTCAACCAATTGTGACAGTTAATAACAAAAAAAAAAAAAAAGTCTGTCAAAAGAAGCAAAATGTTGATGGGGTTGAAAGTGCAGCGGCAGCGCTGACAGTTGAGAGTTGTTGCCTGGACTAGCCTGCAGGGTTCCATTTCCCATCAGCCTCGATTGATGTGTGTTTAGGGCTGGTTTCACAAATGTTAGCATGCCAACACACTAAAAGACAACGAGAATAACAAATCAGGGCTCGAAACTGCGACCATTTTGGTCGCATCTTCTTCTTTTCCTTTCGGCTTTTCCCTTCAGGGGCCGCCACAGCGAATCAATTGCCTCCATCTAACCCTGTCCTTTGCATCCTCTTCTCTCACACCAACTACCTTCATGTCCTCTTTCACTACATCCATAAACCTCCTCTTTGGTCTTCCTCTAGGCCTCCTGCCTGGCAGTTCAAAACTCAGCATCCTTCTACCAATATATTCACTATCTCTCCTCCGGACATGTCCAAACCATCTCAGTCTGGCCTCTCTGACTTTATCTCCAAAACCTCTAACATGTGCTGTCCCTCTGATGTACTCATTCCTGATCCTATTCTTCCTGGTCACTCCCAAAGAGAACCTCAGCATCTTCATCTCTGCTACCTCCAGCTCTGCCTCCTGTCTTTTCCTCAGTGACACTGTCTCTAGACCAAACAACATCGCTGGTCTCACCACTGTTTTGTACACCTTTCCTTTCATTTTAGCTGAAACTCTTCTATCACACATCACACCTGACACTTTTCTCCACCCATTCCATCCTGCCTGCACACGCTTCTTCACCTCTTTTCCACACTCTCCATTGCTCTGGACTGTTGACCCTAAGTACTTAAAATCCTCCACCTTCTTGATCTCTTCTCCCTGTAACCTCACTCTTCCGCTTTGGTCCCTCTCATTCACACACATGTACTCTGTCTTACTGCTGCTAACCTTCATCCCTCTCCTTTCCAGGACAAACCTCCACCTCTCTAACTTCTCCTCCACCTCGTCCCTACTCTCACTGCAGATCACAATGTCATCTGCAAACATCATAGTCCATGGAGATTCCTGTCTAACCTCGTCTGTCAGCCTGTCCATCACCATAGCGAACAAGAAGGGGCTCAGAGCTGATCCCTGATGCAGTCCCACCTCCACCTTGAACTCCTCTGTCACACCTACAGCACACCTCACCACTGTCTTATAGTCCTCATACATGTCCTGCACCGCTCTAACATACTTCTCTGACACTCCAGACTTCCTCATACAATACCACAGTTCCTCTCTGGGCACCCTGTCATAAGCTTTCTCCAGATCTACAAAAACACAATGCAGCTCCGTCTGGCCTTCTCTGTACTTCTCTATCAACATCCTCAAAGCAAATACTGCATCTGTAGTACTCTTTTTTGGCATGAAACCATACTGCTGCTCACAAATGCTCACTTCTGCCCTTAGTCTAGCTTCCACTACTCTTTCCCATAACTTCATTGTATGGCTCATCAGCTTTATTCCTCTGTAGTTGCCACAACTCTGCACATCTCCCTTGTTCTTAAAAATGGGCACCAGCACACTTCTCCTCCACTCCTCAGGCATCTTCTCACTATCTAAGATCCTGTTGAACAACCCAGTCAGAAACTCTACTGCCACCTCTCCTAGACACTTCCAAACCTCTACAGGTATATCATCAGGACCGACTGCCTTTCCACTCTTCATCCTCTTCAGTGCTCTCCTCACTTCATCCTGGCTAATCTTTGCTACATCCTGGTCCACAACAGTCACCTCTTCTAGTCTTTGTTCTCTCTCATTTTCCACGTTCATCAACTCTTCAAAGTACTCTTTCCATCTTCCCATCACACTGCTGGCACCTGTCAATAGACTTCCATCCCTATCCTTAATCACCCTAACCTGCTGCACGTTCTTCCCATCTCTATCTCTCTGTCTTGCCAGCCTGTATAGATCAGTCTCTCCCTCCTTACTGTCCAACCTAGCATACAAGTCATCATAAGCTTCTTGTTTGGCCTTTGCTACCTCTACCTTCACCTTACGCTGCATCTCCCTGTACTCCTGTCTACTCTCCTCAGTCCTCTCAGTGTCCCACTTCTTCTTAGCTAACCTCTTTCTTTGTATACACTCCTGTACCTCCTCATTCCACCACCAAGTCTCCTTATCTACTTTCCTTCCAGATGACACACCAAATACTCTCCTACCTGTCTCCCACATTAGCTGTAGTTGTCCAGTCATCTGGAAGCACCTCCTGACCACCCAGAGCCTGTCTTAACTCCTTCCTAAAGGTCATGCAATACCCTTCCTTTTTTATCTTCCACCGTTTCGTCCTCTGCTCTGCCTTTGCCCTCTTCATCTTCCTCACCACCAGAGTCATCCTACACACCACCATCCTATGCTGTTTGGCTACACTCTCGCCTACCACTACTTTACAGTCACTGATCTCCTTCAGGTTACATCGTCTACACAAGATGTAGTCTACCTGTGTGCTCCTACCACCACTCTTATAGGTCACCCTATGTTCCTGCCTCTTCTGGAAGAAAGTATTCACTACAGCCATTTCCATCCTTTTTGCAAAGTCAACTACCATCTGTCCTTCTGCGTTCCTCTCCTGGATACCAAACCTGTGAGATAAAAAAGGAAGGGTATTGACATTTTGGTCGCATATGCGCCCAAATTTTTATCAGTGCGACTACAACGAGTGGACGAAATTTATGTTTATTCCTCCGTCAGGCAGTTCAAAACCATTTTACCTCATATAGTCTGAACACGTAGCATGAATTAAAAGTAGTAACATGAAGCGCCACTATGAAACAAAGCACAGATCTTTTGCGCAGAATTATCCCCTGAAGTCCGAGCTGAAGGCAAAAATGCCTTCAGACTATATGTTCACTAAAGGCATGGTGGAGTTTGGGGCAGCATAAAACATCTTTTAGTGATGTTTTAAAATACAAAACGATCCAATAATAACCAAAATGGTTCAGTCCAGGTACCGGAGGCGGACCAACGCAGTATCCTCAGGTGAGCGAACCGCGGTCCTGCCAGGAAACAATGAGAGCGCAGCTGCGGCTGCTCTCCTGGGCGAGGGAGAGAGTGGCGCGGAACGGAGATGGACGGAGCGTCTCTATCGCTCCGTCACTGCCTTGCTTTTGGGTAGGTGCTCCTAAAGTCTTGCTGCTAACTTCTAAATTTGGGGGCACCAGTGCTACCAAGAAAAAAAGTTCATTTCGAGCCCTGCATATTATATGTGCATCATGTTAGCATTCTCAATGCGGGCGTGTTAACATAGTGGTATTCATTTTTGCACAATGTCAGAGTGATGCTAGCCAGAAGTCAGCGCATCTCAGCTTTTCTCACAACGACCAATAGAGTGATTTATTTAAAAGCTACTACAGCCAACACTTGAACCCTATATTTACATTTAATTATTTAGTTATAAATCTGACTAGCTTGTTACCCACCTTTATGGTGAGTGACTAACTACCATAAACATGACTTTTTTAGAAGCCTTGCATGTCTTTAACATGTTTTTATCAGCCTTCCTAACAGATCATTTTGCATATATAAGGCTGATGTGTCCCATAGGTGGTAGTAACATTTATGACATACACACAATACATGCAAATAAAATTTGCATAAACACGATGAGGGAATTAAGACAGTTTGGGTTTAGTGTTGCTTAGAGGTGGGGGGCGGGGGACTAAGCAGAGAAGAGGTTTACAAAGGCATTATGGGATTTTTAACACCAATGTTTATTTATTTATTTGTTTTTTTGGGTGGGGGAGGGTGCATTTTTGAAAAGATAGCATGTATCTGCTGCAACCAGGGAAAACGCAAAGAAAGGATGACATGTAGCAAAGATTGTGAACACAATTTAAATCCACAGCGTCAGCTAGAAATGACTCTACATGTGTCAGCTTAATCACTGCTACACTCTTGGGTGTAAATAAATTGCGAGCAAACACGCAAAGGTTCTTCAAGGCTAATGGTTGGAAAGCAATCTCTTTACAACCTCCAGCTCAACGTGTTATACATTTGAATTGATTTTACCACAGCACTTCAGAAGAATACAAATATTTTCAAATAATTTGCACCTTTACATGCTTTTCGACTTAAGTCTTTGTGTCGAGGGCTCAGGCATCGGTAATAACTGTGTTAACGTGGCACCAGAGTTTCCAGATCAGACATTTGATCAATATGGGAGGAGGAAGGGGGGTTGTTTTAGTGGGGCTGCAGTGAGTACATACTGTATGTGTGTATGTATCCTGGTGTGTGTTGGCAGCAAAGCCCTCGTCTCACAACTCTGCAGTTGGTCCTCTTGGATATCCTTTACACCTCCTGCTCTCCTGCACAACTCCCCACCTCCTCTCTTCCGGTGGGGGCTCTTCCCACTTTTATTCTCCCACTTTTAACCCCCCCCCCCCTTATCATCTGCCCACAACATATTTTCAATCATTTCTATATTCTATATTCATATATATGAGAGTTCCCACACTAAATATGTTATTATCCAGTGTGGCATTTAAGTGTGAAATTCATTCAGAAAAAAATATAACTGGACAATCAAATGATGAAGCATAGTGTCATGCAGAAAATAAAACTTTACTGCTTCTTTTACAGGCAGTTTTCAGGCAGCTCTGGTCAGAGAAGGACTGCCATCATATTGGCAGTGGACGTCAATATATGATATGTAATAATAAAAAAAAAAAGCAATAACTGCAGATAATATATCTGCCTAACCATAAAATGTGTGCACGCCACACCCATCCTCTGGATTTGTTTCTCTTTTGGGGCTGCGTCTGTGCACCAAAATGATTTGTAACATCTGCTGAGGCCAAATTTTCTTCTTTCTGGAAACATTTTTCTTTTCACACCATGACAAAATAGTTTTATATTTAATAACAGCACAGAATGAGTCCAATTTGATGCAAATGGTTAAAGGGAAAAAAATTATTCAAAGTAATGTTTTTCTCTTACTTTACATTCAGGACAATAGTCAGCCTGCTTCACTGCTTATTGTCACTGAGCCGCTGCTTGTCTAAGGAGGCAGCAGACAGGTTCTGGATGGACCAGCTCCTGGAACACATGTTGTTCGTGTGGTGTGTGTTATATGGGTGAAGAAGGGGGGAGGATGCGTGCACCATGGACCACATCTGTGCAAAAAGAAACTCAAAATTTACCGTGAAGACTCTTTCTTTATTTTTTCTTTATTTTTTTCTTTCTTCTGTTCTGTCCTGGGTTGCACCGGTGCCCCAACCCCCCCAGCACGCACTTACTCCCCATCATTCCCAAATCCATCCTCCACTTCCAACAAGGCATCCCCACCCCTCTTCCCTCCCTCTGGGCCTCTATGGCAGATGGGCGCTGTGTGTGACAGCAGGGTCATTGGGTCACATCCACATGGGGTGGGGCTTCCCTTTTGTGTGTGTCTGAGTGAATGTGTGTAATTTGACCTTTAGTCTGCACGTAAGATTTTGTGTGCTATTTTTTATTGTCACTGTACTGTGGCAGCTACTGCGAGTATGTATACGCCCATCGGTGTGTGTGTGTGTGTGTGTGTGTGTGTGTATCTGTGTGTGTGTGTGTGTCTGTGTGTGCGTGTATGTGTTTGAATGGACACGCAGCACAGTTACATGGAAGGAAACTGGGGGAAATACTCTGTAACCCCTGAAATGGATTGTAACCTTAAGCAGACCCTTTTGGCCTAACCACACACCCATACAAACTCACACATTCAATACACACACACACTCCCCCGCTGTGCTTCAAGTCTCAAACATGATATGCGTGACTGTGTCTGTGTGGCGCAGTCACGCATGTTTTCAGGAGAGTCTGAGCATGTATGTGTCTGTGTGGGTGAAAGAGCCACAGACTATGGATGACACAATTTATATGCACGAGACAGAGTTAGTGTGTGCATGTGTGTGTGTTCATGTGTGTGTCTGTGTGTGTGTGTGTGTGTGTATGTGAGCACCAGTGTGCGTGAGACAGAAGCCTGAGGGCATGCTCATCAGCAGAGAGACATAGATTTGCATAATGAAATTCCCTCTATCACACTGCCGCAGAGGACAAAATAAAACAAGACCCTTAACAAACCCTTTAGGTGAATGCAACAAATTTACACACACACACACACACACACACACACATACACACACATACTTATCCTTTTAGACCTTCATTGTACCTGAGGTCTTGTAATAGGCTCTGGATGTTGGCTATTATAGATACCGTTGCTCTTATGCTTCACCTCTTCTGCATGACATTTGTTTGCAAAACCAGTAACATCAGGACCGCCGTATGTGAATAGCCTTTTCAATTTAGACTATTGGAATCGGGAGCACATCTGACCTTTCATGGCTTTGAGAAAAATTATACCGTCGTTCATTTGAAGATTCCACTCTCAAATTAGCATTATTTGAACACCTGGACCAGATCTGTCTCATATATACAGCATCTATGCATGAAAATAGATTTGTCAATGCGAAGGAACTTTCTACATCCTTTTCGTTGGCCCTGATTCATCCACAAGAGGGAAGTGAAGAATCAAATCAACAAAAACAACCACAGCAGTTGCAGCGGTGATAACGCAACAGCAAAAGCAAAGGCCAACTCACTCATTAGATGTTTTTAATCTCTTTTACATTTTTTTTTCTTTTTGGTTGACAAATGGCTACGCTGCCCCCAGTGATTTGTCCGTTGGTACTGCAGTTGTGTCCATGTTTCTTGAACAAATGCACAAACCAACTGCAAAGAACGGACAGAAGGGCTCCGTCTTTGAGCATAAATGAGGCTTTATTGTGTTTGTGTATGTGTATGAGGGAGTAGAGCCAAAGTGTGTGTTTTTGTGCTCCACGGTGTTACAGTATTAGTGCATCTGTCACACGACATGATAAAGCCAACCTGGGAACTTCACATGTGCTCGCCCAGCAGACAGGAAATCTCACCGCTGTCCTCTGCCTGTCTGCCTGCCTGAATCTAATGTGGTACATGCTCCAAATGCAGATGAAGAGAGGGCAACAGAAACGCAGTGGTGGAGGTGGTGAGGGTGGTGGCGCTGTTGGGGGGGATGGGTGGACGGAGGAGGGAAGGCGAGGGCACAGATTGAGTCTGGTGGAGTGGGGAAGGACAGAGGAAAAAAAAAAATCAGTTGTTTTGAGCTAGCATCAATTTTCCTTCAAAGGACACTGGCAGCTGTTGTGTGTAATGGTGAGGGGTGAGGAGGAGGGGGGGAGGGGGAGGGAGAGAGAGAGAGGTAGGGAGGGACAGGAGAATGAGCGGAGAGGAGAGAATGGCAGAGAAGGGAATGCCGTGAAAGCATCGGGGAGGAAAAGCATCCTTGGGCTATTATGTGGAAAAACCTAAAGGGAATAGTGTGTGTGTGTGTGTGTGTGTGTGTGTGTGTGTGTGTGTGTGTGTGTGTGTGTGTGTGTGTGTGTGTGTGTGTGTGTGTGTGTGTGTGTGTGTGTAGGAGAAGAGGGGGGTGGGCTGCTGGATCTATAGAGAGACCACCTGTTTCGTCAGGGAAGAAAAAAACAAAACCATAGATGGAGCATGTCGGCAAACAAGGACGGGAGCAGCAGAGGATTTCACAGGTCTTACGGATGTTTTCCCTCCCTGGGACTATTTAACTGCTGCTACCAGGAGGTCTGATGAATGAGGCCTTTCATATAAGCTCATCATCATTATTCCGCTTTAAAAAATTGTGCTTCTCTCTCTAAAACACTTGATAAAGTTGAGCGTAGTCTTAGAGGAAGGAGCTTAGACTGTAAGCGATGTCACGTGGCTTTATTAGACAGAATAGGCCTCGGTCTGCATTTCATTCAAATGTCTCCATCAACCCATTTTGCAAATCAATAACGGCAAATACAATGCCGCCACCCAGGAGTTGTTATTAGGCTGCTCAAACCGAGACATGCCTTGCAAGAAGGAATAGAGTCCCCTCAATTATCTGATCAAGGACACTGGGTTCCTGCAGCAGGGGTATCGACGCAGTGGCAAAATAAGGCAAAAGAGCTGAGACTTGTCCGACCTTCGCCACAACATCAGCTTGCAAGGCAGCCAATCAAACACACAATAGTGTGCATTCCTGGTAGATCTCTTCAGAATAGAAACACAATATTCCTCCTTTCAGCATTCAGTGGTTGCCATTGGGGAAACTTGCGAGATGCAAAAATAATCTTTTTCAATGCTGTGCACCGTTGGAGGATGATGGCCTTCAGACTCAGGGTCAACGTTTGGATGAAATAATCTCATATGCATCTAATGTGGTAACCAATATGCACTGTGTTCTCTTACACTCTTACAGCCGTAGGTGTCATAAATGAAGGAACGCAAGTCTATTTTGCTTTTGTGAGAGGCGATTCTTTCCATGGTGTCAGACTTTCAGCCCTAAAATAATACTTAATGAGTTTAGTAGTTATTGATTTTTTTCTCCACCATGAAAATTTGAAGTCTGAATGCATTTATTCTGTGCCATTCTGATGTTTGACAGTCAGCTGGTTCTCCAGGACACAAAAACTACAAAAGTTTGAGCACCAAACTTCCTTACAGTATGTTCAGTTATTGCAACTATAACTGTTTTGTCCAGATCAAAAATCACCACATCTTCTTTTTAATCCATTTGCCTTTTTGTCTCTCTGCCACATTTTCACATTTGCTTCACATTTTGAAATTTTCTCAGGGTGTCGTTTTTACAGATGATGCATTGGATTTGCTTCTATGCTTCTATGCTGCTTTTAGTTGTGGTAACTGCCCACTTAGTATCTACTTTTTTTTTTCATTTGTTTGTGTTGTCAGTACAAATGTAATTTGATTTGTTTGTCCTAGATGCTGAAACATTGAATATATCTGACAAATGTGAATGTTTAATTATGAATGTGGATAAGTCGGGTTAGCACCTTTAGATTTCCAGGCCTCATCCTTCATGCCTCAGAACGTTTTTTATCACTTGACAACCCATTTCTAATGAGACAGAAGTGCTGCATGTAATTCACTGAAGAGGTTGTGTGTGTGTATAATGTGTCTGGTAACATGGCATCATGTTGGAACATGTGCACACTTAGCCACTATGTGCCAGCTATATACAGGCAGCACTTGCAGGTGTATTTGTGTGTAATTATGAAAATGCTTTTGTACCCAAATGTCTTTGTGTTCATGTTTCTGCATAATGTAGCTGACGGCACAGCAGCAAAACACTCCTTTGTTCCAACAGTCTAATTTGTGTGCACGTCCTTACACATTGTGTTTAAGTGTGTACCTGTAAGAGAATTTCATATTTAAGTATGCATAGGTACTTAGGGGATATGTGTGTGTGTAATTAAGAGTGCTTGATGTTGTTGTGTTAGTGCATAATGGGTTCTCCATATGCACTAAAGTCCAAGTGAATCCTTCGCGTGCAAAATCACAAGAGGGATGTATGGAATACTACCCGCATCAAAGTCTTATATGCATACACTGTGTGTGTTTGTGTATCATTGTGTGTGTGGGTGGAGATGTTGTGCATCGCTGGTTGTATGCTGGAGTGTTTTTTGACCTCCATTCATCTCGTCCCATCACCCCCACCCACCACCCCCTCCAGTCCAGCGAAAGAAACTCCAGCAGCCGAAATTCTGAACCTGTGCCACTCCAAGAACTCTTCTCCTGTTAATACTAACCACTTACCACACCTCACACACCACCTCCATAATCAATGCTTTCAGTGTGTGTGTGTGTGTTTGGAAGGGCTTTCATCCCTCCGGTTAGCTTTCAAAGCCCAACACCCTATCATTGAACCCCCTCCTCCCCCCTTTGACTGACACACACACACAAACACAGGTTGCATTCAAAGTTTCCTCTCTACAACCATCAGCCCTGCTCTCTTCCGCCTTTGCAACTGTTCAAACACTCAGACACTCTCACACAGCCTCCCGCATGCATCTTTGAAAGAAAGTGTGATGAGCACCTTTGTCTGCAGCCATCTGCGTGGTGAGAAGCCTCAAATCTAGTGGCGGCGGCGGCTGATAAAACTTTTCAGGGTGGGCTTTAAAATTCCTGGAACGAAAACAGCAAAAGTAGTGTAATGTTGCCTAACACTGATGTTCATTTTCCAGATTGGAGACTCGGTGTAGAGAACAGAGTTCAATCAGGAAACAAGATTTATTTATTCAACAGAGCACAGAAGTTTAACCACGTCTCTAATTAGAGAGAGAAATAATCTCAGCTCATGTATCCAACCAGAGGTGTCAATCATTAGGCCCAACCTGGCTTGCTTCACACATGCTTTTGCAGAGAAACAAAAGCTTTTCTTGTCACAGAGTGCTCTGAGGACACCAATTACAGAGCAGCCTCAGGTCAATTCATTGCCAGAAGTTGATGGACTTCCACAAGTCACGTTCATAATCAGGTGCTGGTATTTCTAAAAGCTGTGTTCCTATCCTGAATCGCAATGTGGTGTGTGGTGCTACTTGGTGGTATGCTACAGGAAAAACAGGGAGAACAGGTGAAACTCTTTAACGGGCCCCGGCTTCAAAGATGAGTCCTTCAAAGATTCCATCCCCCTGAAAAAAGACACCACTTTAAGACTCCTTTTTCCAGCGACCTTTAACCAGGAAGTTTCTCTATTCATAGAAAAATCAACCTGACACAAATTGGAAGCAATTTCAAATGAGTACTAAGTATGTGCATTTCCTAGGTGGAGCGAATGAACTGCCGCTGCTGGAGACAAACTGGTTTGAACGCAGAGCACGAACACACACAGTGACACACACACTCGCACAGATAAACTCAATGAGGACTGGTGAATTTAAAGTGCCAACCGTACTGATGTCATTGGTACAGTGAGGACCAGGGCCCCCTTTGGTATGCTGGACACTCACTTGCACACACACACACACACACACACACACACACATACACACACACACACACACACACACATACACACACACACACACACACACACACACACACACACACACACACACACATCTCCATTCTGGGCCTTGTGTTCTGTTTCCTTTGGCAACGGAAGTTCAGAGTCCAGCTAGACAAAACAAATACCCTTCTGCACTCGTCCGTCTCTTACTCCCTGTCTCCCATTACCCTCACCCCTTACCCCACCCTCCTTATGTCTCTGTATGGATTCCTCTTGCTTATTATTTTTCCGTCTCCTCCATAACCCTCTCATATTGTTTCTATTGCCGTCATTTTTCTCCCATTCCTCTCCTTCTCCCTCTCTTATGTCTTTTCTCGGCCTGGTTCGCACACTAACACGGCTCAGTGCCTCCCTGGACACACACTATTCTCCATGCTTATTGTTCCCCCTGACAGCTTTTGTAGTTGGGAGAAAAAGTGACCTCTCCCCTCCTCCCTCCATCTCCCAAATTCACAGACGTCCCCCCCCTTCCCATTCCTCACTGCCCGCCTTTACCCATCTACTCTCCTTTACAATCGGCCCTCACCACCACTGGTCTGCACACACACCAACACACACCAACACACACATTCCAAAAGCATAAAGGTCAAAGGGTGCAGCTGCTTCAATAAAGACATGGGGGAGGGAGAAAAGGGGAGAAGGAGGAGGGTAACTCATTCACTTTCCCTTTGGGCAGTGGGCATTAAAGGAGTTATAGCGTTGGGTTTGGGGGATGTTAAAGTTTGAAGATGGAGGGGTGGTTGGCTCCTCTGTTGGCTTGTGATGCTGTATTTGTAATGGAGGCTGTTGTTCCTCTATCTCCCCTTGTTTACTCTCTTTGGCTGCAGCAGATGTAAACATAAACAGCCGGTTGCAGCTATTTACCAGAGAGCATCCTTGGCTGCATCTTCCTTGTATTTATGACTATCAACACACCAGAGCGGCCGTGGGCTAATGGACCTCTGATGCAACGTGGTTCACAGCTGGAAAGATTTGTGCACTGAAATGATGCAGCATCTGCAATTCCTGTTGTCCATCACTTAATCCCATCAATATCAGATCCATAGCTAGAATAATGGAATTTTATTTGCTATTATACTTTTAATTTTTAATACTGACAGTAAATAGTTTTGCTCTATTAACTGGAAGCAAGTGGGTTGTTCAACAGGATCTTAGATAGGGAGAAGATGCCTGAGGAATGGAGGAGAAGTGTGCTGGGAGATGTGCAGAGTTGTGGCAACTACAGAGGAATAAAGCTAATGAGCCATACAATGAAGTTATGGGAAAGAGTAGTTGAAGCTAGACTAAGGGCAGAAGTGAGCATTTGTCAGCAGCAGTATGGTTTTTTGCCAAAACAAAGTACTACAGATGCAGTATTTGCTTTGAGGATGTTGATAGAGATGTACAGAGAAGGCCAGAGGGAACTGCATTGTGTTTTTGTAGATCTGGAGAAAGCTTATGACAGGGTGCCCAGAGAGGAACTGTGGTATTGTATGAGGAAGCCTAGAGCGGCAGAGAAGTATGTTAGAGCGGTGCAGGACATGTATGAGGACTGTAAGACAGTGGTGAGGTGTGCTGTAGGTGTGACAGAGGAGTTCAAGGTTATCAGAGAGATCAGCTCTGAGCCCCTTCTTGTTCGCTATGGTGATGGACATACGAGGTTAGACAGGAATCTCCATGGACTATGATGTTTGCAGATTACATTGTGATCTGTAGTGAGAGCAGGGAAAAGGTGGAGGAGAAGCTAAAGAGGTGGAAGTTTGTCCTGGAAAGGAGAGGAATGAAGGTTAGCCCTACTAAGACAGAGTACATGTGTGTGAATGAGAGGGACCCAAGTGGAAGAGTGAGGTTACAGGGAGAAGAGATCAAGAAGGTGGAGGATTTTAAGTACTTAGGGTCAACAGTCCAGAGCAATGGAGAGTGTGGAAAAGAGGTGAAGAAGCGTGTACAGGCAGGATGGAACGGATGGAGAAAAGTGTCAGGTGTGATGTGTGATAGAAGAGTTTCAGCTAAAATGAAAGGAAAGGTGTACAAAACTGTGGTGAGACCAGCGATGTTGTTTGGTCTAGAGACAGTGTCACTGAGGAAAAGACAGGAGGCAGAGCTGGAGGTAGCAGAGATGAAGATGCTGAGGTTCTCTTTGGGAGTGACCAGGAAGAATAGGATCAGGAATGAGTACATCAGAGGGACAGCACATGTTAGAGGTTTTGGAGATAAAGTCAGAGAGGCCAGACTGAGATGGTTTGGACATGTCCAGAGGAGAGATAGTGAATAATTGGTAGAAGGATGTTGAGTTTTGAACTGCCAGGAAGGAGGCCTGACTCTGGAGCTGGAGAATCGTCTGGGGGAGGAGGAGAAGACGTTGTCTCCTCCTAAGGAGACAGACAATTTAGCTGGAGAAAGAGCAGGAGTCGGAGGAGGAAGAGGAGGCCTGCACACCCCAGCTGAACCACAAGGAGAGCTCCTCAGCTTCAGATGAGGCTCAGTTTCAGGAGGAAAATGAGGAGAAGAACTCCCTGAGGGAGGAGGAGCTGAAGCTGCAACTGCTGCAAGATGAAGAGGAGCTGGAGGATGAAAACCAGCCCAGCACCATTTGTCATCCCGACCAATAAAAATGTATTTACAACCTAAAACACCTAAAAATGAAACCTCTACGTCCCCCCAAACCTAACCCTAACCCTAAACCTATCCCCCACTTCTGCAAACACCCCACATAGGCTTAGTGATACGCACAGATCACAGTTGGCTATCAAAGCAAACTTGGTCATGAATACTATAATTACGATTAATAGTGAATGAGAGGCAGGTGGGTGAAATAATATATCATTAAAATAGAAAATATTAATTACATTACATGATCACCAGCAGCAGAGAAGATGAGAGCATCTCTGCCATCTGGGCTATTAAGGCACCTGGCACAGCAGCTCAGATTCCAAATCAGTGAAATTAATTTGTTTGGGCGGTGCATGGACAAAAATGTGTTTCCAATATTGGATGATGTCAGACACAATCGCCGCATCCTTAGTGTGTAATAAGAGGAATGTATATGTCATGCACCGCCCAGTTGGAGGATATCTATATAGCTGATGCACCCTCTGAAAAGCATTTACTATTAATTAGGTGATTTTAAGACAAGCATGCCAGTGGGTGCTCAGATGGGTGTAAGTTCATCTGCTGGTTTACTGACGTGGGTTCTAGGATGGAAATTGTCCACTGAATGTTTTTTGTTAACTTGCTGTGCTGCTGTTTGCACCACTCCTCCATAACATTCAGTAGAACACCTTGTCCCTAGTTGTTCAAACCTGACACGTGACAAACAAAACCTTTTCAAAACAGCTGCACTCACACAATGATTGATATATTCAATATCAAAAAACACAAATTCCACTGAAAGTAAAATATGTTTCATATCCTTTAAAAACCAAGCTGTAGATCACAGTCATTGTCCTCGGACCGTCAGATCCAAAGTCTGGGGGAAGTGTCAAGAGAGAAAGACTAATATTGTGGATAGAATTCACTCTCACAGGCTGCTACTACCTGAAGAAAGCTAACGGTAGCTGTCCTAGTACAAGTGGTGTGAAATCCTTCTTGATGAAGTGAAAAGTGTCTTTCGGGAAGCACCAGCGCTCCTTCTGGTGCATCTCAAAAAGGGTGTGGTGCCAACCAGAATGACTTTGGCATGATCACATTTAGACTTGACTGAGTGAAAATTAAATCAGATTCCCTTTGAACAGGATTTGCTTTGAACTCTGCTCGGCATCGTTTAGAGAAAGGTCTCATGACACAATTTGATTGTGGAAATGCGTGCAGGTGAAAATCCACCTCCCTGTGGTAAGTCCTAAACTTTGAACTTAACATGAAAAACTTCCCAGCTCTTCAACCTCTCCTTGTTATGCACTCACTCCCCCCACGGAAAAGATGATGCATTAAAGACTTGAAATAGGTGTGACATCCACCAATCGGCATGATGAAAACTGTTATGCGTCTTCTTGCATGTTGCTCACGTCTTCGCAAAACAGAACAGGTCTTTCATTGTTAATTAGTTTGGCCCCACAGCACATAAAGTTCAGACACATTCCTATCAAATTCCTGGGATACTTGAAATGAAATGTAGTAACAAGAAGAGATAGAGCAGGTGATCGTGGGAGAGAGTCTTTTTTTTTCTTCCTCTTTGTAGGAAGGTCAAGAAATCAAATCGTGGTGGAGCTTAGTGCACCTATTTGGAGAGATTGACGTCCAGAATCATTACGAATGGTCAGCGTGGGCTATTGGCATCGTTTTCCTTTTTTTGCGCTTCACTAGGGTGAACTCTAAATGGGGATTTTTCATCTTCCGTCTAGAAATGCATGCAAATCAGGTTGTGACACCAAAAAAAAAACCAAAAACTAGAAGAAAACCAGTGCTCATCCAAAAAGCCCCCTTCATCACCAATCGAGGAAACTGCGTGCTTCAGCTGTTAAGACTAATCCAGCAAGTCTGGCAGCCGTACACCCTAAAGCCTCGATGCAACTGGAGCTCTCCCTGATCTGTTTTAAGAATCTAAGATATAAAACCCCTTCCGAGGCTACTACAAGCGATTCCAAATGTAGACTGTCGAACGATAAAAGGGATTCTGAATGGTCAAATTGCAGGGGATATTAGGCCATCGGATAAAATCTGCTAAATAAATATTGAAACAGCAGAAATTCGGTGCTTCTTGATTGTCGCACTTATGAATACAGGCAAAAAAACCACAATTTTATAAAGGCAGATAATTGGTCTGCTTTTTAAACGTGTTCTAAAGGTATTTTTCTCACCGTTTCCATATTGTGAGGCTTTATTTTCATCCACTGCGTAACATTAGGATGTAATGTACTTTTTACACATTTTCAGCTGACAGAATAAGGTTTTAAGAAGTAATACATACAATTAGCTTTTGGGAGATGATAGAATGTACGATAGAATGTAGGCAGCATACCAGACAGAATTGTGTTGGCTTCAAAGGACTTTCACATAAATAAAAAATGTTTTCCAACAGCTGTTTTATGGTAATGAATGTTGTTTATTTTTATACTTTAAATCTACTGTAACTGTGCTCAACATGCAGTGATTGTTTCATCATTACTTGACTGGCAGTGCTTGGGGCTTTGTGTCCCTTCACATAAATATCCTCCTTTTAACAATACAGCAAAGCAATTAGACCAAATAGGAGCTAGAATGCTTCTCACAGCTATATGCAACCGTCACGTAACACCGTGAAAGAAAACAACATTCACACTGGATGCAAATACTTGGTGTCACTTTGTCTGTCTCCTACCTCGCACTAAATACCAGTGGCTCCAGGCTCCCACATCTTGCTCAAGGACACTTCCGATAAATGTTTATGGAAAAAAAAGAACCCACAATCCCTCAGCTGTGAGACTCTTTAACCAAAAGACCACCCTGACGCCAGCAAGACAGCTTCTTTGTCCGACGGCATTCCTTCAGTTTCGCAATGATCTTAAGACGTAAATTATTGTATTTTTCATTAAATGAATTTCTTGTTATACCAGCTAATGTGTTTTATAAATAGCACAAAGTCATGACACACCTATGTTTCAATCCATAGGGTTTGCTTTCTGCAAACATGCAGCTTATATAAAGTCTGCTACCTCAGGTATCTGCATTATGTATGATGAGTGGAATTTGTGTACGACTACCGTTGTTCTGAGCTACTGCATAATTCTTCTATATGTCTGTGACACACAGAACTGTTAACATTTTTAGGAATTTATATGATCCTTTGTAAAACCGAAGGTTTTTACTTTATCCTTAAATAAATCTAAAGAGTTCTCACTACTTTCAGCATTTAGCATTAAAGCATTATTATTAGCATTATTTTAACTAAGAGTCAAGGTAAAAGTCTGTATGCTAACCTCCTGATGATCCATGTACAAGACATGCAATAACTGTATTCCATTGTTTCACTTTGAAGGGTAGTTTTACTCAATACTAACATCTAACACTAACATGTATGTACTGTATGTATATATGTATATATATATATATATATATATATATATGTGTGTGTGTGTGTGTGTGTGTGTGTGTGTGTGTGTGTGTGTGCGTGTGTGTGTGTATATATATATATATATATATATATATATATATATATACAGTGCGACCATACGCGATTAGCAAATTATGCGATAGAATGACAAATAATTTATCTTTATAAAGATAAAGATAAGCTATATCTTTTTTCATTTATAAAGAAATGTCACTTCTTTCTTTATCTTTCTATGCTCCTAGAATTTATCATTACTGTCAAATCACACTTTGTCTGCACAATACTGCCGCTGTCTCTGTGCCTCTGTTCCACAGGTGGAGAACGCGGATGGAAGACAGGATATCAAAAGGCCTGGAAATCCCACCCCCAATTCAGCAACAGTGCACTATGGACATGAAACTCAAGCTGGCCTATCTGCCACTCTCTCTCTTTCTCTCTGTCTCTTTTCCTTGACCTATCTTTGTCCCCAGTGTATTTCTCTTTCCCAACCAACAGGTCAAGGCGGATGACCGCCCTCCAGAGCCTGGGTCCTGCCCGGAGTTTCTTCCTCAATGAGGGAATTTTTCCCCGCCACCGTCGCTTATGCTTGTTCTCGAGGGCATTGTTGGCTTTCTATCTGTAAAGTGCTTTGAAATGTCTTCAGATGTGATTAAGCGCTATATAAATAAAAGTTGATTGATTGATTGATTGATCATAATATTTACAGTAATTTAAAAGTTTATGAACCCTACACTTACTGATATTAAACCACCTTCTATCTATATGACCTTTTCCCACACTCTTATCGACAATTTAAAGCACTTTTGTGTCTCACGTAAGTCCGAGACTCATGGAACACAGCGAACTTCCGGATGCCGTCAGCCAATAGAATGCGGGTATGATATCACATAACTGCCTACCAGTCAGTCATGTGACTGGTAGGCAGGTGAAGTCGCGAGCATTGATGTGTGAATTTGCAAGGCACACTACACACATACATATACTGTATGTATATATACCTATATACTGCTCAAAAAAATAAAGGGAACACTAAAGTAACACGTTGTAGATCTGAATGAATGAAATATTTTTATTAAATACTCTCTTCTTTCCATTTTTGAATGTGCTGACACCAAAATCACACAAAAATTATCAATGAAAATCAAATTTATCAACCCATGGAGGTCTGGATTTTGAGTTATACTCAAAATTAAAGTGGAAAAACACACTACAGGCTGATCCAACTTTGATGTAATGTCCTTTAAACAAGTCAAAATGAGGCTCAGTAGTGTGTGTGGCCTCCGCATGCCTGTATGACCTCCCTACAATGCCCACCTCCTGATGAGGCGGCGGATCTTCTCCCAGATCTGGACTAAAGCATCCACCAACTCCTGGACAGTCTGTGGTACAACTTGGCGTTGGTGGATGTAATCGAGACATGATGTCCCAGATGTCCTCAATTGGATTCAGGTCTGGGGAACTGGCAGGCCAGTCCATAGTATTAATGCTTTCGTGTTGCAGGAACTGACACACTCCAGCCACATGAGGTCTAGCATTGTCTTGCATTAGAAGGAACCCAGGACCAACCGCACCAGCATATGGTCTCACAAGGGGTCTGAGGATCTCGTCTCGGTACCTAATGGCAGTCAGGCTACCTCTGGCGAGCACATGGAGAGCTGTGTGGCCCTCCAAAGAAATGCCACCCCACACCATTACTGACCCACTACCAAATTGGTCATGCTGGAGGATGTTGCAGGCAGCAGAATGTTCTCCACGGTGTCTCCAGACTTTGTCACGTTTGTCACATGTGCTCAGTGTGAACCTGCTTTTATCTGTGAAGAGCACAGGGTGCCAGTGGCGAATTTGCCAATCTTGGTGTTCTCTGTCAAATGCCAAACGTCCTGCACGGTGTTGGGCTGTAAGCACAACCCTAATCTGTGGACATCGGGCCCTCATACCACCCTCATGGAGTTTGTTTCTGACTGTTTGAGCAGACACATGCACATTTGTGGCCTGCTGGAACTTATTTTGCAGGGCTCTGGCAGTTCCTGCACAAAGAAGGAGGTAGCGGTCCTGCTGCTGGGTTGTTGCCCTTCCATGGCCTCCATCACGTCTCCTGATGTACTGGACTGTCTCCTGGTAGTGCCTCCATGCTCACAGCAAACCTTCTTAAGACAGCTCGCATTGATGTGCCATCCTGGATGAGCTGTACTATCTGAGCCACTTGTGTGGGTTGTAGAGTCTATCTCATGCTACCACTAGAATGAAAACACCGCCAGCATTCAAAAGTGACCAAAACATCAGCGAGAATGCATCGGAACTGAGAAGTGGTCTGTGGTCGCCACCTGTAGAACCACTCCTGTATTGGGTGTGTCTTGCCAATTGCCTATAATTTCCACCTGTTGTCTATTCCATTTGCACAACAGCATGTGAAATTGATTGTAAATCAGTGTTGCTTCCTAAGTGGACAGTTCGATTTCACAGAAGTGTGGTTGACTTGAAGTTACATTGTGTTGTTTAAATTTTCCCTTTTTTTGGAGCAGTGTGTGTGTATGTATATTTATTTATTTATATACTGTATATACGTGTATATGTATGTATATATATATATATATATATATATATATATATATATATATATATATATATATATATATATATATACATACACACACACACACACACACACACACACACACACACACACACACACACACATATATATATATATATATATATATATATATATATATATATATATATATATATAAAGTCCCTCTCACCCTTGTAGGGTGGTATCTGTGTGTCATCAAGCTCGGGTCCTCTACCAGAGGCCTGGGAGTCTGAGGGTTCTGCGCAGTATCTTAGCTGCTCCTAGGACTGCGCTCTTCTGGACTGAGGCTTCAGATGTTGTTCCAGGAATCTGCTGGAGCCACTCTTCCAGTTTGGGGGTCACTGCCCCAAGTGCTCCTACTACCACGGGGACCACATTAACCTTGAACTTCCACATGTGTTCCAGCTGCTCTTTTAACCCTTGATACTTCTTGATACTGATATATATATATATATATATATATATATATATATATATATATATATATATAATGTATGGCTTTTAGGATGAAGACTGAACAGGATTATGACAGAGCTGCCAACACCCAGGACCAGAATCCGATGATTGTGTTTGAAGTTAAAATTCAAACAGAACATTGCAGTGTATCAAAATTTTATGCCACAAACAAGTTAGCTATTAATGTTTGCAGCGTTTGTAGCTAACAAATGTAATTTTTTCATTTCTTTTCTGGTTGGATGTTTTTGACTTTGTATAAGAATACAACACTCTACATGTCGCCTCCAAATATCTAAAGCTTGACAGACCTGCTTGGTTTCTTTTTCTTTAGTATGCTATGATTGGACAATCAATGTCAGAGGGAGGGTTAAGCAAAAGGTCAATTTAATGTCATCCCTGTAAAAAGAATAGGCTATTAGTGGGAAAAAATAGATGCAGGGAATAATAATGAGGTCTCTCTATCGCAGCTGAAGATCAAATTTAGAGGCAAAGCTTCAGAACTGAAATGCAACCTACTTTATTTCCTCCAACTTGGGTGTGTCTGTGCAGAAGTGTGCGTGTGTGTTTTTGTGTTGTGGAAAGGGGGGGATCTATGAAGCTATTTGCATGACAAGCAGAGGCGCCGCAGAACTTTTGCATGTTTCTGACAAGGGCTACAGTGGTGTTATACGCGCAGGAATATTAGCAAGTAAATCATTTGAAATTAACACTGTTACACCCTCCAACCAAACCTATAATGTAAAACACCCTCCCTTCTGACACACACACCGTTCCAAAGCTATTTTCTAACCGATTCCCCATTGCTCCCTCCCTCCTTTCTCCGACTGTCTCCATCAGCTCTGTATTTGCAGATTGCAGCTGCGCTTGTCATCGGGTCTGTTATTAACTGTAACATTTTTCTCACTCTGTAGATGGAAAGGTAAAGAAAGTGAATTTGGGGAGGTGGGGAGAGGGAGCAGGAGGAAAAAAATACAAATGATGAGTAAGAGTCTGGTGGTGAAAGAAGAGTGAGATTATGTTAGACAGGGAGCAGAAGATGGCGGAGAAAGAGAAGGGGGCAATGAGAGTAATCCTCTGAAAAAAGAAAAAAAACTGCCAGCATCTGTACAATAAAATCAAGGATTTTCTACTGATAAAGCCTCCTCTGCAGAGGTTTAATTACTCTGCCATAAATATCCACCCACCTCCAGGTCTGACCTCACAGAAAGGCCTTTGCATGCAATCAAATAGCTTCACCTTTTAACCCTTCATCTCTTCTCCAATCACGACACGGCATTTCAGGTCTGTCAGGTGCAAGTCATCCCTGCGCTCCGTGCAGTCACCCTCCTCAGGGTGTTGAGGCGCCATGCTACATTAATCACAAAGACATAGTAATCACAACAGCTCTACCCTGAAACAGTATGCAGATTCCTGGGTATGTTTCTTTGATTTAGAGTATTGCCTCCCTCTCCCCCCACTTCTCCATCACTCTCCTCTTATCCTTGACCTTCGCTCATTCCCATGGTAACAGCGTCTTTCTTGAGGATTGTTTCGTTGGCAAGTCAAGTGGGCCAATCCTTGGGTTTTAAATTGCGCATCAGCGCCAAAGCTTTTCAAAATCTAATTTAGGGGATTATCTCTCTATTGATTTCACTTAAAACTGATTCCTTTCTCTTTCCATCCTTCTGCTGCTGTGATAAAATGTCAGAGGGAAACGGAGTGTGTGTTTCTCTGTGTGCAACGTATCAAGATTTCCTTCCTCCATGGTGTTGAAGAGGCTCACTAGTCGCACTTGGCAAACCACCGAGAGTGCACACGAGTGTGCATGTTAGTTCTTGTGTGCTTGTGCGCCTATCTGTATCTGTCTGTGTGTGAGTTCATGCAGCACTCACACACGGCTATCATCCTCCATAGCATTAATATTCATCTGTGTGTGCATTGAGCAGAACAGATTAGCAAGGAGTAATGATGAGCATGTAATGATAACGGGACCACAGCAGTCCCGATAGTCTAAACAGGCCTCCTTTAAAACCAACTGGAAAGAAGCAAGCAAACTCATTATGGCTTAACAGCCATTAGATGAGCATTAGTTCCTCTTTGAAGGGAGTTTTGCTGCTGTTTTTGTACGGATTAGCAACAGTGGTGAGCCATTGAAGGAACATTATTGCCATGGGTTTGGTGTTATAGTTATTTGTGACAGCTACAGGTTTCCTTAGAACTTTTTTATTTCATGTGATTGTCCAGTGGCTCATTCTTTCAGATTAGTAATGCATACCAAAAATCCCTTCTGCAGGTAGAGCTTATCAACTATTAGGTTCTCAATACAGAAGGGCAGTATCAAGTCTTATAATCCTTAAAGTCTTTGTTGTGCACTATCCAAGATGCACTGAAAACATTGTCACCATAGAAATAGAAGGTATACATATTCATGATTAGCTTGTTTTTATTCACAGGTTATTGATCCAACCAGTTATTTTCTGGCCTTGTGTGAACTTCACTCATGTGATTTGAATTGCACTGGAGAAGCCTGGAAACTAGCAGAAGATAAGTCTAATGTGAAAATCTTTAACGTCTGGATTGTGATTGATTTGCCCTGACATACCCAATTGAAGTTCAGACACTGGTGGTGGTGGTGGGGGCCAATGACTCTGACAAGACTGAAGAGGCTGATAAAATGAAGAGGCTGGTGAACTTACAAAGACTGGTTGGTAGGGAGGAGGTGGAAGGGAAGCATGTGACCAGCTGATGGCAACACCTGATAGTTCATTATCAATGACAACAGGAAATGAAGTCTGAGCACGCATGACAGCTGTCCATGACAGAATGTTATGAGAAATGGATGTGTAAAGTAATAGTCTGGCTTACTGAACTTTCACTACAGTGGAGCGAGACGAAAAGTATGCTTCCTGTTGTGTTAGGCTCAGCTGACACTCAACAGTAGGAAATCAAGAAAACATTAAACCCTCGATGAATTCTACATAGTTGCTTGAGTTGGAGGGTACTTTCCACATTGACTCACTGACACACTGTCATGACTTCATGCAAAACCTGAACGTGAAGAGACGCTTTGTAAATGACATTAGTCACACCTGTGTTTCTCCACTGTCAAATTAAAAGAACCGCTGCCAACAAGGCCTACGGTTGCAGCAGGGGAATGATAGGAAGTCATTCAAACTTGCCACAGGTATAATTAGAAACCAGTTATCATTTCCAAATCCTGGTGGGAGCAAATAACCTGTTTGTTTACAAGCATGTAGTGATTATAGCTTGTGTGGTTATGAGAGAAACCTAATGCTCAAGTGTATTCAAATAGGAAGAATGGAATTTCCTTTCTGGGACAATGGGAAAATTGCTGCATAAGGAGGGAAGCAGCATCGGTCGGTGGCTGAATGTATGTGGTGGATTAACAGCTTGAGCTGGTTGCTCTTTGCTGACCTTCATTGTACTTGTCCTCAGTTACAGCCAGGTTGTCATGGCAGAGGCAGTGACAAGCGTCTGCCAGGATCAATGCCGATGTGTGTTTGTGTGTGGTAGTACAAAAGACTGTATACAGAGGCATGTGTTGGTGTTTGTGTAGTTGAGGGTCAGTGAATGTGTTTGATCTGTGGTGTGTAAGATGTCACACACACACACACACACACACACACACACACGCAAAGACAAAGCTGCTGCATGGCCATCTCTCCCAGGGCCACCCTGGTGCTACACCATTTAGAAAATGTCCTGCATTCATTTGTAACGTTGGGATGACATTTGTCATGCAGTATGCATGCCAGGCCAGTAGTTAGCAGTGTGACATTTCAAAATCAACACCATGCACGAATCTGTGAAACACTTCCTCATATAGTGCAGTGTGCAAACAAGCTAATAGATGATGGCACACGGTTGTAATGTTGACTGAACGGATGATGAAGTGTGGATGTTACTCAGAAGGAACTTGGAGTGCAAAGCATAGAAATTTCAAATTAGAGGTATGCCTTGGAGGTATTCCAGTAGCAACCTCAGTATATACACAGCTACTGGATTGAAAATGCACCTGATCTGTTACGTGGAGCCGTGTTTCCAAAAGACGATTTTCAAGATTACACACTAGAACCTCGTTTCAGACGTCCAAAAGGGCTTTGCATGAACAAATGACGGAATCCTAACAAAACGTCAAAGTCTAAAAAACGTTCTTGTGTCAATAATGCTTTAACACGTTTTGATTGGGAGAAAAAGATGCTAACACTTTCTGGCAAAAGTGCCATAATGCCAGAGGCAGAGAGGAGGGGAAATACGAAATACAAGGGGAGGACTGTTGAAGAGATTGAAATCAGGTCTGTCAATACGTTGCCAGGCAACATTCAACACTAACGAAGCTGGGTTTGATAACTTGTTGATAACGCTTGTGTGTGTGTGTCTACTGTGTGTGTGTGTGTGTGTGTGGGAAATAGCCCCGTTATTAGCAGAGGCAGTGAAAGAACCCCTGCTGAGACAAGCCCAAAGCAGAGATAAGGGGAGAGACCTTCTGTTAAAGGCAAGGGGCCTCAGGAACGAACACACACACACACACACACACACACACACACACACACACACACACACACCTACACACACACACACACACACACACAAAGAACAAAAGACCTCATCAGATCCTCATGCAATAATTAATCACACAGGACCAAAAGACCGGTGCTTAAACATTTTTGTTTTTTTATTCAACTTTTTTTTCCAAACCAGGAATGTACTAGTTTTTTCCTCTCTTTAGAGGTGTGTTGGGGGAAGTGCAACAAGGGAGTGGGAGAGAAGGTGGGTTGGGAAGGGGGTTGGGAGGGGGGGGGTCAGGGGTTGTGATGAGGAGACAAGGGAGTAGGGAGGAGAGAAGAGGAGAAGGAGAGGACACAAAAAAACCTTTCTCACACAGAGGTGTCCCAAATACAAAGTCTCAACACGTTACATACGAGAGCCATCGCACTCGGCGGCCTCCGCTCGTCGTCTATTGGCACAAAGAAACACACTCACTCACGTGAACACACACATACACACACTTTCGCCAACGGTGAGGTGTGGGAGCTCGGCGGTAGCTGCTTTTTTTTTCTTGCACTCTCTGCCCAGTTCCACAAAAGCAGCACTTTCTTCTCTTTTCAGCACAACAACCGACTGTCGTGTCTGCAGTTTCAGGAAAAAGCCACGTTGAGTTGACCAATCGAACACAGACAGCGAGAGCCAGAGACACAACTTTGAAATAACGACATGGAAATCAAATCATATTTCAAAGAAAAAACTTTGAGTCCAAGATACACTTGACATTCTGCTGAGACGGAGGAAGGGAGAAGATGCAATTTGGACTGAAAACAGAACAGTGGCTTCTTTGTCGATGGCGTAAAGTCCAAAATGCTTTGTGTTTTTCCTTTGAAGTGGCGGCCATTTTTGAACAAAACACTCGTTTTTTGGGGGTTGGAGTCTTCCAAAGAGTAGCAGACATTGTTGAAGAGAGAGAAACAGACACTTCATTTGGCTTGGAGGATATTTTAGGTACTCTGAGCGTGTTTAAATAGACATAGACTTAACAGCTTACATAAAAAACACAAGTTGGTAGTTGTACAAAAAGAAGAATTTGAGGCGTTTTCCTCTCATTTCATCTTTGAAATCAATTTTGCTACAGTCAAATACAACCAAAAAATTTCATTCATGGTATAAAAAACATATTGGATCATCATCATTTCAGACGAATGTGACACTTGATGAAGGATATCTCATTATATGATGTTAGATACTGATACAAAACACAGCAGAGAAATGTAAGAGCGAGATTTTAACATTTCACATAGAAAACATGACTACATCACTGGAGGCCTCGTGTGCGTGTGTGTGTGTGTGTGTGTGTGTGTGGACAAATTAAATGCTTAAGCTCTCCAATGCCACCCAGTTTACACAAAAGCCATAAACATGTTTAAGCAACACAAAACAGCTTTTTTTTATTATGCACATGTGAACATATTGCACCTCTGAACACAGCGCTGTTACTGCCCTCTAAGATTGAGGTGCCGGGCACTAGTGTGTATATATGTGTTTGTGTATGTGTGTGTGCATGTGTGTGTGGAGAAATCACACCACACATGAGCACCCTTCATCTCTCCCGTGTCCATCGGGTTAATCATAGTCATAGGAAAGCAATCAGCGAGTTGTTGGATGTGGGTGAGAGTGTGTTTTAAAGCCAGAGTGAATGCATGTCACTCAATGCAATCAGGAGGCATCGGTGACAGTCATTAAAAGGTGTGAAATTTGTGTAGGTTGTGTCTGTGTGTGACAAACACACACTGTAATGACCGCCTGGTTTATTTTTCCTATGTGTGTGTATATGTGTGTGTGTGTGTGTGTGTGTGTATGTGTGTTCCAACACACGTTTGGGCAGAGAAGAGGTGCAAATCTAAAACGTGTCCCCTCACAATGGCCGAGTCATGTTGGATTTGTGTGTGTGGGAGAGAGAGAGTGTGTGATGACATCCCTCCTTCCTGTGGTTCAAGTTCATTTTTTTGGCTGTTGGTCGGTCACCTCCGTTCAGAAGGGTCTGAAAGAAAAGGTTTCTCTCCTTCGCCAGCCTCTCTTATCTGCTCTCTCCATCCTCCCATCATCAGGATCCTTCATCTCCGACTTGGGGCCTCTCCCATCCTCCCCTTCCCTCAGTTTCTTTTTCTTTAGTGTGCAATTCCTTCACAGTCTTTTCTTTCCTCATCTCCCTCCCTCCATCCCATTTTCTTTTTGTAAAGTTCTGCATTCAGATGCCGCTTTATTCCTCCTCCCCAGACAGCACTCTCTCACCCTGTTCTTTTTCCTTTAGTCTTTTTTTTTTTATTATTTCAAACCCCCGCCACCACCACCACCACCACCGCCGCCACCTTCCCACCATCACCGCCTCCTCCCAGCCTCACTTTTTCTTTTTCACTTCTGCATTTCAAAAAAAAAAAAAAAAAAAAAAGAAGAAAAATGCATTTGAAAAAAGAAAACTTTCATAGGTGGTTCTACCTCAACACTTCCACAAACGAGGTCTAAACTTCAAAACTACAGCATAGTACAAGAAGCTATAAAATATACACAGAGTTCAGAGACCCTAGAGAGGTGGGAGGAGGGGAGGAGGAGGAGGGAGGGGATGAATGAGTGAGAGGGGAGAGGGAGAGAGACACAACCTCTGCTCGTCGGAGAAATAAAAAAAGGGATTAAATTAATAAATGCAAAGGGAAAAGGAAGGAAACAAGGTCATTCTAAGTTGTGAAAAACAGCAGATAAAAAAAATGTCTAGCATTTAGTGTAGTTTAACAGAGTGGTAAAAATAATAAAACAAAAAAACATCTAGAAATTATTTACTGGATATTTATATATAATCTATAAGTGTTGATAGCATAAAAAAATCTCACTTTTTTGATATTCGCTCACTATTTTGTGTTTTGGTATTTAAGACAAGTCTAAAGAACGCACACACAATCAACTCACACACGAAGCGTATACAAACACACACACACACAAACTAAACCACACACGCAAACTTGCTGTACTGAAGCACACTAACTGCACACACACATCTAAGGTGGAGCAGCAGGTGGAGCAGGATAATTATTATCCAAGTTTTTTGCACACTCGCACAATCGCACCCACACACAAAGGCGTACGCACACACACACACACACACACACACACGCACGCACACACACACGCACACACACACATACACCCCACATTATTAAAATATACAAGATTCTGAGTGTCACCGATTGGTTAGACCTCCAAGCCCAGGGGGCTGGTCATGTGACCTCCCCCCTGGGCTTGCTGATTGGTTTTGTCCGAGGCCCCCATTTTCTCAGGAGAAACAAACACAAACAAACTAGAATCCTATTGGTGAGTTAGTGGCAGAGGCCAGTTTCTGGTTGGCTGACGGAGCGCTGAGGGGCGGGGCGGTAACATGGGGGTATGGCCTCTGAGTCAAGAGTGTTCAGCACTGAGTGGGATCAAGTACAGTTTGTTTTTTTAAGTTGTAGTCCTTTCTCTTTCTTTCTTTTTTAAAACATTTCAAGTCCCAGCGGCAGGTCCATACTCCGAGATATAAAGTGTGTTTCAACACACACATATGTACTGGCGTTACAGGGCCGGTTCTTCACTTCAGAAGGGTCGGGGCTCATTTAGCTCCCAATGAACAAGAAGGGAGTACTCAAAGGCTCTCGTCCGTTTGTGAGGGCTTTGTTAAGAAGGGCTACGACATTGCCCTTTGCGCACACATAGTGACCCAGTTGTGATGGGGAAGGTGGGGGGGGGTGGTTATTCAGCTAAAAACACAACTGTGGCCAGGCTCACAGGGCAATGAGTGAGGGGTCTTGGGGGGGGCAATACTGGTAGCATTGACAGTTCAGGATAGAAGCTGTGAAGGTGAGCATCATTTGGAGCAGGGGACTGGTTGGCAATGGATTGAGGGAGGTGGATGTGTCCAGTCAGCTGGAGTAGCGACTGTTTCATACTTTATAGTAGATGTTGGCCGGACTCTGAGGCGGCATCTCCTGGACGATGTAGACGGGGTGCCCGTAGTCTCCGCTCACCTTCTCATAGTGTGGGCAGTAGGCCGAGTCCGACGTCCGCAGGGGGATGATGATGTCGCTGGGCTCAGAGCCGTTGTTATTGGAGCTGGACAGGCCTCCTCCGCCTCCCCGCTTGGGGCTGGTGAGCGACGAAAGAGACAGCGGAGGGTGGTGGGTGTCCGAATGCTTGGCATGCCGCCGCCTGTAGCAGACCACGCAGATCACGGCGGTCACCAGCAGGAGGAAGGCAGAGCCCCCCGCCGCGCCGGCAATAAGGGCGATGTTAGAAGATTGAAAGGGACCGTTTTCGCCTCCACCTTCGCCCCCAAAGCTGTTGGGTCCTCTGGATTGGGTGGTGTTCCCTGCACCACCTGAAAAAAAAAAAAAAAAAAAATCAGAGGGCAATCTTTATTATACACAGCATCCCAGACTGCTTTCAGTGTTCCCGTCTGATTTATACATGTGTATTAATCATAACGGATAAACCAGAGCAATAACACAGCTTGCTTTCACAACTCATGTTTTCACGAGCTTTTAAACAAACATACCAATCTTTATGACTCCACCACAATAACATGAGTAATGGCGTTGGTTTTGCTCCGCCAGTGAAGTGCTGCAGAGATTTATCCCAGCGGAATGCAGTAAGCATGCATCAAATCTCATAGATGCTTATATGCGGTCTCTTTATTGATGCAATGAAGTGGACAGCAGTGCATATAAAAAAAAAGAGGGATGTGGACTCGGTAGTGTGAGTGAGCTGTATACACACTTGTGGACAGCCTGGCTAAGCCACACATGTATCAAGGTAGCACACTACTTCCCTAACCTTAACAACTGTATTTACATAGCCTTAAAGTATGCCACATAAAGAGCCATCCCGCTCTGCTACTACCACCAGACCACACATACAGCCGGCCTAGTGGACTTCCTGCCTGCCTGTCTGTCTGTTTATCATACACCATCTCCATGTTTGTCAGAAGATTGCTTCGTCCGTCTTGTGTGTCTGCCTGAAACCTAACACCTACACAGCCCCCAGTTTTCACCGCTTTCTCTGCAGAAGCTCAGGTCGCAGCTCAGCAGGTGGGTGATGGTCTGGATGCATGTACGACCGTGTGCATCTGTATGTTCAAAGGGTGGAGGTGGGGGACGCTGGACCAGCTCTGGCACCGGACCGTGTGAATGTGTGTAGCAAACTGGTTAAGGCCAGTAATGCGACCCGCTGCTGTATAGAGCCTTGGATTGGTCTATCATTATTCTTGGCACACATCCCTTTCTTTTCTCCCTGACTGTCTCCCCTGCTTCCTCACCCTCCCTCACTCTGTGGTACTCCGCATCCTTGGGTTATTGAAGTCCTAATAACCTACCTTGCCCATACATATACGGATAAATAGGCTCTAACATATGGACACACACATGTCTTCAATCAGATACATGTAAGAACTCATCATCTCTCTGCAGCTGGAACTCCATTGCGCTGGGCTGATGTCGATTGCACTCTTACTTTCTTCCTCAATGCACCATTCTCCATCTCCATCATGATGACTTCCTTTCACCAGCTCTCTTTAATATACCCTCTGCCTTCACCTCTCCTCCCACATCTCCTCTCCTCGAACCCCATTTTCCATTCCTTACCCCCTCTCGTGCTTCTTTTTTCATCACACTAGTCTGATTTTTTTTTTCCCTTGGGTCTTGCCTCCCAATTATTTCATTGAAGAAGAAGAAGTTTTTATTTTCACGTATAATAATGAAGACCAAAAGGTCATGAAACTTGTTCTCTGCATTTGACCCAACAGCAAGGATGCAGTGCACAATGCCCGGGGAGAAAGTTGGGGCTAAATATTTTGCTTAAGGATACGTCAGCATGCATAGTCGAGGGACTGGAGCTCAAACCACCAACCTTTGGGTAAGTTGTACAAAACTTTTACCACCAAAGCTCTGGCTTGCTGTGGGTTTCAGCTTTGATAGGATATCAAATGGGTGGAAGAGAAGCAGGTCAAGGTGACACCATCATTCATTTAGAGACAGATGCCCTCCCAGGTCTATTTCCAATGTGTCCAAAGTAATTGTAGGTGTGACATCACTTCTAATCAGCTGGACATGGTTTCTGTCAAATTACTGTAATGAGTGAATCAGTGAGTGTCTTCATTGACACTCTGTATATCAAATATTCAGCACGCATAACTTATAAAGCACAATGTAACTGTGATGCATGATGGGTTGTCACCGCTACTTGGCATTTCTTTTCTAAATTCATTTGTCTCCTTCTACCCCTGGTGTTTTAACAAAAGCTAATCCAGAATGGCTTGATGTGCATCAGTGGCCCCCATCTAGATTTGCACCAGGGGGTTCGCTGTTGATACAATCCTGACGGTCTCATTTTCATTCCATTCTATGTTTGGGTCTCTAATGAAGAGACGACATATTTTAAAGTAAAAGACAGCTTATTAGAAAAATCTGTTTCCATCTGCGTCAATAAAGCTGAAATAAAATATTTCCTGCAGTTTTACTTGGACTATTTTATTTCTGATTTACCATTAGTGCAGCCAGCAGGAGTTACAAATGAGATTGGCATTGGATGATGTTAAGAAGGTAGATTGGAAATGTGATTTAAAGTTAATATCAAAGCTATAGGCCTGATTCCACACAAGCATGCACTCACACACACGCACACACACACACACAGACACACACACACACACACACACACACACACACACACACACACACACACACACACACACACACACACATATCTGTGTTCAGGTTTATTGGGAATGGGTGGGAGGTGTTAAAAACCATTAGATCGCTTCATTTGCTGCATTAAGCCTCAGTTCTACTATTTTTTCCATTGAAGGTAGGTACACAGAGTTCCTGGCTTCTATATCAGATCAGGTAAAAATATCCCCAGTGCAATAACAACAGCCAGCTTTATCCTGCACTACACCTCTAATCCTAAGAAAAATCTGCAGGTTATGGTGAATGAACCTTGCAGAATGGCTGAACCGTTTTTGCAAATCGCTCTACCACCAATGCAAGCTTGGAGTTAGCGTGCTGTGCGTGACATCTGGTCTTTTGTGAGTCCGTGGGGAAGAAGCGCGTTTTCAGTGAGATGATTTTACAACTCATGCCGGCAAGTCAGGAGTTAACATCATTTCAGGTGAGTGTACTTTAATGTGACCTAATACAGAGAGTGTAGAATCTCTATTATGTGTGTGATCACATCAGCCCAGTCGGACCAAAGTGATTTACGGATAAGTGATTGGACAATGTGCGAATTGTCTAATTCACACGTTCGGTGCAGAAGACAAATAGTCACCAAAAAAGGAGAGGAATACAGTGAAAAATAAATTTCCATCTTTTTTGCTTTTTTCCTCCAGTGAATGATAGAATCTAAGCTTCTCTCCATCTTTGTTTTATTCCCTGCTTTTCAATTATTCTTTCCTTTATCCCCTTTATGTGCCTCCCACTTCTCTCCATTCTGTTCCAACATCCCCTTACGTCTCTTCTCTGTGCTCATCATTCCATAATTCTCATCTCTTTCTTTCTCTCTGTAGACAGAACTACCAAATCCAGGGCACCCAAACTAATGACAATAATAATTCTCTTGAAATGTCGCCGCCGGTCTGGCCCTTTCTCCCGTTGCCCTCTCTCCCATTCTTCTTCTGCCTCTCTTTTTTTCCCTGTCTCTCATATTCTGTCCTTCTCCCAAGGTAGCTATTAGCCAGCCATTCCACGCCCGCAGCACTTTGCTTGAAGAGCCAGGCGCAGAGATGAGGAAGAGAGGGACAGGGAGCAGTGAGGAGAGAGAGATATATGGAATTAAATAGAGAGATCCACAGATGTCACCGCTGCATTTTCTCCATCTGTTGCCTCCTCCCTCCTTGCCTCCCCTCCCTCCCTTCCTCCTTCTCCCTGCTGCATTTCTTTTTATCTGCCAGTCTTTGCTTATTCCCTCCATCCATTTTACGGATGGATCCGCCGAGGATTATCTCCGTTTGGTCTCCAGCTTACCTGGGTTTCTGTTGGTGGTGCGTCCCGCTGGCGGCTCCTTCTTCGGAGGCAGCCCATATGGGCCTGTGGAGGAAAAATAAGGGTGAGCCGAATGAGGGAAATACAGAGACGACCCCTACCTGCTACTAAAGCCCAAGCTATCAGTAGTGGAGCCAATGAGCGACATTACAAACGTGGAGTCAGTCAGAGAGAAGCAGATGAGCTTTAATAAAGGCTTCTTTCCCCTCCATCCCCATTATTGGAGAGCACATATTGATTGGGCCGTGGATGAGCACTTTTCCATTAGTTTGAATGGGAAACTAAAGACAAAACGTTTGTTGTTTTGGCCAGAGTGAATTTACACAAGGCCATAACAGCTTGTAATCTGTAGTCTCTAAATCAGGCCATCTGTCTCACAAGCCCTCAGTAATGGTGATGGCATTAAAGCGTGTTTACGTGACACGTGCAACCACACACACACACACACACACACACACACACACACAGCAACGCAGCTATTGTTGATTTGTCACTCCTTCTCAAAAGAGACGGTTCAGGAAATAATTATTTTATTCGCGTCAGAACCACCTGGCTGACAGCATGTGGCAAGAATAGAGTTTTATATCAGGATATGACAATTTAGCTCTACGGTGTCTGCAGCGATTTAAGAAGAGACTCTGCTATTTGGTCGTCGCAGCAACAGGGGAGAGAAAAATTGACATGACCACCAGGATGCTCGTGGGTGAAACGGTACAATAAACACACAAAAGCACACACTGCATCACGTCCATGCGCCAAAACTGATGAATGTGTGTGCACAAGCCCCGCCATCAACCCATAGTTGCTGACATTTAGAGAGGTGTAACGCGATTGGCTGGCAGCCCCCTCATGACAGTCAACCAACAGAAGTTAGGGGCGGTGCTGTCTGGATCAATAGAAACTACTGTGTGGTCAGCAGGGTGTGTGTGTGTGTGTGTGTGTGTGTGTGTGTGTGTGTGTGTGTGTGTGTGTGCGTGTGTGTGTGCGTGTGCGTGTGTGTGTGCGTGTGCGTGTGTGTGTGTGTGTAGCATAGACAGAAAGGAAGCAAGATAGATGATGAATAAAATAAGAGAAAGCAGGTCAATGTATGAGTGTGGGGCAAAGGTGTGAGTGTGTGTGTTCTTCAGAGCGCCATATCTCCACAGAGATCGCCGTGAAGCAGCACGCAGCTTATTTAGACAACAAACAACGCGGACGTGACCTTTCGGTCGCACGACAGATAAGACGGGACGACACAGGGAAGTGGGGAAAACGGGAGAGCGGAAGAGAAATGGCCAGCGTTCAAAATGAAAGGGAAGTGATGAGGACAGGGATAAAGGGAATTTGAAAAGGACGTGAGCAACGTTGAATGAAAAGGGGTCTAAATAAGGTGAACGCAGAGGGAACAGACAGGAGATGAAACAGAGACGGAGTGAAAAGGGAAAGGAAGATGTCAAATAAAGGCTGAGTGTGATTTGGGATTTCATAGATTTCTGTTGATGTGACAGGGGTAGGCAGCATTTTGATTGCCCAGGTGGTAAAAAAAAAAAAAAAAACGGGGGGAGGGGGGCATTCAATTGAGCCGAGCTGACTGTGCTGATGTTACAGGTGGATAAGAGCCACAGCAGCGCCACTTGGCTCTTTGATGGAGAAGCACTTACAATACACAAGCCCTGATAACACTGGAACGGCTAAAGAAATAGAAATTGGCATGTCCACGCATGTGACGGGGGGTGGGGGTGGGGGTCATGTGAAGGACAGGTGCCTATTATGTCCAGGAATGTGCAGGTCAGTGAAAAAAGCTTAAATGGGCCCCATTTTTTTCTGCTGTTTTTTTTTTTTTGAGGGGGGGGGGTGTGGGGGTCGTACACTGTGGATATTTCCTAAACAAATTAGGAGTGTGTGCGGCCACGAGTCGTTAAAAATCACTGACTGAGTGGTTTGATGCAGACTGGAGTCATTTTGTTATCGGGCTTGAGCTGGCAGGTCAGCCGTGTGAGGAAATGTGTGTGTTCTATTCTTCCATATGCTTGCTGGTACATTCCAGTTAGAGTGTCAGCACCCATATGTATGTCCTACGCCAGGGGTAGGCAATTAATTTTTACAAAGGGCCATATGAGAAACCTGAATTGTGCCAGAGGGCCATAACCAAAAGAAAACTGGAACTTAATTCTGCTCAATTTTCTTACATTGTAAAATGCACTGAATTAAATATTTTGAGTAACTGCTACTTCTTCTTCTCCTTTCGACTTTACCCTTCAGCGGTTGCCACAGTGAATCAGTTGCCTCCATATGAAATTTATTATTGGCCTCACGTGGGGTGTTCAAAGAGCCAGATGTGGCCCTCGGGCCGTAGTTTGCCCAGGCCTGTCCTACGCTAATATGTCAATGTAATGCAATGAATTTTCCTGCACATGTAATATGCAGGTTTGATTGTGAGCATGTTAGTGTGTGTGAGTGTGTGTGTGTGTGTGTGTCCAGCATCTCAAGACGAAAGGGATCATTCGATCTGACTGATCTCACACTGTTCTCTTTACTTACCAAGATTCAAGATGCTCAGGAGTGACATTCATGTGCGTGACGACGACGATGACGACATGAGGGACAGGAACCGGTGTGTGTTAAGTGAGCCGATTGTGTACGACGTATGACAATCGATGTGTATGAGAAGAAGCCCAAGCATGATTGACTCCCGTCGTTACACAGACATCGTCACTTCTTACGTAAACTCGTGTGTGTGAGAAATAATAATGTTTAAAAAAAAAGGCCAGAACACTTACTCTGTCCCACTTTCAGCATCACCTTCATGCCTTGTGTGGCACACACCCCGCCTCTCATGCTGTCCAGGCCTTGCTGTGTCCCATCTGACGTAGCTGGAGGGAGGAAAAATATTGCACGATTAGCCAAATAAGAAAAACACACACTTATACAAACATTGCGTGGAAAGATATCCGTTAAAAACAAATTCACTCCCTCTCAATCTTTAGCCAACACCAACAATGGCTCCTATTCATGCAGCCTGCCATTCCAGAGAGTCAGCAAGTGACATTTGCAGAGGCAGCAATTTAAAACACCAGAAGCTCTGAAATGTCAAAGTATGAGGCGGCAGCAGTTTAATAAGTCCTCATTTAGCAATCTGCTGGAATTCATTAACACCCCTGCTGCACCGCATGGATTCTACCATTTTGAGTCTACAGCAATTTATTCCCGGGCTGAAGAAATGCAGAAGAGGGGGGTGATTTAGAGATGAATAAACCGATGGAACAAAATAATCCAATCAAGGGTGCATATGAAAGTAAATGGCTCTAGTGGAGAGAAACTGGACTTGATTTGTTAGAAAACAGACTGTGAGGGGAGTTGAAGCTCCACTTGGTAATATTCTAACACAATGAATGTTTCAATCAAGTGGAATAATGAAAAAATTATTTATGGACTGATGCTGAAAATGAGAGACTTAAAATGTATTAAAGTTGTTTAGCAAAACAACAGAGACGCGCTGTCAGATTGAGTTTATCCAGGAACCAATCAGCTCCTCTCCTTCCTGCAGCCTGAAGGAAGACGCAGCAGGTCAACTAGTTCTGTGTGCATCGCGAGCACGAATCCCTTTAACAGTCTGGCACTCCTTACGTAAAGCGAGTAAGTGGGTGCATTAAAAATCACTGGTGTGCAGGTCACAGAGGCCGGGGAAGAGGAGGAAGTCAGATGGAATCGGAATGAAACGATCAAGCAGAAAAAAAAGAGGAGAACCGGAGAGCTGACGACACAGAGACAGCGGAGGGGGAGAAGAGAGCTCCGATTTTGTCAGATAACCCTCCTCGGTTGCTTTACTTCATTTTTGTCTGATTTAAATGTGCTCACAGTTCAAAATAGAATTGTGCTGACGTTTGTCTGTAATCATGAGACAAATACCTTAAACATTCTTCTCCTTCCTTCATCCAACCAACCCCAACTCCATGGACACACCACCAGCCAGTCCTTATTTTCCCTCTTGTAGCCCCCGAGCTAACCCTCACTCCGTATCCTTCAAGAAATATTAAAAATTATTTACACCCCACCCCAACTCACTCCAGGCTATAGATTAGCTCAACTGAAGTGAAGCAGAAAGTGGATGAAAGAGTGAAGAAGGGATATGAGAAGGGAGGTGAGAAAAAGAGGCAGCTCTGGTTTTTTAATACTATCCTCTCCCCCCCCTCCATCCTCACAGGAGTGTGAGAACAGGCGGAGTTTAAAGGCAAGCAGTAGTATGGTGGACATCCAGCAGACAAGGACTGACGAATATACACAAATGTAAAAAAGATGGTTTCAATGAATTACTCCAAAGAAGTTTTTTTAGTTCTTTTTTTTTTTTTTTTGCTTTACACTATTTATTATGTTACTGAATTTTTTAAATTGCAGTATTTTTCTTCATGTAGAAGAAAAAAATGTAATTATTTCATTCAAGTTCAAATAAATGGGAATAAGACGAGTGTTATACACTCTGGTTTCATCGGAGCTGAAACGTTTCACTAGAAAATATTTTTTCTTGGAGCTGCTCGGATGAAGCAACATGTTTGTAACCTATTCTGACATAATAATGGATTTTAGCATTCAAAGAAGAAGAGAAGTCTTTCTCTAAAACATGTCTTTCTTACAAGCGGTCCGAAAGCATCGCGTAAAGGAAGCTTTGACATCAAACGTTGTGCCAAACACTCTCTGATGCCTCATTAGCAGCCGTAGATTAATGTTATCTAATTGTTTCTGCTTGTTAGTCATTCTGTCTGCTGTTGTCTGACAGCAGGAATGGAAGGTCTTCTTGTTTGCTCTCATTAGCTTGTTTTTCTATTTGTAACGTTTCATTCACATTTTGATGAATGAAATTTGTTCACAATCAAGGACAGGTGGGAGCCATTAAACTGAAACAAGCCTTTTACGACAGGTTTGTTTAGTTAAGAGAGTGAAATGAGAACTTGGAAGACTTGCACAATCAAACCTCAGAGGAGAAGTGAGTGAGATTTAGGTTAGAGATACAAGAACTCTGAGGCCGGCGGTTAAGAGTGAAACATGTTGAAATAACATGCAATAACACAAATAAAAACTAAAAAAAAAAAAAAACACCATCATTGCTCTGTCCAACATTTATTTGGTTTAATTTTATTAAAACAAATTGGATTTTCTAAAGGCTTTATGGCCCATAATGTTGATTTAATACAAATATAATAAAGTCACTATCAGTGCTTATTAAAGTACAACAAAACAGACATTCATGAGGGAATCAGGTCATATTCACAGCCTATAAAATCCAGCAGGGCAAAGTGCCGGACACACAAAAGTGATTCCACATGGGAAATGTAATTATTGTGTACTTTGAGACAGACAAAACATTCATTCATTCAGTCTTTGTCTAAGTCATATATAAGTAATAATATAATCATACACACATATAAAAGATATGTAAATATGTTATCTGACTATCCATTACAGCAGGTAACATCAGAATTTTGAATTATGTTTGATTTAGATGTTATAATTTACATGATGTACAACATTGTGTAGTGAGAAATATACGCAAATATCCAAATTAATTAAATCCAACTGAACAAAATCATTTATTTATAATAATAAATTGTGGTAATATATTTTTGATGATCAAAATAATCCTATCTTGAAGCGTGAAACAAATAAAAACAAAATGATGAAGTGATGAAGTGATAGTCTCACCCTCAGCATTAAAGGGCACGCTGGGTAAAGATGGGTCAGAGATTATGAATAGAATGGAGGAGCTGTGTTTCCAGGAATAGATGGATGATGGCGGAAATACCTCCAACTGATCCAAGGGTGAAGGTCGGACAACTGGGACTTTTGAGAGTAATAACTCCTGACACACAAAGGAAGACAAGAAGGTGACGGAGGATGAGGGAAGGGAGGAAGATGAGGGCAAGGGCAGGGGAGGGGGAAGAGAAGGAGGCCATGGAGGAAAGTTGAGGCAGGGAGATTGATTGGTTGTGACAAGCTGTTGGGCGATATGATGGAGACGGGAGACTATTTGAGACGATGAAGACGACGGAGATGACCCAGATCCCGGTGGATACAAGAAAGGGAGTGGGTGGGTCCAGAGGTAGAAAAAAGTAAAAGTTAAAAACAGAACATGAAGAAAGACTTTAAATGACATGACAGATAGCAGAGAGGTAAAAGACTCTAATGTCTCCATTATGGAAAAGTGGAGCAGTAATGGACTCGAAGAAGAGGGAGACTTAGGGAGTCAAATCGACCAGGACAGCCTTCACAGATGTGATTTTGCAAATGCAAGTTATTTTTTTGATCATCATAATCAACAGGTCACAAATATCACAAGGGTAATTTCTGTTCAAATAAGTGACCCATCAGACCAAATCCTCTTCCACCCCTTGTATGTGTCACAGGTGCCCCAATTTCTGTGAAAGCAAATTTCACAGGAACAAAACCATCAAGGCGATCAGGACGGCATTGTCCTTGGATCAAAAATATTCCCCCCCACTCAATCTCGGTTGCTTAACACCAAAAATGTTCAAAATTACCCTGCTCTTGTTGGGGGGGGGGGGAGGAGATATCACCACATCAACGCGGAAATAATCTGTAAAACATCTGTAAAATCATGATGATGGGCAGAGATGATACCCTGGATGATAGAGAGATGTAGGGATGGAGGGAGCCAAATTCTTCCCACCACTTTATGACACTGAGAAGGAGAGAGGAGAGGAGAGTGGGGGGGCAGTTTGGAGTGAGAGAGAAATGGAGAAAGCAAGACGACTGTAGAGAGAACGAGGGGCACGGAGGGAGACGAGGGATGAGTAATTGAGACAATGATCAGCAGTGATGGGGGGGATGTGAAGCACCAGAGGACAGAGGAGAGGAAGGGCATCTCTCCGCCACCCACATTCAACGAAAAGACAGGAGGGTGAGATGAAGGAAGTGGAAAAAACTTAATTAATTAAATAATACTGCAGTCAACCTCAATCAGGCTGCGCAGCGTCGCCGCTCTGCACGAGGGAGGCGGGCGGCCAGGCGGGCGGGAGGAAGAGGAGGGAGAGGGGGTGAGGAGGGAGTGTGAATCAGATCAGAAAGTGTCTCTCTCTGTCTCTCTTCTTATTACCAAGGTCAGTGCTGGGCCAAGCCTCCTCTCTGCCTCCATTATGGCGGCTGATGGCGGAGCGCCGTTATGCAGAAAGGGAAGATAACTCCAGACGAGTCACACGGTTCATTTATTCACAGACTTCAGCCCAACGTCTGCATGAGCTCAGCCCCATGTGGACCCCCCCCCCACCCCCACCCCCGCCTCCCCCCCCCCAAACATGTTTTGCCACCCTGGTAATATATTCCAAACATGTTGAGTGACAGCCGGCCTCCAGCAGCAAAACACTCCTGTGAGTGATGTGAATTTGTGTACATGCTGATGTTGTCATTTCCATCACGTCCTCCTGCCTACTTTGGGACACCATTCGCATTTTGCTTGGTTCAAACGTCACAACAGGAGCGGTTATAAATTACTGGTTTCATATATTTTTGGTTCCTGGTTTTAGAAAATATGCTATTGCAGCTTTTTGATGCAATAGGATTTTTTTTTTTTTTTTTTTTTGAGGGAATAAAAATGAGGCTTTGAGGGCATTTTTGTCCAAATACACAGAAGGCAAGGGTGAATTATCAGGCAGTCTTCAGTTTAAATGTTGAACCACTCACCACAAAATAATATTAGAAGATGTGTAGTTATTAACTGGCTGATTGTCACTATGGTCTGAGATCCTATGTTGTTGAGGGGTCAACTTGCCCAAGGCCATGAGTTTGGTTTTAAAATATATGAAGCTAGAAGACTGAACTGACTCAGAATCATAGTTGTACAAACCAGAAAAACATTTTAGTGGCTATGTCTTCATCCTCGGGGCAGTTGGGATGGTGAACTGTGTAGAGCCTGACAAGCAGAACTCAGGGAAAACCTTCACACATCATGCTTTAGACCTTAAATTAAATGTGAATGATATGAGTAATGTATTATGGTATAGCATGACTTTTCATAGGATGGAAGGATACGTAATGCACTGGCAGGAAGAAGGGTCAATAGGGGATAAATTAGAGGTTAGGTTTTGCTCCATAGTCGCCAGGAAGATTAACGTCTCACATGTCATGTTCTAGGTTTATTTTATGATGGAAGAGATTAAGGTGGAACTGTCTAAGTACTGCCGTTGTGTATAAATGCTGTATGTGTGGCCAAGCGATTGCAACATACCAAGCTAGCTACTGTACCACACAAAATCAAATTACACACACACGGTTGGCGCTAAGTAGGAACATGTTTTTCCCGATGACAGCTAGATTAAAGGGAGCAGAAATGTCAGAGCGGTGTGTAGCAAAAGAGCCGATTAAACATCAAATGGAATGAATAAACAACAAAACAAGATCCAGGGAGGAACAAAACTGGTTGGTTCACGCCATCTCATGTTCACATGCTAGCCTCTAGCATGTGACGGTGTGTTAACGGAGCAATGAGTGTGTCGGGTTAAGGAATGCCATACTCACAGATGCAAATGTAACGTGGATGATGCCAACACATGTGGGTGTTTGGTGTCGTGTTTCATACGTGCACACCGGGGGCATGCTAGCATGTGTGTGTGTGTGTGTGTGTGTGTGTGTGTGTGTGTGTGTGTGTGTGTGTGTGTGTGCGATTGTGAGCAACCTTAAACCAGTTTGTTGCTTCACAGCTTTTCCCTCAAAGCTCTCTTTAGTTCCACTTGTTTGGCGTTTGGAACGTAACCCCAACTCAAATCAAGCAAGTTTGTTGCTTGGGTGGACCAGGAAGTGTGTGTGTATGTGTGTGTGTGTGTAGGTGGTACAGGGGGGAACATGAGGTGGGATTTACAGTCGCCTTCCTGTTTAAATCTGTAGGTCTGACTATCTGGAGGCTCTACGAGCTCCATGTGTGTCATCTAGATGATGGAGAGCACAAAACCTGATCCCCTCTCCCTCGAGGCGAAGCTCAAGGATTCATTTGCTCCCTATCCTTCTCCACACGTCCAAGCTCTAAAAAATCCTGGAACTCGCCATCGAAATTTCCTGTAACTAAAAACGTCTTCATAAATCTCTAACGGCACTTTTATAACCTAGCTATGACACATTAACAAAGCTATCACAAGTCATTACCTCCCAGTGGCTGCAAGGAAAGGGGTGTGTGTGTGTGTGTGTGTGTGTGTGTGTGTGTGTGTGTGTGTGTGTGTGTGTGTATGTGTGTGTGTGTGTGTGTGTGTGTGCGCATTAAGTTGTGTATCGAAACAGAACGGGCATTACTTTAGCTCCCCCCTCAAAAGAAAAAAACACACACAGCAGTATTATTTTCACATTCCACCTCCTATACACAACACATCATTACTTCCAATGTGGCTTGATATTTTCCAAAACTTTTTTTTTTTTCTGCAACGAGTGCAGACTTTTTGTTCTATTGTTGCAGACAAAGACCCACTGTTGACTGTGATGTGGCAGCACTTCATCCATAAATGGGACCAGCTACAAACAAGACCAACACAAAACACGTCTGCATGTTTTGGCACCGTTCATCACGATGGTGGTATGTGTGCGGTTTGGAGACCGGACAAGATATATGTGCTTGTCTCATGAGGTGAAGGCTTGTGTTGTTGAAATGTTGCTTTAAATATAAGCAGCATGGACGTTTTCTGACGACTGATCTACTTCTGGCCTCTTTTGTGTTCTTAATTCTCGTGCACTGACTGGGAAAAAGCATGAAAAAGTGATACTTTGTTTAGTTTAGTTACTGATAACATTATTTTTTTGTAATTGTTTAAATCAGATTTAACACTTACTTTGACCCACGCAACAACGAAACTGTCAGATAAGACAATGACTTCACTTTCATGACTACGTTACAGGAACAAATTAAAGCCACATTTCTCATGGTGGAATCTAAGCTGATTCATTTCTGAAGTGAACCCACAATAATTTATACTGTAATGCAATACTGTTATGTCGTTTATACTTGTTGGAACATTAAACTTGTGCAGCATTTTAAGTTTTTTCTTGCGAGTTTGAGACCCATGTGTTTGCGTGAGAAAAAACTAGAAGCGGTGGGCTAACATGAACTCACATGATTTGTCACATGCTGACCAAAAAAAGACACACAGGCTGGAATCTCACGCAAACCGCCCATTTCACACGGACCACCGCAGAGGAGACATCACCTCAATACCCAGACAACACACACACACACACACACACAGAAAATGATCTCAGTGTCTTTGCTTGTGTGCACGGTTGATCTCTCCTCTGTGCTCGATGACATTTTAATTCTCAGCAGTTATTCGCTTTCCATCCATCCTCTTCTATTACAGTCACCCCTCTTTCCCACTCTCTCTCTCTTCCAAGGCTCTCTCCCTTACCTCCACCATTATTTTTTGTTTTTATTTCCCATGCACTTGGAGGGTGGGCGACTTGGAATCACATCGTATTAACCTCCAGCACCAAAACACACGCAGTAAACTGGGCCATGGCGCAGCAGCCTCTACCCTCCTTCCTCCTCACGTCCCGCCCATCACGGTTCCAAACAGGAGGACAGGAGCGAGGGACGCACCTGATCTCTTCATCTGACAAACGCATGCATGCCAGCATGGCATCCCCGAGAGGGAGCATGATTAGTTGTGACAGATCCTCTGCCATTTTACGGTTTAGTTGTGAGGTAGAAAACATCGTTTGGCGCCTGAGAATGCTGGCTGCTATCTGTCATACTGTTTCCCGTCCACTAAATCCATATCATGATTTATTAGACAGCACAGCTCGTGACATTCTGATAATCCAGTTGGGTATTCTCATGCTGTATGTGTGTGACACTGCCCGTGCATTCTCGTACGAAGGTCGTGATTGTTTATGTGCGTCACTGTGCATGCGTGTTTGCGTCTGATAGATCCTCCAGTTTGATGCACAGCGGGTTAATGATGGTTGTCGACCGCAGTGCGGTCAATGTGTCTCAGCGCATTAACACACAAACTACACATGACCCTCTAAAGCTGCTTACGGCCTCTATAAGAGATATATATACATACGGTATATGGGGATGAGAGGGGGAGGTGGGAGGTCATTTTCAGATACAGATAGAAGTGGGGGGTATTAGGAAATGAGGTCATCAGTAGGCATAAACAGAGGCACTTCCTCCCCATGTGTTCTTGTTAATTAAATGACAAGAAACAAATTGCGGACGAGCAAACATAATAAGTGTGACTGCCCGATTCAGAAAATAATCCCTGCCAAATAAATGTGACTGCCAGAGCAGAGGCATGCATAATGGACCCGAAGAAAGAACCAGGCACAAAGTGAGGGGGAAAAAGGCAAAGGCAAAAGAAAAGAGAGAGCGGGGGCCATTAAAAAGAGGTCTAGCGACTGGGTGGATGAGCCTTGTGTAACGTCAGTAAAGTGCTAGTCATGTAGGACAGTCATGACCAGTGTTCCTTCACAACTGGGTCAACGTTGTTGTCCCGGGCCATCGAGGCCATCCTGCATCGTTTTCAGACTATATCTACCCGGTAACCTCACCAAACCTACTGGAAACTGCCATCCCTGCATTGCCTGTCAAGTGCACCTCCATGCATATTGAATGAATACTTCAATGACTTATCAATACTTAATGAATGCTTATCAGTGAATCCCTGAGCGACTTCTACAGCACAGATTTTTTTAAAGGCTTTTAAGAAGGCAATGCAAAGCCTTTTTAGATGCGGATCAGTATGTAACACAGTCCAACACCGGCGGGGCTGAGAAGCGGCGGATGAGTGGGCCGCCGAGTTCATGATCACATTTAAACGTCTGAATGTCATTTTTTTTCCCCCCAGTGCCAGCTGAGGTGATACTGCAGCAACTTAGAATGAGAAGTAAAATCTTGACAATATCTGACTGGCTGCAGCACCCAGCTTGCATTGCGCTAACGTCTGCCCGTGTCTTGAGGCATGTGTCCATCTTAAGGTTTGTGTGTGCGTGTGGGTAGCCCTTCTGCATTATATCAGCCACTAGATTGGAGGCCTGGAGAAATGGGTCAGCGCCAGCCCCATCGTTGCTTCTCGCCATCTCTCCTGCTCTGTGCTCATGTTTTTTTCCCAGCCTTTCCTATTCCCAAGTCGCTCCCAGAATAAAAACGAAACACCTCCGGTTGTCCACTCCTCCTGCGGCTATCTGGATCTGGGTTAAACCAGCAAAGTCCATCACTAACACTTTGTTACCCCTCCTTTCTTTACATTTTTTTTACTGTTGAATGAAAAATCTAAGTCAGGGTTGCAAATAGCGCAGTGGGTAAAGGTAAAGGGCGCGTCACATATCCCAAGGACACAATCCTCTAGTGGCCGCCACACATTTGATTCCCAAACATGACCCTTTCCTGCATGTCTTCTCCTTTCTCTTTTTCATATTTCAAATCTTCACCTACCATATCAATCAAAATAAAACGAGGACACACAAGTTGTAAGCATGTGGATGTTAAGAGAAGGAATGTAAGCACAGCCAGCTTCCACAGATAGTGAAACACTTGCCGTATTGACTCATGCTCACCTGTTGTAAAAGTTAACAGTCGACAGACACAACACAGGTAATGCAAAACTACAGTAGTGACTAATAGCACCTGAGGAATGTCTTCCCATCATCCATCCTGTCTTTTTGGGCCAATTAGTTCTTTCGTTCTCCACCCATGTGAGCACAATTCCACAGAGGAACACAGGGGTTTGCACTTTTACAGATGAGCCTGAGCACACCATCAGTAAATGAAAGCCCTCAGTCCACATTATCCTGATTTACAGTCTCAATTTTAGCATTAATTTTGTGCGCTGAATGGGAAAACAGGAGGCATCGATGTCTAGCTTGCAGTCCCACACCTCCTGTCACTTTGTCATTCTTTCCTCAAAAGGGAGAGAAAAAAAAGCAGTTTGTTGCAGCAATCACTCTCCACGAAGAGCCCCTGCCTTTCCCTCCTCTGCAGTGATATCCCTCTCCTTTCAATTACCATATTTATGTTTCAGACCTACCTGACGACCCCTTCTCTGCAGGGGCTACCTCTCAGGTAGCGCATCAGTGTGACATTGTCTGTCATTGCAGGATTACAGCACCAGCAGCTTGTTGCAAACACGACAAAAGACACGGAGGAGGTGACCCTCACCGGATGCAGTCTTCTCAGCCATGGGCTATGAACCTTTCCATAAGAATACCAACTCACAGAAAAACGCAACCTGAAGCCCAAACCTGTCTCCGGGATGATGAGATGTCAGATTTCCCTAATAAAAATGACTTTGAATCAACTTTGTGGCTGATGGTGATCTAGATACTGCCTGTGTTGAGCCTGTATATGTGTCCTCCATGGTCATTAAGGGTGTGTGTGACATTGGCCGATATTTTATGATGTTATTCAGTGTTGTCTTCTAAAACAACAATAAATCCCTCAATGTTGCATTAAACCTGACAAATGGAAAAAGAAACATTTGAGGCAAACCTTTAAATTGCCTTGGATCCATTAAATATTGACCAGCATCCAGTTTAGTGACATCACCCAGGAAAGTGTCCATCAATCACGGGACAATAATACATTTCTTAGATGATATTACACATGTGTGAAGGACAGGTTTTTAAATAAAGGCAGGCTGGTTCCTTTTATTTGGGTTTTATATGTAGGTTGGACTAATTTTGGCAAAGCAGAAATGGTAGAGCAGGTGAGTAGGAGGGGGAGAAGTTACCCGACTGAAGGACAAACGTCTGGTAAAACTCGAAGCTAGGAACAACACACAAAAAAAAAAGAGGGAAGTGGGTCAACGGTCTGAAGGGAGGAATGCAACAGCAATCTGTGACATGCAGCAGGAGAGAAAGGAAGCCAAAGCAAGTGGGAAGATGGCGGCATAGAGAGGGGAGTGCGTTCTAAATTAAGAAGGAAAGCAGAAGGTTGTGAAGGAGGAGGTGGGAGACGGAGGGTGAACATATGAGCAAAAGATGAGAAAAGGCCGAGTCTACAGGAGGCAGGAGCCTCATAAAGGGCTTCATAAATATCACTCCTTTCTATGAGATATTAATGGCAAATGTCAAAGACCTAAAACTTACAGGGGGTTCGTTAGGCCTCCTCAGTACACACACTTACATGAACACGCTCAAACACACCGATTCTCCCTTCAGACAATGACTTTTGAAAGGAGGCAGTGAAGGAGTGGGCCTGTGGAGGAGCTGTACATCTTAAAGACTGTAATTACACATAACTGTCAGTCTAATTAAGGCTTTTAATGAACTCCATGAGAGCTCAGAAAGGACAAAAGCCGCCCGCTGCTGGATGTGCACGTTTGTTTTGCGTGCGTGTTTGTGATAAATGATGAGCTCACGGAAGGACGTGCGCATAAACATCAACACAATCAAACATTTTAATGAGCCCCGAGTGCGGCATCGAGGTCCACCATCAAATAAACATGCATACCTGTAAAGGGTCTCACATCTCCTGTTTGTAGTACACACACACACACACACACACACACACACACACACACACACACACACACACACACACACACACACACACACACACACACACACACAGAACTAATTATCCCCATCGTTCCCTCTCTGTAATGATAAAGTGCTAAAGCCCAGCCCATTGCAGAAGCATGACCGGACTGAGAGGAAAGACCTTTAAAACAATTGAATTTGCCATTAAGGAAAACTTTATTTAACATTTCCGTTTGGATTCTGGGCTTCAGCTAGAGGCAGGAAATGGATTGTGCTCGAAGTTCTAGAAATTGAAAGGGTCTTGATCTCGTTGGAGATACAAACCAATAAACACAATCAAATCATGATTGACTGCAGGTGGACAAGTTAAAGTATATATACCTCTCTCTCTCTCTCTCTTGGTGGAACAGAAAAAACTCTTTTTCAATTCAAGTCAATTCACAAAAATTTCTGATCTTTTCAATTTTGATCACCCTTGTCAGCTCCTAAAAATGGAACTAAATGTTTGTCACTCTATAGGCTTGGTTTATTCGTTCATAGGAGACACTGTCATTTATTTTGAAGGTGGTGCAATGCATGTGATCATTATAATGCCCATAATTTAAATATAGAATATTAAGAAAGAGTTAGGCTACTTATTTAGATGATTTGCTTCACGCTTTGGGGTTGTGTAGCTTATTCTTAACTTCTGTCAGCTATTTTTCCTGTAGTTGCTCAGTGCACATGGTGCTATGTTACAACAGTTGCCCTTCTGAAGTAAGTTGATCCAGAAAAAACTGATATTATTTGGCCATTTGAAGAGAATGAAGGTAATTTAAGGTTTGGCCTCCACATTCAAGCTGTGGAAGGAGGCTCTCTCTAAAATAAGCCAACGCCAGTTACAACTCTCCTTTTTTCATTCAATATTATTATTATTATTCCATTAATCTTTGTCTCACTATTGCTATGGTTTCTTTCCGTGCCATCGGCCACTGCCTTCATGCGTGTTAGGACTCTAATTCATAAATCAAGAAACACTTCTTGGTCCTCTCATTTCCTTCTCTCTCAAGTTCACTTCTTTCATCACATGCCATTCTTTCAAAAAGCGGCCATGTCGGAGACTTTAGACACTGCATGTGCACAGAGACACACACACCCACACACACACACACACACACACACACACACACACACACACACACACACACACACACACACAGAGAGAGAGCGAGAGAGAGTGAAGCACTTTAACCCTGGCTCAGTTTTAGCGTTTAAAACCACCAGCCAAGTCCCTTCTATTACACAATCATGGCGATCTTGGAGGTCCTTCTAATGGCCCAACACACAATCAGTACAATGCAGCAGTGCGGGCACGCTTGCCTTAAATGTCCTTGAACCATGACTGTAATACTTGAACGCTGAGTCGCACTTATGCGTCTGTACACTTTATCCTATATGGGTATGTACATTGGAATGCATCCAGAAATGTTTCTCTCATCTTTACCAGTACGGCCCCATTCATCTTCACTTCTATCCCAACTGTTGTTGAACGCAACAGAAACGCACACGCATGTACAGAACATGGGAGCCAGCCAGCAGAAATAATACATCCCGACATCTGTGCCTGCATATTGCTTGAGGGAGAGATTGGAGAAACAGAGAAGGGAAAGAAGAAGGGCGATATATGAAGGGAAAGATGATGGACAGCAAAAAGCATAGGGCAATTATATACTGTATGTGTATGTGTGTGTGTGTATACGAATGTGTGTGAGAGTTTACATTTCTGTATGTGGGCAACAGCGAGAGAAAGGAAGTGATGACAGTTGTGTTTGTTTAGCTCTCTGTGATTAAAGCAGCCTGCTAGGAGCTGTGTGTTTAGCTGTACAGCAGTCTGTCTGTTTTAAACTGTGCGTGTGTGTGTGTGTGTGTGCATGCATGTGTGTGTGTATGTGTGTGTGTGTGCATGTGTGTGTGGGCGCGTGCATTCATATGCATGCTACTGCCTGTCTTTGCTTTTCAGAAAACTTGGTGTGCATGCATCGCGAATGCCCCAGTCTGTCTTCAGCTCTGAAGTACGCTGAGGTGTGTCTTAAATCTTATTTGCATGTCATGAGGGTGTCTCGGGGTTGAAGCATGTTGTCTTGTGTTTGCTGCAGTCTCTTGGCAGCTACTGCCTAAAATGTGTGTGTTAGCATTTAATCTCCAGCTCTCCTTTGCCTAAGTGAATTCATCCACGGATGTCTCATGCATTTGGGACTGGAAACATCCAGCGTATGTGTGTGTGTGTGTGTGTGTGTGTGTGTGTGTGTGTGTGTGTGTGTGTGTGTGTGTGTGTGTGTGTGTGTGTGTCTGTGTGCTCGCCCATTAGTGGAAGGGTGCTGTCAGCACTGTCTTGAGGTTTGTTTGCATTCCTGCTTGTTTTCATAGTTCATTTCAAATGACAGTTGAAAGATAACTGTCTCTGTCTTATGGTCACCTCAGTTTTCAAGTTCAACAGGCTTCATTAGTCCAGTATGATTATTCTCACCCTGCCAGAGTAAAGTAAACAGTGCCGAGCGCTATGGAAGTGTTTAAAACAAACCTGTGTAGCAACTTTGACTCTGGATCTTATTAAGTCATGTAAATATTCCTGTGTGTGTCAAAAATACTTTATGGGTAAGTGTAAAAATAAAGACCCAAAATTGATGGCTGAGGATGGTCAAACCTGTCTCCAAGCTATTATGTTCTATATAGGAGACAGAGCACGCCTCCGCTGAGGCGGCACAATTTCCCATGATGTCACCGCACCTGAAAGCAACAGTCCCATCATGCTGCCACGTTGATCATGTTGACTCCTGGAGCATGACAATCTGCCCCTACATTCTGGATTCACGTTGGTTTAATTATGAATTTGATAATCCAGAAAAATAATATCTAGCTCTAGATCTTTTGGAGATTTGACCTCCGTACAGTTTGAGCTACTATATGATCCTATGTAGATGCAAACCTATGTAGGATCAAACCTGGCAAACACATAAACCTCCTTGGATTAAAAGTTAATGATCCTCAACCATGTCTGCAAGAAGTTATATTGTATAGTGTATGTCATAAGTTTGCAAGAGAAAATGTTTACAAGTGCAGTAAATCCTGGATGGATTAAGGTTTAGATTAGTGATAGGTATTCATTCTCAAATATTCTAAAATACATTAGTTCATTAAAAAAAAATCATAATTTTGTCATTATAGGCATTTCCCTTATTTCTATCTTTGCCTGGTGGTGATGCAGCACTAATGCTTCTACGGGCTCTTTGTAACCACTATTAACACAAGAGGTCGAACTCCTCCACGTGAGTAAAGGAAAATATGGGTTTGGAGGCTGGTTTTATTTATTTACGTTGACATACAGCTCTGGAGTCACATTGAGATGTTGTGGGTGAACGACTTGCACACAAACAGATGGGATAAAAGTTAGGGCGATGTTTCTGTTCGGGTTATGGATGATCCAAAGTGACATTAAACTACTGATCATACATATCAACATCTGGATAAAACAAAATCATTCATTTAATTCACCAATTATTGAGCTTTCCCATCGCCAGCAAGGACTAAAACTTACGCTCAGAGGCACCTCAGTATGACGGATGCCGGTATCTCTCTTATCTAAACATGATTCTTCTTCACGGACAGGTTCATCTGGGAAAAAAAAAATCTAAATACAGCATGAGTATGTGACTGGAAAGAGCAGATCTTCAGAATTCTAAGCAGTTTAAATGTCACATTCTCTTGAGCATGTGCTTTTTCACCTTGTTTGGATGATTTGAAAATATCATTACGACCTGATCTGGAAACCTGGAGAATAAGTAATTTTCTGATCCCATCTTTTGACTCATGCGAGGGAAATTTGCAGGTGGAAAAGTCATTATTCTGCTAGATCTGATAGCAAAAAAGGAATCCATGTATCTCTTCGCCGCTCACCTTTCCGTGCTGTCTTTGGCTTACAGAGGAGAGCTGAAAGAGGGGAAAGCATCTAAAAGAGTAATACGTATGGCCTGCAGACACAGAGCTGCAGACCGAGTGACAAACATACAGAATGACAGAAACAGAGGACTGGAGTGTTGAAGGAGAGAGAGAGAGTTTCCCACCCGAGTGAAACTTTTAACAGGGTCAACTGTGCGGGCTTGTGCTGTAAAAACAGCTGTGGCTAATTCATATTTTAAACCTGCCATTTACACACAGCACTGGAAGGACACACAACAGCACACACAGCTTCCCATAGGATCACAAAGCACTGCTCAGAGTTCCACAGACCACTGACAGCTCTTTTAAAAGCCTGGTTGAATTGGAACTGACATAAGAGCAACTTCATAATGACAAAATCTCACATAAGACAAAACTGATTTCTTGGTTTATAGAAATATTTCATGGTATCTTTTAGTCAAATGAGCAAAAAATAATTCACTTCAGCATAAAAAAACAAACAAACGAGGGTACTCGCTAAAATTATTAGTTCTACAGGGGGAACCGAGATAAAAATTCTAGTGCAAATCCCATGATATAAGCAGCATCCTGTTAGCATCTCATATAATGCACCAGACCTAAATAAACTATGACTAATTTGTCATCATTGTCACATTTGTGGGTTTAGCAACCTTTTTCTTCCCAATGCGCCGCCGCTTAAACTTCTTCGATTACCTTATCAGTAATCCGTTTAAAGTGGAGCCTTAAATCTGTCGTGCTCCTCCAATCTTCAATCATCACCCGATTCTTAATCACACTCCAAAAATAACAAATCTGTCATTAATTACACTCGTCTTTGTATATAAGGGAACCAAGCCAAAGGCAAGCTAACAAAAGGTTTATAGCCTCCATATGAATCACCAAAGACTAACAAACTACCCTGTTAATTTGTCATGTTGTAAAATAAAAAAAAAATAATGGGACTTTATTCTTAATTAAAGCTTCAAATAACCTGAAATGAACAAGCATTAATGTTAAGGTGCTTTCTTGGCAAGCTTAAGCTTGTAAAACGAGTTCTTAAATCTTCAGGAAGGGACGAAGCGGATAAATAAAAGGTTAAACCAATAAAATCCATCGGCCTGGCCTCTGGGGGCGGTGACGGCAGCACCGTCGCCACAGATGAGGTAAGACGTTGCTAACGCGCCGCAACGGCTTCGCTTCTCCTGCAACCAAGAGAGCAACCAACCAAAGCTGGAGGAGCCCATGAATTAGTTCAGTGTTTTCGCTCATTATGCCCGACTGACTGCCTCACTTTTTCTCTGTCTTTATTTACACCCCTTTCTTCATGTCCGACTTTTCTGGCACCACACACACACACACACACACACACACACACACACACACACACACACACACACACAGCTAACAAAGACCCTGCTCATAATGAGGGCAAAGCGGTGTCTGAGTGTACGTTGTTCTTTGTGTGGTCCGTGTGTGTGTGTCTGTGTGTGTGTGTGTGTGTTAGTGTGTGTGTGTGTGTGTGTGTGTGTGTGTGTGTGTGTGTGTGGAGGGATTATGGTGCTTCCAAAGCTGTGAATGGGGGCCAGGATGGGCCCTGGCCCTGGCTGAATTAATTACTCTAATTACTTTCTTAATTGTATATATTAAACTAGTGGTTAGCGAGGCCGGAGGCCCGAGTGGGCTCTGGATCTAAAGATGGAGTGGGGGGGGGGGAGACAAAAGGATGAAGCACACAAACACACATGAGCATTGGATGCCAAACCTGATCCACCCCCCAACTACTTGACGTAGTCTTAAGTGGAGAAACTGGTCTGAGAGCTCCCCATACAAAATGAGGGTATTCAATTACCCCCCACCCCTATTCTCATCAATATATAATCAGCACATACAGCAGCAGCAGATGTGTGGGATTAATATGGATGATAAGCCCCCCAGTGGGAACAGAGAGGATTAATATTAGAGCTACAGGGACGACTTGAAGCAGCGTTCGTCTGAAACTCTTCGTTGGATCACTTACTCAGCGCTCCGCTCCCCGTGACATTAAAGATGCCAAACCCCCGCCGCTGTTTTGAGACCATCCCCATCTGGCACCTGCGGCCATCACAAAGGCTTACACAGACCATGACAACATCAGATCCATTAGTTCCACAGCTTGCTGCATTTCCCAGGTTTTCCTTTTTCTTATTTTTTTCTTATTTTTTTTACTTGTACTTTTTGCTGCATTCCTGACAACAATCAAAACCTTTGGCTCACCAATGCAGACAATGTGGATCAGACTGAGATTTTTTTGGTGTTAGTTCGCCCCAGAGTGAAATAAGCTGGACTTAGAGGGAGGGAGAAGAAAGAAAGGGGGCACTGAAAGGTAAAAATTCCCAAAATGCCTCATTGTATTTGAGAAATGCACCCAAAGTATCTCACAACAAAGACCATTAGACGAGAACAAGTAAACAACCGGTTCGCTAATGATTCTCTCTTCAATAAACAAGTAGAGCGCACGTGCACGTGCGCACACACACAGTGTGCACGACAGCGGCGTGATAATGATGTTCTTTGTGAGTTTTTTTTTTTTTTTTTGGGGGGGGGGGATAATTGGGGATGCTTAAACGGTGGTTAAAACGGGTTTGCAGCTGATTGTTTGTCCTTGTGTCTTTGAGCTGTGGGCCCTCTTGCTTCGCCGAGTGTCAACACGTTCTTCTTCTGCCCTTCCATCACTTCCTTCTCTTTCTCTAGATGCTCAAAATTATTCTGGCTCGTCCATTTCTCTGTAATTTACTCTTTCTCTCGCTTTTCCTCCCGCTGCTCCTCCTCTTCCTCTCAGCCTTTTCCTACTGAACAGCTGCCGACTCCAAGAACACCATAATCTCCCTCACACATGTTACTTCTAAACAAACTGCTCCCAGAAAAAACACAGACTGTGTGTGTGTGTGTGTGTGTGTGTGTGTGTGTGTGTGTGTGTGTGTGCATGTGATTTTTTTTCTCCTGAAGGAACTTCTACATGGTGTGTGCTCCTTTAAGCTCTACACTGGTTTGATTTCTTCCTTTCTTTGACAGATACATGAGAGGACTGATGTGAGTTTCGTGTCTACTAGTCAAATCCGAAGCTGGACTCAAGGTGTGGTTAGCTTAGCTTTGCATAAAGAATGGATGTAGGGGATTTAGCTGAACTAGCATTGTCTAAAGTTCATTCACTACAAGCTAACAGCATCTCTAACCTCTGCCCTCAGATCCATTGTTGTTCATTAACTGAATCTAGAGATTGCCCTAACAACACGCCCCATAGCTGATGGGCATTAAATAAATAGATAAAGTACATTATAATTCCACCTGAAACACAAATCTTTGTTGCCTCATCCAAGATCAGACACGAGTGAATGACTGGATTTCCATAACAGTTGGTCAGAAGATGGATCTTGAGCCACAAAAGACTCCTTTAGATTTTTTTTCCTTTAACAGGGTAGTTTCAGCATTTTTTAAAATTTCTCATTAATTCATGGATCTAAATTAAATGAATTTGCCATTATTTAGGGAATTTATCTCCGGTTTTGTGGATCCAAATAAAAATGAGTTTTCGACTGATTTTAACAACTGTCTGTTACAAATCCAGGAACGCTAAATTACGGTTTCAGGGCTATGACTTAGATTTTTGCTGCAGCTTGATTGAATTAAAAAGGACTGATGGACTTTGGCTGAGGTAGGCGCTTTACTGAGTCATGATCACAAATCTAATGCGAACAGATTCTGGTGGATCCAGATTATTGTGACGTAATAATCCCTGGGGAATGAAAGAAAATGCTGAAAAACATCCATGTAGAGGGGAAAAAAATCCCATCTCTGGGGTCCATTGTGACCAAACACCCATCCTCCCATCAGGTTTATCGTAAATCTGTCGAGGAGTTTTGTTGTAATCCTGCTGACAAACCAACAAAACAAGAAAGACCCCATGAGTGAAAACCTCATTGGTGGAAATAAGAAGCCAACCTTAGAGGGTGGTGGGTAACAGGCTAGCTGTTTATTCTAAGCTAAAATAAACACAACATATATTCCAGCCATGTTCTATATCACATTTCAAACACACACGTAAATGTTCAGTGTTTTGGCTAAACTAGGCTGACCATGTCCCGACAGCAGCCATGCTAATTTAATTATTTTCTTGAGTAAACTGAACCCTGGCACTAAATGAAAAGGGAGACAGATGGTTTATAGAGACTGGGTGCAACACAAAGTTTGTCCATTTATAAGCAAACACACACACACACACACACACACACACACACACATCACGACTGCATGTCTATGTGTGGGGCTGCACATCTGCCATGTGAATGTGTGCATTATGTTGATCAGAGGTCATGTTTACGTGAACCTGGACACTAAATCAAAGCTATATTAGTAGGCTAATGTGTTGTCCTGATGGCAGAGGTCAGCCGAGAGGTGCGCTTGTTTTTAAGTCCCCCACCGTCTGATTGCCTGGAGACGCATCCTTCTGCAAAAAGTTCCCCAGCAGAAGGCGGCAGCACAATGATGGCATTGTCTGTTAAGCAGTAAGAAGTGTGTGTGTATGTGTGTGTGAGACAGACGGTGTGGGAAGGTTAAATGAATCATACAATGTTAAACTGCCTCAATCCAATTAGAGAGGGATTCTTCTTGTCCGACCATCAACAGCAGTGATGAATCCACTCACGCCATCCACCCCTCCCCGTCAACGGAACCACACACACTCCCACAAAAACATCACAGTCACGCAAGCCCACACCAGAGCACACAAAGGCGACCTTTGCCCACACACACACACACACACACACACACACACACACACACACACACACACACACACACACATAACCGATTCGTACACATACCAAAACACACACGTGGCCAACTTCGCAGACAGTAGCGCCGCTCTGATTGCTGACCTAAATCGGCCAGGCGATCTGTCACTTTCTCTTACTCACACTCTGCACACATCTTTTATTTTATCTTTTCCTCCCCTTCTTTTTTCTTACCCAAATATCCCTTGCTTTCCTAGTGTCACTTTGCATCAGCTCATTGGCACCTCCACTCTCCTTGTTATCTTTAACAGAATTGCCTTGGTAGCACAACACGGATGTCAGCGTATAGTATGTTAAATGTTTGTAGCAACCCAATATGCTCATTGTGTGTGTGTGTGTGTGTGTGTGTGTGTGTGTGTGTGTGTGTGTGTGTGTGTGTGTGTGTGTGTGTGTGTGTGTGTGTGTGCGTGCGTGTGTGTGTGTGTGTGCTCATGCATGTAATGGAGACCCACAAAGGGACTTCCAAGCGTCATCATTTAAACACTTGAGTTGGCATAATGCATTTAAACATCTTTTCTACCATCCGCTTCCTCTCATCATTGAAAGATGCAGATAAACTTTATCTCCGGAGGGGATATTAGTCGGATCCATTGCTCCAAACCCCCGTCGGCCTTTTTTATCCCTTTCTCCATTCTTGCACATAATTTGACGCTATTTTCACACATGCGAGTTTAACTAAGGCTGTTCACCCCAAGACTTTGATGCGTTTAGTGGAGCGTGCAAAATGTGTTGTGGCCTTGAAAGGCTGTATCAGGTCAGCCTCAAAATAGTCTGCAGGCCTTGAGGAAACTTTTCCTCCAAGGGCTGTGACAGATGCTAAAGCCTAAACATCACAGAACACCAGGGAATGAGATCACCAAGAGATTTATGCTCTCTAGTTGCAATGTTTGAGTTCCTTAACTTTTACAGGTAGCATTAATTTACCGACTTACTGCTGAACAAACTGGATGATGAGAAAACAAGTGAATCCGTCTTTAAAAATCATGATGGAAATGTTCATTACATTGTAGAGATTTTGCACTGACCCAGCAGTGACCCAACGTCAAAACTCCCAAAAAATATGGAAAAGCAATAAATTGGGAACTTCTTGTTCAAGGACAGGAGCTGATAAGATTGGTCTGAATGGCCTCATTAAAATCTCTCTTAGGCTTAGACTTGCTGTCTATAACTCCTCCTCACCCTTCTTGTTTGTCGATGTAAAAAAAAAAAAAAAAAAAAAATCTTTTTGCTTGTGTCTCACTGTGCAGCTGATTCTTCGTTAACTTTTTTTTAAGACCATACTGCAAAACTGGGAAATTAAAATCACAAAAAGAGACTTTTGTCTGCTACATTTCACAGGAAATTGCCACCATGCAAGCAGCCGCCCTCGTGTGTTGTAGGGAAGGCATCTGGAGAAATCCTCACAGATCATTATTCACGTCTGCATGTTTCCACACAGCAACAACAACAAGCTTATGTTGGAACAGGAGGGCAAACAAAAGTCAACAGAAAAATTTACTGTGTGGTTTTCTATTTCTGACATATAAAAAAAAAAAAAGAAAAGAAACATCCACAAATATTTAAAGTGACAACTTCTCAAACAGGTATTTAAGCTCATCTTTTAATATACGACAGATGCAAAAATGAGATTATTCAGATTCCTTTACCCTCGCTCTAAGCTTCTGACTGTACTCACCAGTTCTCCCTCATTCTCCCCCCTTTCCTCTCCCTCCCATGTCTTTGGTTGCTTTAGAGCCTGGCAGGAGGCTCAAATCAGAGGGCTTTAACTTGATCAAATATTCAGCAGATATAGATTTCTCGATGTCCCTGGAATCCACACCTCTTCCATCCAGCTGCTTTCAATCCCTCCCTCAGCCTCTCCTTTCCTTTCCATGAGTTCCATCACTTTGCAGTCACAACAAAGTTTGTGAGCTGCACGCCGACGGCGCACACACTCAGTCAGTCACACACACACACACACACACACACACACACACACAAACGAACACACAAACACCGGGATTCATATACCAGTGCAGAGTGGCAGAGAGGTGTTGCTCCTTTCGGCTGCAGTGCAGCATTTCTCTCCACTTCCTCTCCTCCATTGTCTCACCTTTCTCCTCGGTTTCACTCTCTCTTGTTCCCCATCTTTCTCTGCCTTCATCTGCTCTCTCTCTCTTTTCCTCCCTCTACCCATGTTCCTCTCCTTCCTTCCCTCTCTCCTTTCCAGATTCCGTGTCATTTATTTCAGCTTAACCCTGATAAATAAACCAGTAACAGCACCTCTGCATTATTGATCACCTTCACGTTGCCGTCTGTACAGATTGCACCGGCCCTACGCCTGCCCAACAATTAGACCCCCCCCCCCCCCAATACGCACTGAAAGGGTTAAATGAATGCACAAGAAAATAAGACAAAAAGGGAACCTGGACCGGATGGAATCAAATGATGCACAGAAGAGCAAATACAATATAGACTCACTCTCTCTCAAATAGAGAAAAACAGTTACAGTCATATGCAAATGATGACTCATGCTGACACGCCACTATCCAAACACACACGCATATAAACACAGCCAAAAACACAGATTTATTTTTCCGGGTGTTTGTACTCCAGTCAGTTCTTCTATTATTCATATTAGTGGGAGATGTTTGTCTCCACCATTGTGCAACAGCATGCACCAGGCTCTCCACTATGTCCCGGGGGTCCTGCTCCCTAAACACACAACTGGGAGTCATTCACACACACACACACACACACACACACACACACACACACACACACACACACACACATACACACACCAATACACAAAAAGTACATTTATATCCGACACATATATGCATACATGCACAGGCACAGCTGCACCACAAACGGACACACAACTTAATACCTGAGTGGACGCCCTCACACCAGCATTCGTCCACGCCGCCATCCGTCTCAGTGGGCAACAACCATGCAGTCCCCCAGCGGCTGACCCGCTCACCACAACAGAGCCCACCGGTCTGTGTATGTGCGTCTCTTTTGGTGTGTGTGTGTATGTGTGTGTGTGTGTATGGCAGCTATTTTCAGTCTACTTTGTGCGTGTTTACAACCACAAACCCGCTCCTTTGCCAGTGTGTGTATGTGTGTGTGTGTGTGTGTGTGTGTGTGTGTGAGTGCACATATTTATGAGAAAGCCCCTGTGTATGGCAATGTGAGCATGCATATGTTAGCACGGCAAGGTGTGTGTCTGTGTGTGTGTGTGTGTGTGTGTGTGTGTGTGCCGTTCTCCTGAGAGCAGCAGCAGTGATTGAAAGTGACCGCGTTGTTTCAGTGTCACCCTGCAGATGAGATGCCATGTCTGCGCGTCAGCCGGGGTTCACATCCCATTCACGTCAGCCTCACACACACAGGCAGACCCGTCTCTGTCTGCTCTCATCATCTTCACTTTTCCTCCGTTTTATCCCTCTATGCCCCCCCCCCCTTCCATCTTTTTTCGTTCATTTCACTCCAGCGTTCATTTTTCGGTAATCTTCAGTAAAAACCTTCTTTCACGAGTCAAATGTTTTGTTTTTAGTCAGAATTATCCTGCTGTGATCTCAGTGAAAGAACAAAAGGTCATGGTTGGTGAATATATTAAATACAAAAAGTTATATTTTTACTCTTCTTTCATATAAAATGTATCTGATCATTATCTAATTAAAAATACAGGGTGAATGCTTCAGTTTTAGGAACACTTTCTGATTGGGTGATTTATTTTGATCCATACTGGCCTCAAGCCAGCAAGTCAGACTTCTTTCTAATTTAAACTTTAACAACCGGTTGCAGCACCAAAACCTCTGATCATTGGCGTTACCAGATCAAACTCTGAGGGAACCAGCTTCTTGGGGGTTCCATTAGTCTCTCTTTTCCCCGCCCAGGTTTAGCCCCCCCATCTTTAGTATCCTATCGCACATTTGATTTTATCACAGTTGGTGTTTATGAGCTCAGCATCTTGTGATCATCTCATTTTACATTACTAATAAAAAAAAATGTTTGAATGCACAAAGAGCAATAAACCTAACATCAATGAAATGTTGTAGATTATGTTTAATGATGACAGTTATTCTAATACGTGCTTTAATTTAAAACTGACAGTTTCTGATCATTTTTTTCCTTATTTTTTCCCTCCCTCATTCTGGCCTGCTTCATGTTAACATCCCCAGCTGTATAGTAAAGAAATACGACTGTACGACAGACACTGCTCCGTGTGACCGAAAACATGCATGTTTAAGCAAATGTTCACTACAACTAGAGTCTGTAGACCATCTAGAATATGTTGTCAGGATTTAAAGGCATTACTCTTTACAAACTTTTGTAACTTGTTGAACAAACCCTGACCCAAACTCTCCTCCTCTCCTCGTGTGTTTGCCGTCAGTCAAGAAATAAACCCCATCAGCTGAATGGTTTGGTCCGGCACCTCTCATTAAGAAGACACATAATCAGGACCACACCAGGAGTGAACGACAGACGCCTGCTTTCAAAGGATCCATTAGAGGCAGTGAAAAAGCCTGAATTGTGGTTTGGGTTGATGTTGCGAACATGTCTCTGTCTGCGGTTTGGTTTGAAGCAGCAAACGAATAGAAGGAGCGAAGAGAAACCGAAGGGTGGAGTGAGAGAGATGGGGAGAGAGAGGGAGAGACAAAACAAACAGAGAGAGAGGTAATGGTTTACATAAACCCTGACCTCATGTTATGAATAAAAATAACAATCAATGAGTATAACTAATCAATTTCCGCATTCACCACGGGGGCTGGAAGCATTACATTTAATTAGATTCCTGTAATCTGATTACAAACCGGTGGCATCTGTCTTGCATCAGTGGCAGAAAAACAAAGAAATCTTTGGATTTTGTTGGAAAGGTTTTCTAGACGTGATCGATGCCACTTGTTGGTAATATCGACATAAAGCGAGATGTAGAAATGGATTTTGCATCAGTCACTCTGCACCACAGTGGCCAACTGCTAAACACACTGATTATCCAGTGACATTAAGCAAGGCACTGATAATCCGTAATGGGTTTAACTTTGAAATTAACCTATGGCACCTTCATTCTTCCTGCTGTTCCTCCATCCAAACGCTCCACATCACCGCACACACACGCTTGCACCGTCTGCAGCATGCAAAATACATCAAGCTACGCTATAGGTTAATTAAATCATGATTTCCCTAGGGCTTGGGTACACATTGGTGCCCTTTCACACGTGCACAAATATACATTTCCTTGTAATTTAACTGTGGGACCAGCTAGTCCACAGTGAGCCCAGCATGCGTGAAACCCAGTCAGTGAGAGCACATACAGGATGAGCAGGAGGATTAACAATTATTAATTATATCACAACCACATTAAAACGACAGAAACCCTGGTGAGGAACTGAACACAATCCTTCATTAAAAACACGCAGCAGCTATCTGCTGATGTTATCAAGTCCTCACTAAAAAAAACTCTCTCCGAGATCAGACACTCCGACATTCTCTCTTCAGATGCGTGAATACACTTGCCCGTTTGAAAGTGTGTGTGTGACCTTTGTTGCAGTCGCCATCGATTGGGCTGGAGCTGTCAATCGATCAGTCTGGGCTGCATGTGGAGATAAAGGTGTTTCTATCTCTGGACACTCCAGTTGCCAGGCGGAGCAGGAGTGGGAGAAGAGAGTCGGGCAAAAGAAAAGAATCTGGAGTGCATTTACTTAGATTTTTTTTTTTTTTTTCCCCAGTCCAGAGAAGGAAGGGTTTGGGACTGTTTCTGCTTTGCTGCTAAGTAACAAAAACCAAGCTGAGTACAGACGTATACTATTTATCAAGTGGAAGCTACGTGAGCGCCAAATTCGAGCACGATAAGCAGCCGAGCGGCTGCGATAAGCAGCTTGGTGCGCTGACATAATCGGTATCTGTGCAAAAAATCATGTCCGATGAGAAATTTGAATCAGGGTTACTTTGAATATCTTCCTGGATGCATCTGCAAACCTTTTTTCCCTGCTGATTGACACATAACCGTCAAAGAGTTCTTGCAAAGTATTTTGTTAAAAAAAAAAAAAAAAAAAAAAAAAGGCCGCCAATTTGTCACGGCAACAGGAGCATAACGTCTGGATGATAGATCCGACTTCAAACCTCTTGTGTCGAACAGTTTTTCTCAATTATGGCCGCTTCGCCGCAGGTTTCTGTGCTTCTAAGGTTTTTTTTTTTGATTTGCTCTCCGAAATGAGTGAATTCTGCATATGAGCAACATCAAAATCTCGCAGCCTCAAATATTATAAATTAACTTTTTTAAAAAGGTTTACTGAAATTTATACACTAGCGGACTTTAAAGATATACAACACTTGAAGCAAGTGATTGCAAACCATATATATTCCCCAACAGTGATATAATTTTTTTTTTTCTGTGTTTTTGCACATAAATGGATTTTAAATGAGATTCCATTTGGCTGTCAGGGTGTAATGCATCCTGTAAGTGTCAGAGTCTTGTAGCCACACGTATGTTCTGCTGTTCAGCATCTGTCAGTCATTGAATCAGGTACCAGGAGGAATCAGATTACATTCAATTCCCTGACTTATCAGTTTTAAATTCCTGTATCATTTGGTCCCTGGGTGCACCGATACAAACACACACATACACACACACACACACACACACACACACACACACACACACACACACACACACACGGTGGCTTCCAGCACTGGTGCATGCTATCTCATCCCTTCCTATCTAATCTGAGACAAATACTTTTATGTTGATAATGACGCCGGGTGCAGGAGAAACCTGCCCAGCGCCTCTCCTCTCTCCTCAAACACTCCTGCTACGACAGGAGTGTTTGAGGAAAACCGAGCACACCTGCAAACCGACAAACAAATACTGAACACAAAGACACATATGGGACTTTTCAGACTTCGAGAGATCTTATATTCCCTTTGTTTCTTTCTGTCTTTCCATCTCTGTCCCAGCTTCCACTCCTCCTCCTCCTGGCTCTACTCAATCCATCTTTTTAGTGCTTTTTTTTTTTTTTTTTTTTTTCCAGCAGATGAAAAGAAGTGAAAAGAGCATTTGCACACCTGAGTGAATAGAGCTTGCAGGTGCGTAGGAGGAGAGCTGTGGGAATCGAACAGGGTCTTTTTCTTTGTCTATCCCGCTTACTCTCTCACTCCTGAGGTGTTTTAACACTTCTCATGTTTATATTGGAAGCCGGTGTGTGTGTATGAGGAAGTACACATCCACACACATGTTCTTTTGTGTGTGTGTTCCCGGCTCCATTTGGGAGCAAAGGATGCCCTTGGCTCTTGGTCCGTATTTAAAAAAAAAAAAAAAAAAAAAAAAACCCACAGGTTTCAGCTGACGTGACCTTTGCCAGAAGATTCCCTCTATCTTATACAGGCGGTTGGCCTGGCTCGCCTTGACGACCTCATCAGGTCTTCATACAGCGTCGGTCCAAACAAACACTGTGAATAAACCAAAACAAGCTGCGCCTCTCTGTTTGCAGTCACCGCCAGGCTGGTAATAACAATACACAGGCCCTAGGCCGGCTCAGCAGCCTAACAGGACGTAGACATAGCAACGATACACACACACACACACACACACACACACACACACACACACACACAAAACCATGTATCAAATGTACCTGTCTTCAATAAACAGAAAATCCCACACAAGTGGTCAAAAAGGAAACATCAGAGATGCAAAAAAAAAAAAATGAAAAGAAAAGGAGGAATTATCTCCAGCGCGCTAACGGCCAGAGAGATGAGACAAATTAAATGATTATTATAAACAAGATGAGAAATAATTGGAGGAAACCATGCTACAAACTGGGTTATGCGGTCATTTTTTACAGTGTGCGTCTTTGAAGGCTTCCACCTACGGACCAGATCACACACAATCCTCAAACCTAATTACGCTAAACACCCCCCCACCCCCACCCCCAATCATCACGATCATCACTGAAATAAACAAACACACTCAGGCACAATCAGAAATCAGCCATGTAATCATAACAACACCCCCATCATCAACCCACCCACACACACACACACACACACACACACACACACACACACACACACACACACACACACACTGTAATAAAGCCCAACAAACAAACTGCATCCTTTAATCTACAGCGTTCAATCTGCTCCCCCCTCGACTCACCGATGATGTAATAGTCGCGCATGCTCTTGAACTCGTGGCCCCACAAGTTGGGTGAAAACTCCTGGAACTTGATAGTGAAGCGGCGTTCACGGGTCGGCTCGTCGCAGGTCAGCACAATGTTGGGGGCGTGGATCACCTCGCAGCGGTCGGCCTCCTCCCTCGTCGACACGAGGTAGAGCTTGAAGAACTCGTACTCTGGTGTGGACCTGGGGGTGTCCAAAGGAGGGCAGATGATGTCCAGCCGGTCCCCGATCTGAGGGTACAGAATGTAGCCCTTATCGTCCCTGAACCTGGATGGAAGAAGGAAGGAGAGCAGAAGAGAGGAAGACAGATATTCATTAATTAGCAATAAGATTTAACAGCAGTAATAATTCATCAGAACAGACTGTTTCTGTTGCTGAACCAGCGCCAGAATCCTTCTCTCCTTTCACAAAAGCAACATGTGTCTTCACAACTTTCATGCACTCGCCTGCACAGATACATTTTTACGAAGTGTAAATCATCTTCCATCCATCTCACAGCTTAGTTGAGGAAAAAAAAAAAAAAGAAAAAAGGAAAATATTAGCAGGAATCTAAAGCTACAAAGTCTTCTAAGAAAATCCAATTTGTCTTATTTTTCAGGTAAATGACAGAACAAAAACAAATCAATCCAGCCTGCTTTGCAAATTGTGTAACGAAACATATAGTTTAATAGAAAAAATGAGCAAAGAAGCAGCAGCAGCACGTTTAAAATGAAAGCCTGGAGCTTGCTTGAGGCTAAGTCAAAACATTTTTAAAAAACATTCAACCCTTCCTTGTTGGATTGTATGCATTTGTGATTGGGCATGGGACGTCAAACTTAAACTTTTTTTTTTTTTTTTTTTTTTCAATGCAACATTTCTCGCCGTCTTTGATTTCCTCTTTTTCTTCTCAGGCGTTATGTTTAGTAGCGAGAACCGAGGTGTGACGGCGGTTTGACGAAACCGTCGCCTCTGATCAACACGACGAAGCCGCCGTGCCAAACCTCAAGTACATACAGTTAATTAGTTTTGCTAATTAGCTACTGTGATGTTAGCCTGTCGTTTCCATCTGATAAGAATTATGTGCTGCTTGTTTATCACACTACTGATAATCTGACACCCGAGATCTCCAACAGACTGAAGTGGTTCCAACTCAACTACACCCAATAATACTATGCTTGCATTTGGTTTTGTATCACCATCAATAAAAGTTCATTTTGGCTGTGTTCTTTTTTTTTTTTTTTTCTGAATTAAATGTTGCACAAAAAAAAATCTCACTTGACAATGAAGCTAAATCAAAACAACACAAACCAGTCAAAACCCAACAAAGACCAAGAAAAATTTTGTCGAGACAGGATTACCACTTATTTGTACATAACTCTGGTGGCAATCTTAAGTAATCTACAAAACTATAGTGTCATTAAGGCCTAAAAATAAAATGAATTTGGAAATATTTGCATGTAAAATGAAAGTTATAAATATTATAAAAGCCTATATTGACTGTTTTTCATCTGTATTTATCAATGTGCAGTGAGCAGTGTGGGGACCACACAGTTGCACAAGTCAATACTTTAAAATTCATCAAAACAAGCTGGTTTTGAAGGGTAGACATCGGGTATGATAATGGATCCTGAGAGTCGTTTGCAAGTTTGTACATAACGTGTAATGTAAAAATCGAAGCAGATTCTGAGAATATAAGTCATGTGCTCCATGAAATGAAGAAAAAACATAAAAATGTTGGCCTTGAAGCTAAGACTGGTTTGGTGGAGCCCACATTTTTTTAAGAAATGACTCAGACTGTCATTCGCTCAAAGCTCAGGGCTATCTACTGCTAATAAGGCAAAATACTATGAATTACCAATAGCCCTGAGGCCTAGAACGACTTTAACGGTCCAGGAGAGCCTTCAGGGGCAACAGCAAGAAAACAGAAAGTAGTTTATGCACCCCACAGCAACTTTAACTCAGGTTAAGACAAATGTCACTGAAAGAGTGAAGGAAATGTTTCAAAGATAAAAAAAAAAAAAAAAGAAGAAGAGGTTTATATCATCTATTTACATTCTCACAGGATTTTTCTTTACTGTGGGAGAGAGAAGAAGCAAATTTCTGGTATATTAAGAAACACATTTTCTGTTTCTAACTAATCAAGATGAACGCTGAGGTATAAAAGCACTCCAACCGCTTTCATTAACAATTTAACCAGCAAACAGCATTAACACATCATAATGCATTAACAGAAGGAGAATTATACTGTATGATTTATTGTTTAAAATGAAACAAATTACACTTTAATTTGTCTAATAAAAAATAGTTATCCTCTTTCAGGATCTAGCTAATAAAAATTTATATCAGTTAATTATAAGATGGTAAAGAATGTGGCCAAGATGATTTTAAATTGAAAAATGTTTTTCAAAAATGATTCTAATTTATTATATTTGAGCCAAATACTATAGGAGATAAAAGCTGGAATGTCTGTACTCAACTTCATACCTCATCCCTTCTAAGTAAATCATCTATAAAACTCCCCTCCCCAAGTTTTACGACCGTCAATGAAAATCCTGGATCCTCTCTGTGCCCACGCGGAGACAAAGCTGGATGAGGTCATCATGACATCATCGCGGGGGTTTCTCCTCGAATGTTAGAAATCAGGCAAAAACAAAAATTGCCCACAAATTTAATAGAAATTCGAAGAGATGTGCTTTTAAAAAATACAAGAAAAACTACAAGCAACCTGCCAAACCTTTTTAATCGGGAAAGACGAAAAACCCTTCCGTTATATTGAAGGTTATTTTTAAAAGTTTACTTTAATGGTCTGAATCAATTTTGTGGATCAAAAGCAGAAAATCGTTGTTAGATTTATGTCCTTGTTTTTATTCTCAGATCAATGAGTTCCACTTTTTCTACTCCATTTTTTTTTTTTTTTTTGGTGCTTTGAGCTAAATTAACAAGAAAAACAATGATAAAATGAACGCTTAGCAGGTTTACTAATGCTAATTGGGTTTATGACAATCTCATGTTTTCATGTTAGCATGCAAACACAAAAAAACTTACAATTGGAAGTCAAATTATTCAGCCTTAAGTATAAATTACATTTATTGTCCAAATGTCTCATTGATCTGATGGGAAAGAACAAACCACATGGTAACAAATACAACAAATTTTAAGAACCTGGTTTATTTTTTTAAATTCATCACAAAATCTGTGTCATACCAAGGCGTAAGAAAACTGATCAAAGCATTACCAACATTAAAAAGTTATCTTTTGTTAACTGAAAGAATATTAGAGATGAGATAAAGATGATTCAGATGAAGTAGAGTTTTAATCCGTGAACATTAAGCAGCCGTCACGTCATCACTGAAGTTTAAATGGTGTCACCTCAGCTGCTTGATGGAGGCTACATGTAGCCCTCAGCGCTGCGAGCTAGCAGGCTTTCACACCTGAAGATTGAGGGGTAAGCTTTATGTGTTGGCGTGTTGGGCTGGAGGCGTGATCTGGAGGGGAGCCTGTGAAAGCAGACGACCCAGCAGAGGAGTTGGAGCTCAGGCGGGCCCACGGGCCTGCTGGGAAACCGCCATTCCACTTCTCATTACTAAGGTCAGTCTGGGTTATCAGGCAATACTTAGACTGGAGAGGTAGGCACTCTGCTTCACTCAACGCATACACACACACACACACACACACATACACACACACACACGCACACACTCACATTCACTACGCAGTCAGCTTCAGACAGGTGAGCGACTGCACTCCCACCACTTCTAGAGCGAGATCTATAAACGCGATGGTGGTTCCTAAGCTCCTGCAGAAAAAAAAAAAAATCCATGCACACGCCCATACAAATACCCTCCTGCTAAAACACAAAAGCTTCGCACAAACACATCCACCCACATCGAGCACACAGGTTTAGTTTTCCTAAAACATGACCACTGAAACAGACACACACACACACATTCTTCTAAAGACAAGCACCTTTTGCTTCCTGCGTGACGCATTCTGAGAGCCCATATCTGATGGTAGCCTGAGTCACAGTCGAGCTGCACTGCAGAATGGTAGAGCAAACACACACACACACACACACACACACACACACACCCAGGATGGTATGAGAGTAAAGGTAGAATGCCACAGGCAGGTGCAGTGCTCGAAAAAAGAAAGGAGAGAAGAAGAAATCAGTGAAGTGATAGAGGGGGGGGGGGAGAAGGGGAAAGGAGGGGGAGGAAAAAATATTGAATGTGTCAGGCAAGGTATGTGGCAACAACAAAGAAATGTGGTGAACAAGCAGAAAGGAAACACAGAGACAAAAGGCAGACTTGAAATATAACAAGTGGAGAAGAAAAAAGACATGAAAGGAGAGAGAAAGGAGACGAAAGAAACTGACAATTAAATTTTCTGATCCTTGTTCAGGGTGTCAGATTTAGTGGGTTAAGCCCATTTATGTGGGATAGGAAGGCCCTGTCCCAATCCCATCATGCACGTGGTAAAGCGAGAGAGATGGAGTGTGTTTATGTGTCACAGCTTTCCATCTATTAAAAGTCACCGTCCCAAACAAACAAGACTGGGTTTAGAACATGGTGACAAATCTGCAGCTGTGTGTAAATCCACCTTATTGGTTGGTGGACAGTGGGACTTGGTGGAGACGTGATCCCAGTGAGGACGCACCGCAAAGAGACGGGGGAAAAAAAAAAAAAAAAGTGAAGTGAGGCAAATTTATAAACAGCTTTATGGAGTTCATCTGTGACCACATCTAAATAAACCACCGTATTCAGACACAGCCTTGAGCGACATTACAGAGAGAGAGAGAGAGAGAGAGAGACTCTCCGTCTCTGTCTGGATTTTTTGGTTTTTTTTTTCTCCTCTCACTCTTCATCTCTTTCTCCGTCCTCCCTCCATCATTCCATTTTTCTTTGCCGTTAACAATAGAGCCATTCATGTGGCCACACTTTGAAACATGGCATCGGTGGAAAGGAGGGTGGGAGAGTGGTGTGTGTGTGTGTGTGTGTGTGTGTGTGTGTGTGTCCGGGGGGGGGGGGGGGGGGTGGTGGTTGGAGTTGGTCAGAGGTGACATCAAGTGGGGGATAGAGGGAGCAGGGGAGGAGGAGAGGGGGGGTGGGGGCTTTCCTCTTTTCTTCTTTGCGGCTCTTTTATGAAAGCAGAAACATCATTTTCTCAACTGGAGCGTCGCCCCGCCGTAACCCCGGAGCGGAGCTGAGAAGACTCAAGTGTCAGCCCGCCTGACCTCTCCCTTTGACCTCTTACACCTCCTGCTTGTCGGCCCCCAGTAACCCCCCCCCCCCCCCCGCCCCTCACACACACACACACACACACACACACACACACACACTCCCACTGTTTTGCGGCAGTTGACAACATTGTTTTTCTAGGTTCACACCGATAGAGATAAAGAAGGAAAAAAAACTGGATCTAATTATGCGAGATGGAACGGAGAGCGGCGGCGTGCCTTCTTGTCCGTCCTCGTGTCGACCGGCGTCGTACCTGCTGCAGGCGGCGCGTCGGACGGCTCAAACATTTCCCAGATTCCACCGGGGCAATCCGAGCCGTGTGCTGACCAAAAGCCGAGCTCACAGGTGCAGTCGGCTGGACGGGGGGGGGGTTGAGGTGGTAAGGGGGACAAGGACAAGGGAGTGTGTGTGTGTGTGTGTGTGTGTGTGTTTGTGTCTGTGTGTGTGAGAGAACATGAGACTATGAGCAGAGGCAGAGGGAGGGAGGACATACGAGTGTGTCTGTTTGTGTATGTGTGTGTGTGTGTGTGTGTGTGTGTAGGTGTGTGTGAACACTGAGCCCATGAGAGAAAACATCCAAAAACAAGAGGAAAAAGGCGTGAGACAAAAGAGAGAGGTGGGATTGGAAACAAAACGAGTCAAAGCAAGAAGTTGCAACACAATGTGTGAAAATAAAAGTGTTTAAAGCACAGACGGACGAGGAAACGACGGAGGGAGGGGGGACGGAGAGGGCAGAGAGCGCCAAATGAACCAAAATGAAATCAGGCCGGTGGAAACTTTGACCTCCTCCGTCCTCTGGTTGGGGTCGACCTTGAGCTAACCATAACCCGATGCCAGCAGGAAGTCAAGGAGAGCAAGTAGAGGACAGATCTATTAGGGGTAATAAACGATGGCGGTGTTTGGTTCTGTGGCGCTGGAGATTTATGGCGGCCGGCGCATAAAGCTGTCTGCACTAATCTCATGGTATACACAGCGTAATCACACACACAGGCACCACGGCTGCCTACCCTCCCAATCTTAATGTACACACACTGTCAGATGCACGGCGGGGGGTGCACACAAGCTAAAGAGTAGCAAACCGATCGGCCACGGGAGCAACACACACTCTATAGGCGGAGTGGGCGTGCACACACACCCGCTGAGCTGCAACACCTGCAGGCCATCTAGTAGCTGTCTAAAGTAAATCCACTGGGTCTCGTTTGCTGGAGTGGTGCTTTCCAAAGAATGCCACAATGAGAAAACACACACACACACACACACACACACGGAGCGGAAAGCGTTCATTTTAAACATGCCACTTAAGCCCACATGGAATCTTTAAAACCAAACTTTTGAAGTGGAAACCTCAGCCAATACTGCGCCGTAATTAACTTTATTCCAACACGCACATTCATTTAGTCACATCCTTTCAGGCGGGTGTTAAAGTCTTGAAAGGAGGAGAAGAAGGAGAAGAAGAAGAAGAAGACGAAGAAGAAGAAGAAGAAGAAGAAGAAGCGGCTCCTCCAGCTTGAAGAAAATGATTCAAGAGATTTGGAAATGTAAAATCATCTCACTCCGCTGACAGGCCCGTTTTACGGACTTTAAGAAAAATATTATTTCAAGCTTCAGCACTGGATTAAATCACTTGCTAGGTTTTCTTTTTTTTTTTTTTTTTTCCGCCGAGCACCCACACAGAGAACAGACTGCAGTGGATATCATTTTCCACTGTTCTGTTGGAGCAATCAGTTCCCCTATAGGCTGCTATTTATAATGTAAAACATATGGTCCAGAATATATGAAACATGAATTCACCCAATGCACAATCTGTCTTCGGTAGAGTATTTGTAGGGACTGAACTGTTGTGCTCCGGCGTCTCACCGACATCTCCTTCCTGCTGCTCTCGCTCTGATAGGTTTAGAATAAAAGATTCAGGAGCTTTTAAATTTCACTCATGTTGTCGTCTTTTATCTCCAACTCATCTTTGATCGGCTCTTTAATCGAAAAAAAAAAAAAAAAAAAGATTTTTTTTTTTCTTTTCGACGAGCCTGTTTGAAGCCCATTTTCCAATTTGAATTTGAGGCCTTGCATCATCAAATGCTATCTTCGCTATAGCTGCATCAGAGTGTCATCTGCTGAAATATTACGCCAATATATAGAAGGACTGAAGCTCAGTTTGAGACTATTGTTCACTAAATGGCCATAAAGCACCTTAGATCTCTACTCCAGTGTTTGTAATGCTCCATTAAATGAGATTACTTAATCCCTGCACGATCTTTGATGCCGTATTTGTCATCTCAAATGTTCTTTGAATTAATAATCAATGATCATAACTAAGTTATTTAAACTTCAGTGTCGTCTGACAGGACTTCTCGCGAGCAGCTTCTGCTTCCATCAGTGCGCGAGGCAGACGAACGCTTAAAATATCCATAATCATTATTGCCGTCTTCATTAAAGAACCATATACCCTGGAGAAGAGCTGCAGAAAGTGGTCTTTGACTGTGTGGATAGAGTCGGAGAGCAATCGAGATACATTTGTATGAGATGGAGGCAGACAGAGAGGGGTAAGGAGGAGACAGAGGGGGGACAGAAAGAGCTGTAATATAAAATGATGCGAGTTTGAGTCTCTCTCCAAGGCATGGCCCAGATACCTCCGAACATCTCCATTATAGATGAAAATGGTGGAATGGATGGGACTTCAGCGAGAAGAGGAAGACTGAGAAAGGAGTTTTTTTAACATGGGGTGTCATCCTAGAAACTTGTCTTTTGTGAATTATCAATTTAGTTTTACAAAAAAATAAAATATGGATCAACAAAGAAATTCCATCAATTGTCTGACACCCGAAAAACACGGCTATTCGTTTCCACCCCGCCGGTCCCACTGGTCAGAGAGAAATAAAAAAATTTGCAGTACAGAGAAGTGGATCCAAAGTTATGCAGCCTGAAAAGTTAAAACCTGCCTGAAAGAAAGAGTCAGACATTAAAACTTGCATTAGATCTGCGTCCAGCACGGCACTATTGCTAATACATTTATTTATTGCGTCTCCTATATTGCGTTAGTTACCTTAAGAGACTATGTCTTAGCAGCTACATTCCTCTCCTTTTATTTATGCACATTTTCAAGGTGAGAATATTTCAGGATGTAATTAATGCAGCTCAAGTTTGACGTTGTGAAGCCGAGAGAAGGTGAGAGAACAATCTCCGAGAGCAGCTTGAACAAGGAGATGCTCGGCGTTGATGTGAAGTCGGTGAGCGCTGGAAAGCCCTCAGGAATGTTAGCGCTGAGAAATGACAACTGAGGTAATAGGTTCCATATGGTGGGAGAGGGAGGGAGACAGGAGGATGAGAGGGAACGAGGTGGTGGGAGATGAAGGTAGAGGGACGCCAGCAATGTCTTGGAGAGAGAGGCGGGAACGGGAAATGACATTTAGCAGGTCGGGATGCGGAGCCTTGTTTGAATCGTTAGTTGGCATCATGGGACGCTGAAGGTAACTGTGTCCTTGTCATCACACACACACAACACACACAACACACACACACACACGAACACACAGCCTCCTATCCGGAGGCGGCCCAGAATGCCGCAGTGTCGGCGTCACATCCAGTACACATCACGCCCAGCGTAACCACAGAGGCTGAGAATGGCGGAACGCTGGATGCCTCTGCAATTGCGACAATGATGCAGAGACAAAAACACAGACACAAACACACACACACACACACACACACACACACGTCATTCTATATATTCCATATAACACAACACACTCAGTCAGCGAATCACAAGGTAGAACTTGAATCTGCATCACGAAGAGGAGCCATTGCGACAGCGAGAGATGAAGAAGGCGGCTCTATTCAGGTCAAAGGAAACTTCTCTAAAGCAAACATGTCTCCTTCTCTGTCCTCCGTTCCTTCTCATTTGCATCCCTGTTCCTGTTTTTTTCGTGTTCCTGCTCCTACATCTCAGGCTCAGAACTTTCTTTGGCGGTTTCTTTCAACTCGTCCAAACATTTCTCTAGAAGTTAGTCCCAGTTCTCCAACATCTACCGAACCTCCTTTTTTTCTTATTTCTCCACATCTCTTATGTCTTCCTTCATTCC
>CM023628.1:7531290-7778790 GCA_013358685.1 Antennarius maculatus
GCTGGAGAAAAGACGACTTCTTTGTTGCACGATTCTCGTGTCTCCACGCTAATCATGAGAGATGACCGGCTTAGCTTTACATTAAGACCGGAATGAAGTTGAACCTGGCTTGTCCACAGATGACAAAAAAAAAACCCAACTGGATTCAATCTTTGCGTAAAGCAGAGTCTGGGTCCGTTCACACGACAACTGTTAAACTCCAAATGATTTCACTTTTTGGCCGTTCTTTCACAGTGTGATCTTTTAAAAGCATCCCTCTGCCATAAACACACAACTCCTCTGAAAAGATGATATCACCTTGTTTTGATCATGCCTAATCGGTGCATGTGGATAGAATGGAATAAAAAAAAAACGACTGTCCAGATTCTGTTTATTAACGCTCCTGATTGGCTGTATCCCTGCTGTGATCTCATTCAGTGAAGTCAAACTGCTTCGTACTGATCTGGAACATTATAGCATTGAAATCGTTTTCGTAACTGTCCCCGTATATCCGAGTCGTTTAGAGATGTTAAGAATACCCAGCACAGAAATAAAAAGAAAATATTCAGTTGTAAAACAGGAACTCGTACCTCGCAAAAATGCGTTTTCATACAGATTGAACAAGATATGAGACGTTAATTTGTGATCCGTCCTGCTTCCCGTCATGTTTTATCCATGTCGTGGCTCCAGTTTCATCCGGTCTGCACAGAATAGCTGTAACAGAGAAGCTCTAACTCTCTACAGGAAAAACACATTTTTCAAGATGCTTAACATGTGACATAATTGGAGGTTGTTGTTTTGTTTTTTTTTTGTTTTTTTTCTGTGCACATTTTGTAATGGTTTGAATTAAAGTTTGCAAACAAAACAAGAAAAATCTGCGTGTTTAGGTTGAGGAGAAAGTCGGTTTATGTTAAAGGAAATATTATACTAAAAAAAAGGTCTTCATGAGTATACAAGTCCAACGATATGTGTGTGTGTGTGTGTGTCCCCCAACAGAGGCCTTGTGTATCTGCATCACTGCTTAATCCACCATTTGAAATGGGAACCTGGCCTCCATTCAGTTTTCCCACAGGCTCCAAGCAGCGCCCCCCCAACTCTGAGACTCTGAGCTGCTCTGACTCCACTGGAACGCATCTTGAAACGATTTGGGGCTCAAACCCTTTGCTGCTCTCGCTCTTTTTTTTTTTTTACCTCCTCTTTGGCTCGCCAGCCCCGCCAACACACACACACAAACACCCCCCCACACACACACACACACACACCCACATGCCGTCCCCCCCCTCCCCATCCCGGCTGAAGGAAGCTTTAAGGGCTTAGGGGAAAGCGCTAGAGCGGCAGTCCTGGTTCGACCTGGGGGGGGGGGTTGAGGAGCCCTGTGGTAAAATCAACAGTTAGCACACGGCATGAGCGGTCCGAGAGCGAGGGGATGTGTCCATGAAACTAGGACAGAGGGGGGGTCTAGGGATGGCTGATGGCTGCATCAATTTTAAACAGACACACACACACACACACACACACATATGTACAGTTCTATGTATGCCCACACACAAACATGCTGGAAAAAAAAAAAAAAAAAAGGCCTCCAGGTCATCAAAAATCCTATTCGCTCCTGTCAGGATATTGAAGTGTGTCATGCCAATATTTCAGAGCTGATAGCTTTGCTGGAGTGAGTGTGTGTCTAAATATGTGTGAGAGTGCGCAGCGGCGCGTGGGCGTGCGCTGGAGCACCTCTGCGCGCGTTACCTCGCCACTTCTCTGCCACTTTACTTTGTTAAGAGTGGCATTTTCAAACGTCACCCGGGTGGTTTCAAGGGACCCGTCTAATTCATGCAGGTGAAGTGTTTTTAAAGTTCTTCAGGCCCCCGTTTACCTGAGGGGCCCATGGAACGAACAACAGAGGTGTTGAAATAACCCCCCGCCTCCTCTCCTCCTTCTCCCTCCCTTTTATCAAAACTTCTCTCCTTTTGTCCTTCACTTTCCTCCCGTCCCTCCACACCCTTTCTGCACTCCTTCTCTTGCTTTCCATCATTTTCTTACCCCCCCCCCTCCTCCCCCATTGCTCCGTTTCTCCCTCATCCTCTCTCTCTCTCTCTGCCTCTCATAGTGTTTGAAGATGTGTGTTTGTCTCTTGGGCTGGATGATTGACAGCAGAGAGAGAGCCAGGCAGCTCTCTGGTGACAGATAAGGACTTGGGCTCTATTACTCACTGGGTCCCACAGACACACACACACACACACACACACACACACACACACACACGCGCGCGCACACAAACTCTCATCCATCCTGCTACATGCAAACAGATTCACTTACTCCATTGCACGCACACAGAGAAATACACAATCCAGGTCCCATGCTGCTCCCGCAGTTCGGCGGGGAGCAGACAAACCTATTTGCATTAGGAAGTAGCGTGTAAAATAAATAAAGAATCGGATGAATCGAGGAATAAATAGACAGGAGGCACGGCTGGGGATGAGTATGACTGATTTGCAGTGCGCGTGTGTGTGTGTGTGTGTGTGTGTGTGTGTGTGTGTGTGTGTGTGTGTGTGTGTGTGCTCTCGTTTTCAACCTCTGGGCCCCCTGAGTGGGGAAGAAGAGCGGCAGTGCAGCAAAAGCAACACCCTGTTGAGCACACACAAACACACACACAGTCAAATATACATGAAAAGATTGTACAAAGCCCAACTCATTATGGTAATGAAAAATGAAAGGGGCTAAAAATAATGTTTTATTTCTCCCTTTGTTTGGGCAGAACTCTGGAGAGACCACGTCTGACAACGAGAGGAAAGAGTGGAAATCAGACGGACGGAGGAACAGTTTTCCTCCTTTCCTTCTGTCACGGCATTCTGTGGTTTGCGCCAGTCTCTTTTTGTCAAAGATAGAAATTTGGGTGAGTGCAACAAGTTCATTTGGGTGCATGTTTATGTTCCTGAGAGAAAAAAATGAAGCCTCAGTGACTTGTTGATTGACAGCTAAAAGTGAGATGAAGATGGTGAGACGGAGAGGCAGCAGGCGCGTAAACAGGTGCAACATCAGATACGGAGAGGAAAAGCAGAATAACAACCGGGAAAAAAAGAGCAATTACCGAAAACGGTTCGGTTGATTTGCAACTTTGTGAAAGAGTGAAAAAAAAATAAGGTTGAAGAGAGAGACGGGAACAGAAGAAGGAAAGGATGAGAGAAGTCCTGCTGAGTTACAGGTGTGTGTCGGCCAGAGAATGAAAGGAGAGATGCAAAAAAAAAAAAAAAATCTGAGTGAAGTATAATTAGGTTGACCTCCAGCAAGAGGAGCGTGGCGGGAGAGAGGAGGAACGGAGGGGAAAAAAACGAGAGGGAGATGGATGGACGGTGGGGAGATAAAGGAGTAAAAGGTTGAAGGCAAGGACGAGGGGGTGGAGCAGAGGGAGCGCAAAGAGAGAAAAAGAATGAGCAAAAGAGATGGAAGGCACAGCATGAGCGAGAAAGAAAGAAAGGAAGGGACCTCTGTCCTCTGGAGTGAGATGAGAGAAGGGGGGGGAGGGTAGGTAGATAGACGCAGAGCATGAAAATGTTCTTTGTCGTCCTTTCTTAAACACAAAGGCGGAAGACAAAGGGAGCGAGAGCGCGAGCCGCTTTCTCCAGCATCTCTCCGATGACAATGGCCATTTGTCTCCTCATCAGTGAGAGGAGAGAAGAAAGTACACTACACATTGTTCTTTGCGTCGCTCCCTCTTCGCACGCTTCACATCCCGGTCCTCCTTAATCTCCACTTTTACCTCCTCCCTCCAGGCCACACAAACGCAGTTCCTCTCCCTGTGGGTGCCACGGATCTAAAACACTCTGGGTTAGAGGTGAAGGGTCGCGCTTTAGTGCTGATGGTGCATCCTGCCAGACAAAGCAGCTTATAACACACACACACACAGAGCGAGCAACGGTATGCCCCCACCCCCACCCCACCCATAGCACTCCATCCCAGCTTGCTCCCAAAGCCGGGCCTCATTGGGTGAGATAGTATCATAAGTTGCAGATTGAACCAATGGGAGGTCAAGGCCTCAATTGTGTGCGCGGTCAGCGGTCAAACCGCCTCTTATCACGGCCGATGATGTCAACGCAGAGTTTGCAAACAAATGGTGAAAAAACATTCGGCCTCTTTCGGCTCAAGCCGCTCATCTTTACAATTGGGGAGATATGATCTGGAAAGACTGGTTTCGTAGCGTCCGTGATTAATTTATCACCGCTGGACATAAAACCTGTGCTGGGGATGTTCTGTACTCACTGATCCATCAATCAAATTAGTCTCTAAACTAAAGGAGAATCAGAAGAAACCATCTCGACAGTCTTTAACTCTAAATTGCTTTCATTTAGTCATCTACTCTGACCTCAGTCTGGCAGAGAATTTAAGATAAGATTAAAAGCAGCTTCTCCTGCACACTCAGTTTACAACATCACCTAAAATAATGTAGTGCTTTATTTATGCTCAGGGGGAAATTATCATATGGCCTCAACAACCAGAGATTTGGGCTGAAAGGAGAGTTTCTCGAACCACAAGGACTCACTGCAGCTCCACAGAAACTCTTATTAATAATCCAAATTGAGACCATTTAATTTTTTATTTATGTCTGGTCTACATAAAAATGCTAATAAAGCTTTTTATTCTCTTCGGACCACACTTTTTGACTAAATAGCAATGCAAAAAGCTAATATACATTTACAGTGACAAAAACAACTACCACAACCCCCACATTTAGGAAGAGAATTAGTGTAAAATTGTTTGATGATAAGGAATACGTGATGAATTAAGGAGTTCTGAAAACTCTTCCATATTCATTTGATGTCAGTTATTGACTTCAGCAAACATACAGTTTCAGTAACGTTAGATGTTAAACTGGAATGATGTTTGGTTAATAAATGTTAGCCTCAAGCATTAATCCATTTAGTGGCTGTTCTGTAGCTTCTGATCATGTTGCCAATAATTTATGATTCAAGCTGGTTTTAAGTTTTTAAATCCACCACATTCATTCTCCTCAGTGATGACTTTGTCATCCAGAACTTAAACTTATCTGGTGACACACTGAAGAGAATTTAAACTTTTTGGCGGCCGATCAACTTTTCAATTTCTACGCATCATGAAACAATTTTGCCGTACTTGAGTCCAGAAATGTTTGATAAGCTCTGTAAAAAAACAGGCATAAACAAGCGTATTTTATTGGACGCCCGTTAAAAATGCCTCCTCTGAACCGCTCAAGACTTGATTAGAGACTAATAAGACGTGCGAAGGACAGTGTTTGCAGTGAAAAGTGGAAAAGAAAACACTAAGCTAGGGAGAAAGAATGCAGAACAATAACAGATCAATTTTGCTGTCCTTCACCCTGCTGCTGATCTGTGTGTGAGGTCTTTATTTCTCATCTGACATCAGTGGGCAGCTCTGCCAAAGTGTTTAGAAGTGTTAAATGCCCCCTGACCTGCTGCAGCCTGTTATTAGGCCTACCAACTGCCAGGCCTGCTTGAAATCAACGCCCATGCCTGGGAACACACACACACACACACACACACACACACACACACACACACACACACACACACAAACACAGAGTGGTCAAATACACAAACTCACATGTGCAAACACTTACGAGCGAGCGCACACACACACACACACACACACACACACACACACACACACTGAACACTCAGCAGAGAGCGAGTAGCCAGCGATCCTCCTCCTCCTCCTTCCGCCTTATCAGTTAGTTGGGTTCCGCCTTAGCCATGCATACTGTACAGTCATTAATCATGATTCTCATTAATTATCTATGCACCCGGCTGGCTAATTAACACATCAGCTCAAGCAGAACTAATGCAGCATGCTAGTTCGCCTCCCACTGCCACCCAACACTCCCTCCCATCCACACACACATCCTACGACTCCGGACGGCTTCTCCCAAATTTCAGTTCCTGTCAGCCGCTGAGAGACAGACTGGAGAGAGGAAGCTTTAATACGACCAAGCAGCTGGAGGAGGGAGACATGATGGAGCACCAGCTGCACACTAAAGGAATATTCTTCTTTACTATATTACCAGTCTGCCACGTCGGTTTGCTCCTCTTGAGCGATAACTTACACGAGTTAAATTTCCCGAAGCACAGAAATGTGACTAACAGGTGTTCTTTCTTTCACGGTCATGAATGTCAAATATTTAGAAAGTTAAGTTTGAAGTTCGGATATTTTGTTAGTCGTTTATGTTTCAGGTAATTGAGAAGTCAATAAAGGGCCATCAGCCTTTTGCGCAGTCATCCACCGCCGCGTTCTCGAAGTCTTATCACCCGAGGAGGTTTTGAGAGGACACGGCAGCACCGCCGCCCGAGCGTGTCGTGCAGATATCCACTTCCAACTGCAAATACCTGACTGTTGGGTTCAGAATATCAAGAGACAATCTGCTGGGGTTTTTTTTTTTTTTTTATTAGCTGGATTCCGACAGGTTGTTTTTTTTTTTTTTTTTTTTCAGCAATTAAGTTTTGGGTCCACTGGTTTGAAAAATGTAGTAAAAACAGGAGAAAGTGCCCGACTCTCAAGATCAAATCAGCGTGGCACACAAAAAGGTGACACCGAGGGAATCCAGGCCATTTTTCCTCAATGTTGTTTAAACACATTCAAGTTCATCTTCAGGTGAACCCATCTGCAAAAGCAAAACATAAGCAGATCTACAGCCACAAAACCTAAAAAACTAGAAATATTTTATCAGCATGCTGTGCCGTTATGATACTGAATGCATGAAAGGAAAAAAGGGCAAAATTCACTTGAAGTCTTAAATAAAAACCATGTAAATCTTAAGTTCGACTTTTTCTCCGTTGACCTTTGCAAAATCTTGTTGGCGTCGACCCTCGGAGACAAACATCAACATCACAGCTTTTTTAGAGGTGTTACATCATCCTGTTTTAAATAACTCCACTCTGCCTCACAGAGACGATTCTATAAATACAGTAAGTTCTTTAAATAAACTGGATTATTGTTGTTCCATCATCTTAAAGCATCTTTTTTTTTCCCTTCAAAGATTACAGTACTTATTAAAAGACACAGATGATGGACTCTGGGTCTTATTTACTTCATAATTTCACATTTAATATGAATGAAAAAAAATTGTAAAAATGAAGAAATCAACCGTTATTGAGGCTCACCAATAATATCTCCCTCTGACGCTGAATGTAATATTGGCTTTGCCTCAATATTTAAAGGCTCATTGAGGATTTGTTTGTTGCTTTACAACTGTTTAATTCTTCCATCTGCATTAATCAAATACCCGTAGCTCTCGCACAGCAGGCTCAATGTGATAATAATATTTCCCAAGCAGGGAGGTGCTGCTGGGAGCAGTCATGCATGTGGAACAACACGAGTAACTTCCTTAATTATTTATTATTCATCTCTAAGTTGCTGTAGTTTGATGAAGATTTTTATTGTTGCCTGAAACCCATAAAATGACCCGTGAAAAGATCTTGCCAACAACAGACACACATAATTAACTCATTGGCTGCCAGCCATTTTTCAGAGCAGAGATCTCCACACTGCCAGTAGTTTTAGAGCAATTTGATCAATCTTTCAAGACCAACACAATACCGTGTTCTATGACTTTGGAAAAACTCCTTTCATCAGGAATAAAGTTTTGCTTCTACCTTTTTCCATTCTTTATTTATCGGCAGGAGAAAACACTCAGCCATTCACAAAAAAAAAAAAAAAATTAGAGAAAATGAGCTTTTTGTGAAAAGCTGTGTCAGCAGAACAGTGACTTTGATGTTTGGTGGGTTTTTTTTTGCTTTAGTGACACCTCAAACATCTAAACTGTGGCTTCCTTCTAGAAAACTTCTACACTTGATTTTTTTTAAAGAGTGTGATTTTCTTTTTTCTTTCACAAACAGGACTGCAGCCACCAATAGGGGATCAGTTCATCACTACAAGTGTGATATTGATAGGGGAGCTCTGCCACACCATCCTCAAGCTCCTCCTACCGAAAACCTGAACTGACGTCCTTGGACATCAATGGCGGGTGGGGGGGGGGAACGAGTTAAGAAAACCAAAGGAGTCCAAATGAGGAAAAATGCAGTGAAGGCCACAGATAGTAAATGACATCCCAGCATGCAGACCTTGCTACAACTGAACTGCATGAATTGGAAACGTCTTCAGCTTTTATTCTGCAGGGGGTGCAGCCTTCAACCCGCCATCACCGCCAACCACCCATCACAGGAGCCTGATTTTAATGTAGTCATTTCTTCTTGGCCAGATTCAAAGCATGTCATTCAGGGTACAGTGGAGGTGCCACATCCAGCTGAGCTATCTGGTCACTCCAGGTGGTTTATATGCGGGTCCGGCTTCCACGGTATTTGCTCCCTTTAATCTCCCATGAGGCCTTGGGCTAGAGTGAGATATGCGCCTGAGGGTAAAATGGAGGTAATTCACACATGGAATTATAATGTTTCCATGCATGAAGCCTCTGAATAATTTACAGCTTTGAATGGCTTAACATTACTCATCCCACGAAAACACACATCGATGCACACACACTCACACACACACACACACACACACACACACCGATCTGGAGTTGGGTTGGCTGTGGTGCAGATTTAGTCATCACCTTCGCCTCACCAGTCTCTCACTGGGGCTGAAATTCATGGTGCAACATGAATTTCAGCCCCCTTCCCCCCTCTTCTCATCCTTCCTCACAGCCTGTGCAGCATATTATTACGTTCCCCCTGAAACCAGGCTGGTAATCTCACACACTCGTCTGACCATTATTGTGGAGGCTTTGGCTTCTCCTTGCCCCGTCCTGCCTCACCTTCACCCTCTCGCTTTAATTTCTCCATCTCTACATCTTTCAACTTTCTTTAACTCTCTCTCTGTCTTCACCTCTCTCTCTCTCTCCCTCCCTCCCTCCCTCTCCAGGAGCCAAAAGCCTGAATGAGAGGAGAAAAAAGAGGCGCTTTGACATTAACGAGATTGCTTGTTAAGAAAGGAGGGAAGGGGGGAGAAGGAGAGGAGTAGGGAGGTGGAGAATGGAGCGGCTGTAATTGGGAGGGTTTTGAAAAGGGGAGAAAGACAGAATTAGGTTTGGGTCCAGGGCCTGTGTGTGTGGAGCAGATATGGAGGGGACTAAATACAAGTTGGGAGAATGACTTGTTGGATTTCTCGAGAGGTGCTAAAGGTCAGACACACCTATCAATCAGGTCCATACAAAAGACCGGGTCCAGCTCCACCCCCACCCCTCTACCTCCAGCTCCCTCGACCAGCTCCCTCCATCTTTCTTCAGAGACAAAGAAACACTTTACAGTAACAGGCTTCTGGAGAATATTTCCTCCCAGCGCTTGTAGCTGCTGCACTGTCAGCAGGCCCATTACAGAAATGCATTTCATTGGCATTTCACTTCTCATTGGGCAGGAAGGCGAGAAAAGCTGCTGCACAACGCCAGACGTATCCTGCCGAGACAGCTCGGTTCATGGCAACATAAGAAAGTGTCGACTTCTCACTACATGTGGATAAAAATATTTACTCTTTTTCCAACCCATTAAGCCTCAGGAAACTCTATCTTTGTGGTTTAGAGTTCTTTTAGAGGGACCAAACTTCTTTTTAAAGTTGCTCTGCTACTAATTGTTGCAAAAAATATTTATAGAAATTGATATTGCAGCATCTGATCGGGCAAATAAGGTCTGTGTGTGGGACTAAAAATGTGGGGCTTTGCATTTCTTAATGTGCAAGTAGGTGCCAATTAATCTGTGTGTGTGTGTGTGTGTGTGTGTGTGTGTGTGTGTGTGTGTGTGTGTGTGTGAGAGAGAGAGAGAGAGAGCGTGTGTGTAAATCGGTGTAATACCTCACTATGGGACGACCTCCCTTTTTCCTGTGCCAGATGAGGAGATATTCTGCCAAACTCGACAGGCAAGTGGGCTGCCAAGTGCTAACATACACTCCCAACCGCACACCCAAATCATACGCTGGCGTGAGATGCATGCATATAGGACACAAAGAACCGTGTGTGTGTGTGTGTGTGTGCACGTGTCTGTGTTTGTGCAGAAACACGCACATTTGGCTGGGTGTGGGCAGGTTTATTCTAGTCTATAGGTCTGGAAGAAATGCTGGAGGATTAGGGAGTGAGCCCACAGAGAGGTAGATGAAGGAGCTACAGGAGGGATGGAAGGATGGAGATGAAGAGGGAGAAGGAGAAAAGGATGGAGTTTAAGTCGATGAAAGATGGCAAAGAATGGATGGACGGAAATGAGATTGAGGGGCGTGATGATGGAGGAATAACGCCGGCGTTATGAAACAGTTAACTCCACGGTTGATACAGCTTGATGGATTATCTGTACTTCCCTGTCCCCCCCCCCCCCCCGCTCCAATCTCTTCATTGTGTTCACGATGGAGTTCTATGGGAGCAGCGGTGTTGGGGGAGGGATTGAAAGAAATTCCCCCCTCTTTCTCTTTCTTCAGCTAAATTAATAATATGAAGCTCTCTATCCTTCTCAGTCTGCTTAATCCCTTTATTCCCCCCTCCTCTCCACTTTATCTCAGTATTCCTTGATTCTATTATTCCCTTGGCTGTATGCTGGAGTTTTACGACTATATGCTGGTGTAAGTGTGTGTGTGTGTGTGTGTGTGTGTGTGTGTGTGTGTGTGTGTGTGTGTGTGTGTGTGTGTGTGCGCGCGCATTCAAAGCGAGCCTGACAGGCTGCACACCAAACTGAGCATGAGAAGTTTTCTATGCTGGCGAGAGACTGCAGGGTATGAAAGACAGAAAGAGTGAGAAATAGCAAGAGATGGATACAAATGTGACAAAAGTAAAACGGGGGGAGAGAGTCAGGCATTCGCACAGGATGGGGGGCGGTGGGGTGGGGGGTGCGTGGGTACGGGAGGAAGTGAGGGAGGCGTGAAGAGGTAGAGGTGTGAGATGAGACTCAACTGATAGTTTCCAATACGCTATGGCACGTTCTCCTTTATTACCAGTCTTTTTTTATTCTTAGTCCTACTCTCCTGATCCAACCCTCCCTGCAACCCCTCCCCCTCCGTCTTTGTTCTTCATCAGTGCTTCAGCTAAAATAGGAAAAAAACAGAAAACACTCAACCAGGTGCCTGAATAGCATGCAAAAGCCGAGCAAATTATGAATTATGTGCAAGAATCATTCCTTTTAGGCTATGAATTGCTAATTTGTAATACAAAACACAAGTAGTACTACATCTGCACAAATTACCAGCAGGTTCTGCACGTACTATTTATGGGGCACTAACAGAAATCCAAGCTCTCATCCAAAAGGTAGAGCACATATTTTACCTCACACCTCCTGTCACCTCTCAGCTTTCACCTCTAACGGCACGCTGGAGCAGGAAACCAGACTTTATTGGGTTTTTTTGGTCAATGCTTTTGCTGTTTTTCCACAAGTCTGGGATTAGCCCTCTTCAGTTCTGCCAAGCCCAGCCAACAACCATGTTGTCATGGTGAGGCAGCGTGGACGACCAAGATGGGATGATCACTCCCTAAAATATGTTTCGTGCCGACCTGACTTGAGTTTTTCTGATGCTTCATATTCAAACACTTCTTTTGGACGGTGTCATAAAACCATCTTTAATCGGCTGTTTATTCTTGGTGGTGTGATATCTCTAGATGTCTAAATGTTCTTAAATCAAAAGATGTCAAACATTAAACTAACACCAAATAAGGTCTGTCCTTAGACGTCAATGACGGGGGGGGGGGGAGATTAGCGTCGTATTTGTGTTGGAGGAGACGGATGTTCATTGGCGGAGCTTTGTTGAATAAAATAATAGACATATGCAGAACTCTTACGTCATGCATTAGTAGTTGTCCAATATTCTGTCATAATGGTGCCCCCACCACCACTTTCTGTACACTACCATCCCTTCTTTCACATCTCTCTCCCCCCTCCCTCTGTCTCTGCTGGAGGATGCCTTTAATCAGAGCGTCAATCAGAGTTTGATGCATGCGAGAGAATGACGCTTAATCCAATATAAGATGTACAAGATAATACAGCTGTTAAAACCTTCAGCTGCCAGCTAGATAACAACTCTGTCACCCACATTAAGCATCTCTCTCTCCCTTTCTGTCTCTCTCTCTCTCTCCGCTCTCTCTCCTCCCCACTTCCTCAATCTCACTCCATGTCTTTCATGAAATCCTGCCGGTGAAAAGAATGACTGTTAAATTCCACCATCTCTCTATCAATTTATTTCTTTATTGAAATCTCTTTGCATCACACGGTCTCAGTCAGAGCCGTTATTGTTAACAAGGAACCCATGAAACACAATACTGGATAAGGCAGGATGAGATTTAGAGTCATGATTGGAAAAAAAAGGGCTATGGGATCAAAGGAACGTGGGACTTTGCCCACAGAGGAATAAATACATTTAATGACTGGAATGCAAATGTTTTGTTGCAGACGAATTGAGGTCCACGTAAAACCAAAAATAAATACGTAAATTAGATTAAAAAGCAGCTAAAACCAAACACTTTAGTCAAAAGTCACTAAAAAAAACCTTCACTTATTCTTATTCTTATCTCATTCCTAATGTCAGGAAGTAAACCTTCATTTACCCCATGGTGGGTTGATAGTTGGATGTTGGATTAAAGCAGCGAGATTACTCGTGGCTCGGGGCGGATTAACCAGTTAATATGTCCTACTGAGCAAACCGGTCAGATTATCAGCGAGAAAAAGGAAAAGAAAGGTGGAGAGTCGGCGCATGCTAAATAACGTGTGGGGTTTAAAACCAACAAGGGATGGAGAGGCGATAAGACGCTCCACAGGTGGGCCAACCGGTTGGAGAAGGTGAAGAAGGAAAGCTTGTCTGACGGACATTTAAGATAAACAGACTAAAAGATGGAGAGATAGTCGATGAGGAAAAACAGGGGAATTAATGGAGGGTGACTGCAGGAGGGGCTTCTGTCACCACCTGAGGGGGCTGATGGATGCAGTGGTTCGCTTTTAAGCAGTATGGTTGAGACCAGAAGAGATAAGACAGGTCTGAGAGTTATTTCTCACATTTATGTGAGAGGTGACATTTGGCCAAATGACAGCTTGTTGCATTTTGAGTTTTTTAAAAAGGTGCACAGGCCACAAAAAGAACATTTACAAAGAAGGTGTTCGCTTAGATTTGCAAGTGAAAAAGAACATATTTTGCATCTACTTCTGTATTCAAAGATGGATCTCCCATGAGGCTCAGATTTGTCTCCATTAGAAGAGACAGAGTGTGAGTGAGGAATAACATGCAAGGCCGTGGATCGATTGTCTTTCAGGTCCAAAACACACATGTAGATACACACACACACACACACACACACACACACACCTCGCGTCCAGGTGAGAAAGACCGTCCGGGTGGGAGGAACAGATAAAGAGCAAGACGGCTTTAGAGAGAGGAAAACAGGACTTATGGAGGACAGAGGGAGGGAGGGATGGAAACCTGAAGATAAACTAAGCTTCAGACAGCAAAGCAAAATGAAAGACGCACTTTGTTGGGAACGGACGGAAGGACGAGTCGACTGACAGGCGCGTTGGAAGGTGGCAAACTGGGGTTGGATGCAAGCGATGAGAATGAATGAAGAAAAGAGGAAAGGGGAGAAGGCAATAGGAGGAGGAGAAGAAGAAGAAGAAGAAGGGTGAGGGAGAGGAGGGAGTGTCCGTGGGTTCATAATCCCCTTACAAGACAGCTTTGTTGAGTGACTGACAGCCCAGTGCGCCACGTTAGAGGCTGAGCGCACGGGGGCCGCCATGACTGGAGGGATTATATCCCCCCCCCCCCGTACCCCACCCCCACGGCTTAGAACCACCGCCACCATCATCATCACCATCATCACCCTCCTCCATAGGGTCAAGTGGTACGGGCCAGATTCTGTTGTTTTTGCTCTTTTCATCCTCGCCCAGGAAACCTCACATGATTGTGTTGTTTTCCAAATAATGCTTAATGTGCTGATGGTTTGGGGAGGGGGGAGGGGGAGGCAGCGGTGGTGGTGGTGCTGGTGGTGGTGCTGGTGCTGGTGGTGGGGGGTACACACAAACCCACGCAGGGCATGTACACAAGCACACGCACCCACGCATGACGAATGCCTGACATCCACACAATCACACGAGAAAAGTGCACATGCATAAAACTCTCTCTATTCAGCATTCAGCGGAGGCTACAGAAGCACTTAAACAAGACCTTCAGTGGAATCTTTTGTTCTAGTTAAGTACCACCATAATAGAGTTAGCTCGCCCGCCACAGGAGTGATTACATTTAAGACAAAACAAGGAGAAAGCAACGGATTTGATTAAACAGAGATAACACCAAATATAGTTAAACTGCAGCACTTATGCACGATAGTGGCATTGTTTGACCAGCAGCTATTTCAGACTTGAAGAAATCAGATAATGTGTATGATTAACCAAAGCGCCGCAACGTGCACCCTTAGACCGCATGCGTTGCAATGCTCAGCTGTGTACACACACACACACACACACACACATGTACAAACTGCCACCCAGAACTCGGGCTCCAGATGGGCTGGGCCTAAACTGGTACCAATGGCTTTACTGAACCGCACAAAATGGGGGAAGCAAACACAAACGCCGACAGCAGCTGTGAGCGTTAGTCAGGCCGAACCCGCCGGGGAGCCTTCAGAGACACACGACGCCGAGGAGCATCGCAAATATGCGTCCACGCAGGAGATACAGGACCGCACATGTTCGGTACGGCGACCCGGAGTTGTGCCAACCATCCATCAACTGCAACCCAAAGAGCATAAGAGATTGTCCATAGGGAACGCTTTTGTCCCACCCCCCCCTCCTTTTCTGAGCCCCCCTGTATGTAGTTGCCCTCTGATTTTCTTTGTGGCGAAGGTAGGAGAGAGGGAAGAATGATAGGAGGGAAGAAAGAAGGGAATAAAGGAAGGCAGTCCATCTGTTTTGTCCCCCCCCCCCTCCTGTGGCTGTGGACCTGCAACACAGCTGTACCCCAACGGAGAAGGAGGAGCCCCCTTTTTTTCCACAGCCCTTTTCAAGGTGGGCCCACAGCCTCGACGATGAATGTGTGCAATAAAAGCACGATAGAGGCACCTCTTTGACTGGAATGAAGGTGGTAACAGCGTCGGATCGCACGTCTGTGAGAACGTGAGGCGGGAAAGGGAGGCGGGATGGGGGTTGGGATGTTTGGACGATGTGTTGCTCACGTAGTCAAAAACCAGCAGCAGCGAGAAGCAGTTAGCGCCTAGCACAGAAGAAGACGAATAAAAAAATCCAGCCAAAACCAATCGGAACGACGGAGCGACAACAGGGAGCTCTTCATCACCTGAGCTCGAGAGACTGGATCAGTCGACAGGTGGATCGATGCACACCTTGATGTTGTTACGCCGTTTAAATGGCAGGAGTCTTGCCTAACAATGTCAAACTTTTGCTGCATTTTGGGTGTTTGTTTACAATCTTTTCACAACCTGAAAATTCATGTGGAAAAAAAAAAAAAGCAGGAAAGAGAGAGAAAGAAAACGCGAGAGAAGTTTTGGTAGTTGGAGACAGGATAGCTAATGAGAAAATGGCTTTATGATTTCCAGAGAATGTTCCAGAGGGCGTAGAGCATATCCTCATGCATGTAAGTACATATGTGTGTGTGTGTTCTCTGGTTCACAGTCATTCCCAAATTACTCTGACACCGCAGTGATAGGCAATCACGGTTATTCATCCTGTCTTCACTACAGAGGACCTATTTACTGCCTGACGGCGATGAGCGAATGAGACAGAACCAGAGACTACACATCAAAAACCTCCCACAAAGAAGAGCAGAGACAAAAAAGACCACACTGGTTTAAAAAAAGAAGGGAGAAAAGAGATGAAGAAAGATGAGAGCATTTAAAAAGAAAGGAGGAAATAAATTTTACGCCAGCCAACAAGCTGTAATATGATAGGAGTTTGGATATGCAGAGAAGGAAACTCATACTGATGGTGCGCCAGGCAAAGAGGGAGTGAAAGAAAAGACAAAGGCAATGAAGGAGGGATTAGTGCGGAGAAGTGGACTGGTTTTACAGACGACAAGAGGGGTAAGAGTGCATGTGGGAGAGTGAGAAGCCCGAGAGCCGAGTGTGTGTGAGGGCTTTCAGTGGAAGTGCAGTGGAAGGAGGGAGCTCTTTTGTTCATGGGGAGCAGAGGGAGGAGGGTGAGGAAAGGGGAGGGAGGTAGGGAGGGAGACAGAAAGTAGAGATGTAGGAGCGAGGGATGTGCTACCGATGTTGGGGGGGTACCTCAGTAGAAACTCAAACCCTTCATTTGGACTTTTTCCAGCATTGCAATAACAATTTTCATCAGTGCATACAGTGTGTGTGTGTGTGTGTGTGTGTGTGTGTGTGTGTGTGTGTGTGTGTGTGTGTTTGTGTGTGTGTGTGTGTGTGTGTGTGTGTGTGTGCGTGTTTATATGTGTGTGCATGTATACAAGCGCTGTACGTTGTTCATGCATGGCTGTGTATGCTGGTCTGTGTTAACTCTGACCACAAGACATTGGGACAAAGGCGAGAGAGAGAGAGAGAGAGAGGAAGAGAGTAAAGGAGGGTAAAACCGCTAAGCAGCAGCTCTGAGATGTTGTGCTGAATCCAGTTCTTGGATCAGATGATGACACCCGTATGGAGAAGCGGTCTGTTTCACTGCTGGTTTCTACTCAAGATGGATCTTGTTAGGGTTACTTGTCCTTGACAAAAAAAAAAAAAAGGAGCACATTGCAGTGCATGTAGTAAGTAAGGGCAGTCATCCCGTTTACATTTGTGTTTGACATCCCTTCAGGTCAAAACGCTTCTGTTAGCAAAAAGTCCACTGTTCAGGAAACAGGAGAATCATGTCTTGTTATACTTTGACATCCGTACATTTATTTAACGCAAATTTTTAAAGCGTTCTGTGATCCCAGGCGGCTGGGTTGTCTCAGCTCAACAAGAACAACATAATCCAGTGTAATAATCCAAAGTGAGATCACTTATATGAAAGAAAATAGACTCGTCTTCCTGCTGAATCACTTGTTGTCTCCATACTTATGAAAATACATTCTTCCTTTCACAATGGAACACCCTCACACTTCTGAGCGTCTTGTATGGTCTCTTTGATGTGGCCACCAGAGGGCAGCGGAGAGTCAAAGGTTCACAAACGTGAAATTAAGTTAAATAGACGCGGTTGTGAATGAAATAGAAAATAAAAAGCAGCAGAAGCAGACTCGCTCAGCTAGAGTCTCTGAGGTCTCTAAATAAATTATAATCCAACTAAAATTACATCAAGAACAGAGTTTTTTTATTTGTATGTTAAAATCTCTTTCTTTTTGACTTTTACTATTTTTTTGTGTACAGCAATTTGCAACTAGATTCTGTATAAATATATTTTCCCTTTAAAATCCTATCACATACACATTTGTCTTGTCATGCATGAAATATGGCTACACCGCCCCCAGTGGGCTAAAGTGGTACTGCCCAGTTTTGTTGCTGCAAGTCCATTTAACCTATTTTACTTTTTTTTTTTGTGGTTAATTTGAATTTACCAATGAAACTCTAAACATGTCTCTAAATTTTAAGACCTTTTCATATCATTTGGAGTAAAATCATACTGTTTAAGTGAGTTCAGTAAAGACAAGTGACGATTAGCTTGAGTGGCGTAAAAAGGCTGCCCTTACATAGTTCTTTATTGCAAACTAAAATAGGCAGGATCCAAAGTGTTATTTAGTGATGCTACACACATTTTTAAATTTCAGTTAGGATTTCCTTCCATATCTGATTTTTAGGGATGACTGTTTGCACTGTTTTTAGCAAGTGTCCAAATGCGACCTGGCTCTGTTCAGACTGGGCCACATTATCCGCTGATCTGACAGGTTGCCGTAGCAATGACATCGGGGCGGAGTCACTGTTCGGTGCACGTAATGTGTGAGGTCATATAATTGCGACGGCGGCAACAACAACAACAACAACAACAACAACGCCAAACATGAAGTTTTGTTACCTTAGCATATTGGCGATATCACTGTCTGGTAGAGGTGGAGAAAACACACACACACACACCAGACAATTTCTTCTTCAGTCGAATATTCTGAGTGTAGTTTAAAGTCTCGCTTTGTGGAAGTGTTAGCAACATCTGTGAAACATACAGGCAGGAAACCTCGAGACAAAAACAATTTTCAAGTGAAAAAACTTGCGATAAGCCACGTTTCATCTCAGTGTGTGATCTCTACAAAGGGAAAGCAGCTTCACCAACCTATACCAAGCAAAACTAAGAAATTTATCTTAATCTTCGATTTCCATCTTAATCTTGTCCTTTTTGACGTTAGCCCTGCTTGAATTGTATTAAAATGCAGAAACCTGGAAACATTGCGTGAATTTCTCAGCACAGCCAGCCAAGGTCAGTTTCCCCATAGAACGTAAGAATGATGGGCTAATGCCAAAGCCAGATGGACTGCACTCACTGTACGGTCTTTTACCTCCTAATTAGAACTATGCATATGTGCACACGCAAACCCCAAGCATCTGAGGAGAGGGAAGCGTGAAGCCTGGAAAAATAATCAGTGCTGGGAGTTAGTGATGGAGAATATTGCAAAAGATCTGAGGCAGAACAGGCCTGTGCTTATGTGGGGGAAATAAATGTGTTTTGTTTATTAGTTAGCCAAGATTCAAGATGACTGGCTGTTACTGCAGAGGGGCTGAGCAGGACCGAGTTCCCCTCCAAAGCCTCTTAGCACGAGGATCACAGCTGACCCATTGTAAGTTAATGGGTAAAGATTATCTTAAAGCTAAGATGCTTTGGAGTAACAGGTCTCCCACACAAGAGACCAAACATCTACTGCAACAGCCAGGAGGATCCACAGCGGCTCCAATCAGCTCCCACACACAAATAAAAGCCATGTATTGTTTGGTACATGAGCAGCGAATGGCTGCGCTGCTTTGTTAACAGGGTCCTTGCAGGCAGAGTGATTCATGTGTGCTTACTTTTGCGGCTCAGTGTGTGTTTTTTTGCAAATCTCTGGATAACAACTTCTTATGCCAAAAATATAAACGAAAAATAAGTTATTTAAAGAAAACGCCACTGGTAACCGCTTCATCACTGACACAAGCAGCTACCGGCTGTGTGTCTCGCATTTCTACGTCCATTTCAAGTGTGTTTTGCTGTCTATTTTTGTCACTTCAACATGTTTAAAAGAGCGCACAATGAAAAAAGAAAGCATCCAGGAAAAAAAGCACTTCGAGAGTATATTATGCAGAATTAAGGAGTGAGGACTAGAGTCACCAAGAATCACACAGGATGAATTTGTTAGACAACGTAGGGACAACTTTTGACTGCAGTCATCATAAAGCAGAATAAAAGTCGAGTTTTAAATATGTCGTGTGAAAAATTCGGCCTCTCCCCTTCGCTGTACTTCATGTACAAAAAACACAATTGTTGTCTCTTCCAGTACAAGATGCATAAGCAGGAACCCAGCGAACAAACAAGGAAAAGTATGTGGGCTAGCCAATAAATGTAAATTAAAACACTTCATCATGGTGTGCAATGAACTTCAGATATTGATTATTAGGTAGAACAGTGGAGTTATCTTTTAAAGGAATTGATTCAGCTTTTGGCAAATCCAGTGTATCAACGCAACGATCAGCTACAAGGCTTTTGGCATCACTTGTGTGTGGAAGTCCTACAGACTGTTTGTGAAGTTTAAATGCAGTGTGTGAAATGTAGTAAAAAAAATTAAAAAAAAAAAAAAAAAACAGACGGGAAACAGCTGCCAGTCTCTTAATCGCTCCGACGCTGAGTTGATCAAAGAGCTCATTCTGCCCCAAAAAGTCAATGGATTCCTTTAAGGCTTACTAAGTTTCTTGCTGGACTTCACAGGGATAAATATTATGGGACATGTCAGTAATGAGGAATGAAGGGCTGGATCGGTTGTGTGTGAGCAGGAAGCAGATAGTCATGGCGTTGACCTCCAGATCATCACTCACTCTCCCTGTCTGGGCTGCGTCTCATCAACCGGTACCACTGTCAAACCCGGCCACTCTCCCAAAACCATCCATCTCTCTTCCAACCAACCTTCCCTCAGTGTCTTTCATGGTTTTTTCGTGTCCTTCTTCGACCCTGCCAGCTCCACGCTCCCCCCCCTTCCCTCCCCGGCTTGTCTATCTTCCCTCCATCTTGCCCTGATGACACCCTCTTCTTCTATTTCTGCCCTCTCGCTTAAATCACTTTACAATGTTTGCCAAAAAACTTCTGCAGTGACAAGGCACAGCTGTCCGCCAGCGAGACCGCTCACTTGTCTCTGTCTTTCAAAGTTCAGTTACAAAATCATTTCGGGCCGGCGTCCAATCAAAAGCACTTTGCCGACATCTACGAGAGAAACTGATGGCGCTTCAGGGTTGTTAAACGGGAGCAAAGTGAAGGGTTTTGCATTCGGAAAGCGTCTGTATGTGTCAGGATATGTAAAAGAGGACTCCACCCGGGCTTCGCCTGAGGGGAACAGGCGCAACAAGACCTGACGCACACCAACAAACACTTTCCCTCTAGAAAATTATCTGGTTGTCCTTCCTGTCATAATGTCTTTGTTTCACAGAGGTCTGCCTACAAGTCTTCCATGATGGGAACTTTTTTGAACGATTTTCCAGAAGGGAATATAAAGTGTATCTCAAAAATAATGTGTTAGGATTTTTTAAAAAGTCCAGTTAAATATGGAAATATAGAAAAAAAATTTTTTTTGGGTAGCATAAATAATTTTAATTCTAGTCAATCTTATTAAAACAGGGGAACAAAAGAAATTCTTCTAAGACAACGTTATCAGAGAAAGACTTTGTGCAGGGCAATCTCATCAAACAAATAGGAACACAGCTGAGAGTTTACAGATCTTAACACACTGTTTAAGATTCATAACAAAACCGCACACTTGTCAGCATGTCTTCTAATCACACACACACACACACACACACACACACACACACACACACGAGCCGACAGCAGTGTCAACTCCCTCCTGCTGCTGTACTGTTTAACCGGAAACGGAGCCCCAGTAGCTGCTGCAACACAAGCCTAACTCAATATTTGGAAGCATCCACAGCAGCACCAGAGATGCGAGTTTTGTGATACTGAGCCTAAATACAGTTAAAGAGAAGTGAAAAGGCTTTTGAGGGGGGGGCGGGGTAACAGAAGAAGAAGAAAGAGAAAGGGCTAAAATAAAAGACTGGAACACGAGTAAAAGACAGGATAGAGAGGGTGATGAATGATGTGACTACTTTACACAACCCTCTGGCCTCTAAGGTTCATACAGACACACACAAACACACACAGACACACACAAACACACTTTCCTACTGGTTTCTCGTCCCACCAGTCCGTTTCACCCCGGGGGGGGGGGGGGTAGGATTGACCTGGACCAGTCCAAATGCTGCCAGGGGGATTGGATGATCCTGCTTAGGCAGGGTGTGCTTCGAAGCAAGCTAATGAGAAGCCAGTGTGTGTGTGTGTGTGTGTGTGTGTGTGTGTGTGTGTATGTGTTGGCAGGCTTTGCTAAAGGGCTCTAGGTTCAGGCATCCAAGGCAATCTGCCCAGCGATGCTGGGACACACATGACCCCTTCAGACCTATGGCATGGATTACTGTTACCACCAGCAGCAGCAGCGTGAATGAGTGTGTGTGTGTGTGTGTGTGTGTGTGTGTGTGTGTGTGTGTGTGTGTGTGTGTGTGTGTGTGTGTGTGTGTGTGTGTGTGTGTGTGTGTGTGTGTGTGTGTGTGTGTATGCTTGTTTCCAGGGCACAAAGTTGCTTGTTTCTGCATGTGTTACAAAATCCTGGACTCGCTCAGCCAGCCACACGCTTTTAATCTCCTTCATTCTAATCATCAGCACTTTTAACAATTACTAAAATCCCAAAGTCACTTCTAAAGCCCCGGGGACCGGGGCAGTAAATTAGTTCTTTAGCTAACCCCAGCATATTTAACAACGCCTCTTTATAGCTGTTATGTTGATGAATGTGCGCTGCCCCTGCCAAATAAACTTATAATCAAGTGATAAAATAATGAATGAATTCCGACTGGAACAACAGTCTGTGACACCTGCCAATTCCATCACCTCTGTGGTGAGTTTGTGCATAAGTGTGTGTGTGTGTGTGTGTGTGTGTGTCCACCTTTGTGGCAATGTGTGTTTAATGCTCACTTGCACATGGAACAACGGACATACATTCGGACCACACACACTTGTTACACACGTGTGCGGCATAAATGGGAAGGGAGGCCAAGCCCTTCGAGGGTCATTTTTGTCTAAGTGTGTGTGTGTGTGTGTGTGTGTGTGTGTGTGGTGAAAACCTGAGGCTCGGACAGATCTGTCTGTTCACATGTCTGTATTTACACAGTCCAGCTGCATACCTGTGTGTCCATCCACCGTCTGAAAGCCCGGAAGACAAACAGAGCTGAGAGCACGCCAGGCCCCCCGGCCTCTTTGGCCGCCTGCTCCTTCTCTTTTCTGCCACATCAGCTGAAACCTCCTTTCTCAGCTCCTGTTGCTCTCAGCTCGTAAAACTTACACACACACTCGTCTTTTTTTTTTTTTTTTTTACCAAGGAGAAGGGTGGTGGTACGAGGAAGAAGGAGCGCGGGAGGAGCTGCTGTTTTCTTCAGCAGGGCAGCCCGAGCGTTAAGATTTGCTTCCTTTCTTTAGTTGCTTTCCACTACATTCCCTTCCTTTGTTTTTAACATCGACTCCTAAATTTAAAGAAAAAAAAAAAAAAGAACCCAGTGGATATTCTCTAATCATTTAGCCTAAGGAAGCGTGCAGGCTTACCAGACTCCTGCTTACTTATCCACACAGCACAGAAATGCCTCAGTGCATGCATGCATTATTCATGAATGGGAAACCTATGGGTGGATTTCACAGGGTGGTGGTGGTGGGTGGTGGTGGTGGGGGGGTGGGTGGTGGGAGGGGGTGAAACCGGGTGCGGAGCTTCGAAACATGTAAGCGATCAATAAATGGGTGTTGGAATGCTGTTCCTTTGATACGACACCCTGTCCGACCGACTTACACTCATTCCTGTGTCTGCGCTCAATCCCAGAATGCACTGAGACGAGTTCTCGTTCTTGTTGGTCTTTTTTTTTTTTTTTGGAAGGGGTGGGGGGGGGGGTCTATTCTCTTTTTTTTTTTTCTTCTTATATTTGAAACACTTAGCCTACTTAGCTAGTCTGTTATCTGGAACCAATTAGCCAGCAGTTAATGAATTATTGAAAAACAGGCAGGGGGGGGGGTTAAATTTTAATGGGCATCTTGGGGGAACAGTTGTATTACAAGTCAACGGGAGCACTGAGCAGGGACACGCCCACCCACATCAGCCGTTTATAATAATCTACAGTCATTTAGTAAAGTATGAAAAGATAGTAGAGTCAGGAGTGAGAACCGAAGATGCACCGAAAATGGCAAAAACTGGATTTGTACACGTTGGTATGTGTCCACTAATGTGATCCACAGCCTCTGCCTCCTCCCTTTCACCCTTTTCAACCCCCACCCCCCCTTCCCCTTTTCCCTTTTCCCCAAAACTCCGGAGAAGTAATGTAAGTTTCGATCTTTCATTAGGGCGGCCGTGTCGGGCCAATAATAGGAGATGCTGAGATAAGGATAATGTATGTCTGCGGGGGGGGGAGCGCTTCTCAAGGTGATCGTTCTGGTTCAGTTCCCTCTTCCTCAAGCAGAACCTGTATTGGCACTTGAGACTTAACTGGCATTGATTTACTCGGGGTTAGGACAGTCTCCAGCATCCCTCTGCTCTCTCCATCGCTCCTTCTGTTTCTCATTCAACTTTTTGGCACATGTCTGTGTTTATATTCCTTCCCGTGAAACATTTTCCCTTCTCTTTCCGCCAGGGTCGTAATAATTTCAATTGATGAAGGAGTCGATAAAAGAATGGATTCAGCTTCACTTTATGGCTGAAATCATTCTGATATTGTATTTCGCCACGCCTTACGGAAGGCCTGATCGCTTTTAATTATCGTGCACTACAGGAATTAATCAAGTGGGGGAGTCTGAGGCCTGAGTTTCTTCCGCTACACCCACGGGTGCCTCGCTCTTCTTCTTCACCCCAGTCACTCCTATCACATCTAGGAGTGCGTCAGCGTCTGCTGTAGCGCTATAATTAGTGGCTGGATGTGACACATGTTTCCAATTTGCTACGTCTGGTCACTGCAGTGGAGGAAAGGGATGGGGGGGGGGGGGTGACGAAGCGAGGGTACAGATAGAGATAGAGGCAGAGATGGACGGATAAGTGACAGGAGGGAAAAAGGGGTGCAGGAGATGGGCTGGGAGGGCGGAGACAGCCTGGACAGATAGAAGACAGAGGGGAGGAAATAAGAGGAGAGAAGAGCCAAGTGGGGGTGGGTGGGAGTTGGGGGGGGGGGGGTGCGGCGAGGAAATGAAATAAGCTTGATTGCTCACGGAGGCGGAAAGAAAGATGGCAGGAGAGGTGAAGGAGGGAAGCTGCAGGTGGACGGTCTGAACTTCAAAGCATCATATCTAGCGGAGGTCAGGGGGTTAACAACGTGACAGTCCATTTGCTGCACAGACATGATGTGAACCATACATGTGCTCCTGCACCTGATTGATGCACACTACTGCTTCGGCTTACTTTTCGCCTCATTTCAGAAGAACAAACCAGATGTGTGTGGGCTCCGGAGATGCACACTATTTGGACTGGAACTGGTTCCTAACATTTCAGCCCAGGGCCAAAACTTATTTTGCCCCAAGGCAGCTGAAACGTCTGCTCCTTGTCACATAGAAGATGAGAAACGTTCATGAAAGAGTGTAAAAAAAAAAAAGGGGCCAAGAAAATAAACAGGAGGTATACCTAAGCTGATTAACTATGAATAGTAAGACGCACAAATGCGCCTTAAAGTTCACAATAGGATTTATATTTTGGGTATATGAGTGAGTAAGTCGGTGGAAATTAATATGGAGGTTGGTGTGGAAAACACCTCCCCTCTAACAGCCACCCCCCCCCCCCCTCGACTCTAAACTCCATCAGGAGACAACAGCGCAGGATCACCTGTAAGGCTTCAAAAGCTCAGGGAGAATTGTCCTTCCATGTCGACCCACTGGTGACAAAAAGCCCTCATTAAAGGCTTCATGCCTGGCTCCACAGTAGGGGGGCCCACACAGTCACATTTATGGAGAGTGGAAAACCTGGGGAGGCCATTGCCTTACAGAGTACAGGCGCATTAAAAACCCGTTAGTCTATGAGGAAGCTTCTGGCTTGGGTGTGAACTGGGGATGGTCAGGTTTGGTAGGTGAGCAAACCGGTTCTATGTGTTTGTGCTGTTCTTTTTAAAGAAGAGAGTAATGTATGCAAATTTACAGGAAATTGGAGCTACCAGTGTTCCCTTTGAGCTGGTGGCCTATTTATTCTATTTATTAAGCTGAAAAAATGTCAGTGTCCCAGTTTGTTTCCAGAAATGTAATCAGGATTTGCAGACTTGAAGCCTGGTGTCACCTCCACACAAGCTGCCTTGTTATTCTCCCGCCTCCTCCCTCACCTCCACCAGGCGTCTATTCAGACACTGAAATTGGCAGAGGTGTGAGAAAAGCGGTGTAGGTCGTTAAAGCCGGACTGCCAGAGGTGTTTAAAATGACATTTCCTCAGCTAATGCCTGACACCTTCTGCAGAGGAATGAAGAAATGCAAATGAGTGTAAGGCTGGTGGGCGCAAGGGCGTGTTTGAAAGGCCTGAGGCCGGGCGGGGGGCTGGACTCTAATCAAGGTCACCCAGCAGCACCAATTAGTATTATACTACACACAGTTTCCTTATATATGTGATCCACTTCAGATTTGATCAACAAGAGGAGCAGCTGGATCACCCACAGGAGTCCATGTGAGTGAGACAAATTCAGAACAGCTGTGAAAGAGAGCGGCCTGTCCGGCCCGAAGTGTTCCTACATTTATCAAATTATGCTGTTTGTACTGGAGCTCTATTAGATTATTAACAATAACCAAGGGTCGACAGTGGGACGGGGGGGGGGAGTCAAACAAATTTACAAAAAGGAAATAAAAAACAACCAATCCTCTCTCAGGGGGGGGATGGGTGGTCGGCCTGCGCTCCGAGGTGAATTACTGCCCGGAGTGAACTTTACGCATCTCCATCAGAGTTAACTCCAGACACCAATTCCTCCAAATCAGTTAAATTTGTGACTGGAAAGAAGCTGCGCGTCGTATTTCCAAATTAGAATAACTATTTGGGGTTTTTTTTTTTTTTTTTTGCCCTTTAATGTGAGCTGGAAATTTCAAGTTGGAACACGCAACAATGCAAACGGAGGATGAACAGAACCGCTCGTACCTTTCGTTCAGGGAATTCCAGTAGATGGGCTCCATATTGCTGGCCGCTGTCCCCAGTAAATCCAGTAAGAATATCAGCAGGATCCTCAATCCATTCCCGCTTCTTCGACACGCCATCTCAATCCTGACACCCAACATATGTAGCCCCATTTAAAAGAAACTGGTGATAAATTTCTGTGCTTTTTCTTTTCTTTCTTTCTTTTTTTTTTTTTTTTTTAAGGCTGTTGCAAAGCGACTCTCCAAACAATGGATGTGCGACTCCAGCAGACCAGGCTATAGGTAGAGGCGGTCAAAGTGTGTGTTGGAACACCGCTGTGTGCAACCTCATGGATCCACAGTTCGTTAAATGGAATCAAACCAAAAGCCAGGCTTTGAAACAGGACAAACTTCAACCCGTGTGTGGATTTCCAAAAAACGACGGGCTTTCTGTGCGTCCTCTGTCGCTCTATTTCAGTGCCAATCCCATGACTTTCCCATTAATTTGTCATTAGTCCTCGCTTTTCCAAACCAGTGATCCTCGGCTCAAATATAACTCCACTCAATCGAATTTTCTGAAATTTAACGCCACCATTTAACGCTTTTTTCTTTTTTTCCTTCTTTTTCTTCTGCTGCCTCTCGATGCGCCCTAATTGTGTTTTATACTAACAATGTTCCCTTGTTCTCTGTTCCGACTCTGTGTGATTTCTCTCCCATTACCTTGTTTTCTCGCAAGACGATCTACCTTCCGACATATCAGGCTGAGAAGAAAGGTTGTCAGTCTGTTCAAAAGAGAGCAGCGCAGATCGCCCCCCAAAACTATCAAGGTAAAGCTTTAACATGCAAAAGATGCCACTCGTGTCCGCGGCTCCATCCTCATAAAGACATGTTGATACTCGGTGCGCTCAGTCAAAGCGCACGACAATCCTTATTCCCCCCTTCTTCTTTTGTTTTTCTATAGTTCTACAATGCACAGGTTGTAAATCCGCAAATCCTTCAGCAACGGATTCATTGAAAAATATAAAAAGAAAATCAGGATCCAAATCGACGACTAGTCCAAAGAATTAATTCACGTTGCAACACAAGAAAACTGACAGAAACAACCCCAAAGAGGGAGGAAAAACGTCCCCGCTCCGTAAAAAAAAAAAATAGAAAAAAATAGAAAAACAAGAATTAAATAAAACGCAAAACAAAGGCCAACGTAGAAACTTGTGAAACGATTTAAAAAAAATTAAAAAAAATAAAATAAAAATAAGATGCGACGTGAGTATCAGTCCCCTTTTGACGCCTTATGCGATTCAGCGCATCATTTGGAGAAGTGGACGTGTCGCTTCTTGGCCAGAGAAAAGCGCGTCAATTCGTTATCTCATCCGTCTCTCTGTCTCAAAATCCCACTGGTTTGACTTGCCCTAATGCTCGAAGCACATTGACAGACCGACTGGCTTGTATGAGAGGAGGAGGAGGGAAAAAGGGGACGTGGATGAATGGAAAAAAAATCCCCATCCTCCGACTGGCAGGCAGTGCGCACTGACGGAGCGCAATTCTTCCAGGATCTTTCGGAGGGGCGGTATCGAGTCCTATTCAGCACCTCCTCTCTCCTCCTTCTCTCTGAGTTTCAGGGACCCCCTGACTCGGACCTCTGGACTCCCTGGTGCTATATTCTACCTCTTTTCAAACGCCGAAGAAGACCCCCACCCCAGCCCCTCATTCATTTAACGCTCACGATCGTGCGTCCTGATGTACTCAACGCTGCGATGGAAGAGCAAGAGCGCCCCCATACATTTAGTCCGCGTCACATGTGGCTGCGGAGGGTGGGGGGGGGTAATGATATAACACAGCTGAAAATTTTAGAAGGATATTATACAAATGTCACAGCAAAGCCAGAGGTCCCTCAAGGAGTGTTTAAGGTTTATTAGAGATAAGGTACGCCTCAAAGTTCGGTCTGAGCTCATTATAAAGGTATTAAATGAATATTAAGACATCTGATAAAACAAAATTGCAGCCAATGAGAGGAACTTGAGCAGTTTTGAAAAACCATTGCTAACAATGTAAGAAGAACTGGTCTGAATTTACTTCATGAGTCCAGAGCCCAGTCTAAACAAAAAGAATCTGCTCACTCTGCATTAAAAGATGGACACACAGCTCTGTGTGTGTGTGTGTGTGTGTGTGTGTGTGTGTGTGTGTGTGTGTGTGTGTGTGTGTGTGTGTGTGTGTGTGTCACTCTGTCCTTCCATTGACAGGACAGGAGAAGAGTCCCAGCATCCAGTACCATCACATCAAAGTGGACCGTTCAGCTTGATGAGGTGCAGGACGAGCCGGCTGACAGGCCCCCACCCCGGGGGCCACACACACCAGTGTTTACACGGAGGCCCCAGTTGCCAAGACACTGACAGTGATTCACTTTAACACCATTACCAACACACAGACACACGAATGAGAGGAGGATGGAGGAGAGTCAAACCTGTGGCTGTACTGCCTCCATGTGGTTGATGCGGAGCGTGAATCAGACGAGGCCTCGAATCAGACTGACGCTTTCAACGCCTCATTAATCGAATAAACTGTTACAGCCGGAAGCAAAATTATTCAACCATCATTGTAATTTAAGTTTATAGGCCAAATTTATTTCTGAAAACACACAGAAAACAGATTAAATAGAGGAAAAACAACAGATTACAAGTGTTGTTCTCAAATGTAGCACAGAAGTCTTCTCCCGCTGATTGTCCCGTCTCTAAATGATTCATTCAAGCCTTGATTACAAGTCTCTCTAATATTTACTAGAGACTCTTGAGCTGCTAATAACCTGCTGTAAATGTGATCCATATCGTGGAACCACCATCTGGCAGAAGAATCTGAGCCCGTTCTTCCAGATTTTAGAATATTGCTAAGTTTATTTACTGCTCCACTTTCTTCGGGTACAGCAAGAGATTTTCTACACAGTTCAAGTCAGATGGTTGTCGTGGCCGCTCCATCATCAGCCAGGACGTCTTGTGGAACCAAATCTTTGTGGGTTTTGAACTATGTTTGGGATCACTGTCCGATGGAACGCTAAACGACTCCAAAGGTTCATCTCCCTCATAGATGGAACGATGTTTTCTTCTAGGATTTCCTGATAGTTCATGGAATTCATCTGAACATCTACATGCTGCAGGTTTTCCAGTGTTTGAGGAAGCAAAGCAGCCACAATGCTTCATTGCAGGTTGTTTAGATAACACATGGTTCACTGTCCCTCCACCAGACATGTAGTTCATACATACTTTGCTAACAATTCTGTATATTTTGGGCTCTGAATCACTTTTGCGAGTCTTACATACTCTCTTGCTATCCTTCATTGCCTTTGATTTTGTATTTCAAACTTAAAGAAATCCTACCCAGAGTTATTCTGGCTTTACTTTTGAGTTTTATTAAATTAAAAGCAAGTATGCTTTACAAATAGAAGGTGTGAGATTACACTGAACTCCATTATGAGACTGGTGTGGGTTACTTTGAGTTTGCCGTACACTAAAGACTGAAAGTCTGCTTTACTGACATAAAATGACACAAAAGAGTAAAAACAGAAACATTTTCTCAAACTCCAAATCTGAGTTATGCCTAAATAGCATTTGCAACTACAAAATTAATCCTATGTAAAGGCATAGCAACCCACGCTTCCTGCAATGCTTCAGTATAGAAATGTACAAACTGTAGCTGCACTGCAGCCTTGCTTCCAGAGCGATGCAGAGAGAGGAAGAGAGAAGGGAGGAGACCTTTAATGTGAACACCTCCTGCTGCTCCTGCACAACCAGAAAGACAAATTAAAATGAGAGCGAGAGAGTAGAGGAAGCTGGAAATCCTGTCTTGCACCTCAGCAGATTAGGGTCTAAACAGGCTGAAGGTTGCAAGCAAGACAAAAGTGGAGACATTTCCTCGGCAAATTCAAAATTACAGCATGCATTCAATGGAAAGAAAAAAAAAAAGTGTAATTACAGGTTGTGAGATCCAAATAAGAAACAAATACAGCAGGAGATTTTATAGAGAGGGTTGGAGGGAGAAAGAAAAACAGCAAAGATGGAGCTGTTTCTGCTGCATTGAGCTCTTGAAACCTTGGCAGGATGGATGACGGAGCTAAATGTAGAGGAGGTTTAGAGACAACAGCAGTTCAGAGGTGGAACTGGCATGAGAAGCAAACCTTCTGCTCTGTCTGGGAATCTATCTGTGTGGGAAAAACTGTCTGCTTTTGTGGCTCTTCCTCACGTTATGGAGAACGTGCACGATGAAGATGACTCAAGTTTGAAACGCTGCAGAGCTGTAGGGCGCCGCCAGCATTGGACCTGACATAGTGCTGAATAAGTGAGTGCAAGTTTGAGGATGCAGCTCATATGTCAGTGTTTATTACAGCTTATTTATTCATGCCGACCCCGTTTACTGCACCGACCTTCAACTTTTCCTCGTAACCGCATCTCCTCCCCGGTGACTCTGACCACAGCCTGTTCCAGCTGCCAAACAGAAACACACACTGTACTATAAATACACACATTCAGACCAAATCAAGCATAACAGAAGCAATTAACGTAAGTGCACGGTAAATGTTTCGGAGGGCTAAGGTTAAGGATGGACGCACAGACACACATGAATACCTCAGACAGGAAACCACACACTCTGATAGGGATGAAATGTGCAAAAATGTGTGTGATGTGTGTATCCTCGCTGCTTCACGTGATTTGCAACTGAATTTGAATCTGAACTCGAGTATAACAAAAAAAAAAAAAAAAAAACCCACAAGTTATATTTAGTCCCCGACTGTTTTATTCTCTACTCCAGATGTCGAGCGTGCTTGTTGGACATTGTTGGGAGAGTAAGAAAATTAAACTTGTTGCTTTTGATTGCAAAAAACAACACAGGAAACAAGAACTATTCAGTTTTCCAAATGTTCCAAATGCAAGTCAAGAGTCACTGGACAGCTTAAGGGGACACACCAGCCGATCACCCCAGAGAGATTCTTTATTGTCACATGCAATCATTCGCAGCACAGAGTAAATTTGTTTTCTGTTTTCAACCAAAGCCTGGGGAGCCACGGAAGCTACCATGCGGCGCCCAGGGCCAGACTCCAGAGATAAGCTATTGTTTTAATGGAAGACAATGACAGCTCACATAATTTGCATGATTTTGAAACCCACAGAAAGCCATGCGAGCTCAAGGGGAACAGCAAACGCAACTGATGGGTCCGTTGAAGCCAGAAGGGTTAACCTACGACCTTCTGCTTAGAGATGGTGATGAAAAAAACATCATTTTAACAACAGAGCAGTCACTGACGGATGGAGGGCTGGAAGCTCGTCACACAGTCAGTGGATCAGTGGTGAGAATTGTTTGCTGGAAAGTCACATCTTATTTAAATAAATTAACATTGAAATTAAAGTAAACTCTATTTACCAGTGGATCTTTAATGGCAGGCAAACCTCTTAAAACATAATTGTCTGCTCCCAACCCCTCACAGGCTGAATGTACATTATCGACGAGCTGTGAGCACTAAATGCTATCAGTGATTTTAATTTCATCTCAATAATTGTAAGAGGCCTAGAGAGAGAGAGAGAGAGAGAGAGAGAGAGAAATTCAGCATTTGAAAATCAGAGTCAGAAAATGAATCATAATTAAATTAGAGCATAATTTTTCCTCTGTCTCTCATCTTGAATTTCCACCTCCAGGTGCTCCACCACTGCCTGCTGTGAGACATTGATTGGAATTAGAACGTGTGATTAGCTTGTAGGTATGCCAGACATGAACAACACAAAAAAAAAAAAAAATTCTTTGCTACAAGAGTAGGAATAAATTCACCAACTGGATCTTTAATCCTAAAAACCTGACGCTGAGTTGACCTTTTTCAAAAAGTGTCTACTCTGGTGGAGCTTTGTGGAACAAAAACACAATCAACCATTCTCACTCCCACATCTTATCCTTTGTTCGTCCTCATCCGCCCTCTGCTGCTGCTTCCTTCTTACTCCATCCATCTCCCCCAGTTCCTACCCGAGCTGGTCTGACATAGGCCTCCGCTCCGCCACATAAGCCTCCCCTCCGGCCGCTGTGGGGAAGGGGAACGAGGGTGGGCGGTTAGTGAAAGGTGTAAGGAACGGCTAGAGGCTCCGGACAAGAGTCATCCCCACAACCTGAGGGCAGGTAGACGGATGAATTCTTGTCTTCCTGCTCTATCTTCGCCCGTGGTGCAATTATGCAAGCAATTACTCTCTGTGGGGCATCGCGTTCCACTAAACCGGTGAGATCCCCATCCAATCCATCTGGGCGGGGGTGGGGGCGGTGGGGGGGGGGGGGGGGCTGGGCTGGGATGCTGGCTGCTTAATGTACTTCAATAGGCTTACCCTCATGATGAGTAGCTATAGGGATTGCCAGAGGGAGTGCGTGTAGAGCAGGAAGGGAAGATGAGAAGACAACGAGGTGAAGGATGGAGTGGCGGTGGAGGCACACATGCGAGGACATATTTTAAGTTGATGTTTCGTGTGTGGCAGGGTTCATATACTCGTGAGGGAACTTTCAGCGCTCGGTTACTCGTCTCTATCTGCCAGCAGCAGTAGAAAATGATGATACTGCATCCTTTCTCTATATTAATCTTCCCGGTTATTTGAGATCTAGATGTCTCTGTGTGTGTGTGTGTGTGTGTGTGTGTGTGTGTGTGTGTGTGTGTGTGTGTGTGTGTGTGTGTGTGTGTGTGTCTCCACATCTGGAGTGAATGGAGGATCAGACTCCACAGTGAAATGAAACCTGTGGTGCTTTTCCCCCGGCTTTGGAGAATGTGCTGGAATACAGGTGCCAATTATTTCCACATCTAATGTAAACCAGAGAACAAGAACACGTCAATCACAGCAGCTGCCTTTTGGAATGGAAATGGAATGTGTTGGTAGGAGCGCGGCTATTTCAGGCGATTAAACGAGTTCGTAGGGACTCAGGGAAATATGCAGGCTTTTTTGCGAGGCAAAACTCAAGTCATCTGAGCTGCAGACCGGTCTGTCTGCAATGAGCACAAAATGTTGGGAGGTGGAAATTACATTCCACTCATGACTCGCAACAATGAAGATTTCTTTTATTTTTTTAATCTGACTATTTTGGGATGCGGCTCCTGTCATAACTAGCTTCAAGAAGTCGATCATTCCCACATAGAACAGGTTTGTGACGAGACATCAAAAAAAATCGAGAGAGCAACACGACACTGATAACGTTAGATTGCAGCTATTATTGGGCCTAATGGTATTTTGAGCTACATGCTAATTGTCCAGCATCACTTTTGCAGTCATTTAGTAACAAATAAATCATTTGATGACAATGATGAGGAGGAGGATGTTTAGGTTCGATGTGCAGCAAAGTTATTACCATTCATCCTGAGGGGAATATCAATGTCTGGGGTAAATCTGATGCTAATCCATTAGCTAACCCAAAACCAAACATTTTCAGACACCATGAATGTCTGAAAAATGTAGAAACAGACGTTACTATAATTCAGCCTGGATATTAAATACAGTATATTGACTATGTGTACATTGGTGTAGGAAATTGGGCAAAAACTGATGAAGTAGAAAAACCCCACTGCTCATCTGAATGAAAAAGACACTGAAGAGGCATGGAAGAAACAAGAAAATGAAATGTTTCATGCTGAAAATCACATGGTTGTATTTGTTGAAGGCCCAAAATCCACTCAGCTGAGATGTATTTGCAAGTTTCAGACTCTGAGCAATGCTTTTTTTTAAAAAAAAAATCTTACAAAGTTAAATGTTTGCTGAATAATACAGCAGCTGTTTATATGCAACCTATTAAGCCTTAAAAAATGGATGTGTTCAAAGGTGTGATTAAGAAAAGCTAAGCGCCTGCCAAAAACCATCCGAAGTGTCTCAGAGATAAAGGAGCCTTCCCTTTGACATTTTCAGAAATGTCATGTTTGACACCCTCTAAAAGCTGGAGAAAATCTGTTCTCTCTGCATCGTGTTCTCAAAAGCCCTTTTCCTTTCAAAGGCGGCATTAGAGTGACAAACCGGAGAGCAGTCGAGACATTTTAGCATCTTCAAAATCGGCATCGTGTGCTTTTTTTCCCTCCATGCTAATTCAGCCGGGGTCACGCCACCGAGTGTTTGCTTAAGTGCTTCACTGTGGGATTACGAGATTCAACCGGCAGACATCCATTTGAATAATTGTTTTCAAATGTCTTTCTTAATATCAAGATCCCATTACTTCCTGTTCTACCCACTGTTAGGTTTGTGTGTGTCTGTGTAATGGATGGCACTTAGGCGAGGCCACTGAGACTCACTCAAGATGCGACGCGGAGGGAACAAAGAAACAGAAGACTTGATGATTGGCTCATTAACTGCGCAAGCGAAAAGACGACACTGCAGCCACCTGAGGATGACGATGATGGCTTCGCTGTCATCTTGTCTGATGGCATTAAGGTTTTTCCAACATGGCTTTCCTGAGGCAACACATAAAAACATATTGACAGATGTTTCTGAAAGTAGAGATGACAACTTCCTGATGTAACCTTCACGATTGGATTTAGCCTCTAACCATTTAATATTGAGATCATGACCTGTCATAAATAAAACGATGCCTTAACATTAACAGCTATAGACGGTAGACGTATAATTATGTTGAAGGCCAGCCATAAATACTGTATGAGCTTCTCCATGCTTAGACAAAGAGCTATTTTAATGTTGGCAATATTTGGGGCATTTATTGTGAGTGTTGCTCAACAGATGACAAACATTTAGAGCATTTAGAGATTTCAGTCCTTAAAAATTACCGTTATATTTGAACCCAAATTTGCAATAACTGTTTAAATGCACAACAGAGGTTTATGGGTTTGTGGAGAAGAACTGATGGTTCTGGAGTCTCACTGGCAGCTCATCAAATACCGATGTCTTGGGTTGGCACTTTCAATGTGGACATTTAAACACTCAGCTAAAACAAAGGCTAGGAAAAAAAAAACTGCCAGTGGAAAGCACGTCTGAAACTGTTTGACAAGACTCTTCCAGGCATAAATATCAGAAATGTATATTGCAATATAAACTATTATCAAGGATACTCTAAATATTTCCAACCTCGCCGACACACACACACACACACACACACACACACACAAATGGAGACAAGTCCAAACCATCAAACGAATATGTCGCAATCACACCACCGCTGGATGATCCATCACACTTGTTTGGCAGTTTTTTCACGCTCAATTTTCCTTCCTGTCGTCTCGCTACCCACTTTCCTCTCTCAAGGCGGAGACTGTTGCTAAGCAACGCACACAACACAACAGCATGGCTCTCAACTCAGAATGCCCCCGTGGTTTCAGACAATCAAATACACGAGTGTGCGCACATTTGTACAGAATGTGTGTGGGAGAAGTGAAGGCTATGAATAGTTTCCATCTCATAAGCAAAAGCCAAAAGGTCCCTTTAGTTTTTAAGAGCTGCCTCTTGATTCGAGTGGGACATCGTCTCATATTCATTGAGGATTTATTACGGTGTATTCAACTCTGGATTTCTTTCAACAGAAAAAAAATCAGACGAATATGAGAGATATCCACTTTAATAAAACCACTAGGAATCCACTCGTCGTGCAGAAACACAGTCCTTACAGTGACGTCGTGACATCAAGGCCGATATGATTAATTGTACTTCCAGGTAGAGCACTTATTGAGTATATAAAGTAAATATGTGAAGCTGAAGCTGTAGTAATACAACAATTATTACCTGGCAAAAAAAAAGTAGACGTCTCGGTGTGTGTGAAGGTAAAACGGTTGAGTGGACAACCTAAAACAAAGCGCGGCAATATCAATGTAATCATCCCAGTAAAATGTGATTTGCGCTTCATTGCCACACAAGCAAGAACAAGTTAAATCTCAGCAAAATCTGTGTGAAATAAGATTTTTCCAGATGCAGTCACTACTTTAAGGCCATCACAGAACAGAGCATACAATCAGAAAGGGAGAACGATAATCACAAATAAAAAAAAAACAACCCTTAATCTAAAAACATTTGTCTGCCGAGTGCAACAGTTTATGAAAGAAGGTGAAATTGTAACATCCCATTGGTTCACAAAAGCAGAGCTAGAAAAAAAAAACAAAACCTCATGGCACTTACTGGAATAAGTACAGCAGTTATCAATCTCCAGGGCAGCATTACAGCCCAACAGTATGAGAATGGCATCAGAGGTGCATCTTTATTCAGTTCAGGAAGTAGACGCCCCACACAAGAACAGAAAAAAATGGTGTACACACTTTTAATAAAAGGAGTTTGAAAGGCATTTCTCACTAAATGAAATAAAGGTTTTAAGAAACATCACGCTTCAGGTCACTTCTTCTGGAAACCACTTCCTGTTTCTACCTGAGTTAAGTTTAGGGATATAAACTGCTTGTCTTGGCACACAGATTTAATTCTTATAACAAGTCTTGAAACCCGATGATTCGCTATCAGCTCACGTGCAACTCAGATGACTTGTAGGTTATGTTTGAGATAACTGAACTGTCTACATTTAGGGTAACTGGATGAATGAATCAAATGTAACACACAACCATGACACCTGACAAACTCCACCCTCAGAATAAATATCATACGGCGGCTGTGGCTCCGCTGAGCCGACTGAGCTCCTGGAGCTTCAGGCCTCCTCCGCTGCTGGACTCTGATCCTGGGCCCCCTCCGCGGCGGTGCCGAGGGGGCCGGCCCACCACAAGCTCAGGGTGTTGTCTTGTCGCGTCTCCTGTGGTGACATCACAGCTTCGCCGCCTTCGCCTTCGGAGGCCGAGTCGCCCTCGCTGTCGCCGGGCCACGGGAACTGACGTTGCCCGCTGGAAGTCGCCAGTAATGGCATGAAGGGATGAACGCTGCAGAAAAAGAAGGATGGATGAATGAAAGAAACACTGATATGACTACAAAAAACAACAAAACGGTGCCTTTAACCGACACTATAATTATTGCTCTCAAGAAGCAGCAATGCCATATTCTGTTCTATTAGAACTCTTATCCAAAATATTTTGGATGATTGCTTTGTCTCTGATGCTTTCGTGTGGGATCCAGACAGTTCAACTAAGCTCTGAATGCTACTGAAAGGAGCTAAGAGGAAAGAGTTTTCTTTCTGTTCCTCTAAGTGTGAGTTATTTTTGTCCTAAGGTCCAATTAGATCTTTCCCTACTAGGATGCTTTATGTTTAAGAGTGTTTGTAGCAGCTTTAATGGTGTTTAGCTGCAGTATAATTAGCAGGCAGTATATGTGACAGAGAGAGGAAGAGGTCTCTGGAGGCGAATAATGTCTTTTAGAGAAGACTTAATTGTTGCTTGATGCACATCAAGAAGAATAAAAGATGCAGCAGTCAGTCAGTCAATCAGTCAGTCAGTCAGTCAGCAATCAGTAGTAGTGTTGGCCCAAAATCTTCACACATTTACACAACAAATGGAACCTTTTACAGAGTGATAGTTTGGGAAGGACTTAATTTCAAAGGGATATTTTATCTTTTCATTCTCCTAACAGTTAATTCTCATTAAAAACATCACAGCAGTCCTGATTTGTTTTGCACCTGATGCCGTTGGTGCAGTCCCAGTGGGCCTGGAACTGGAGCTGAGGCTGCAGTAGCTCCTCCTCACCATCGAGGGGAGCTGTTTGCGTGTCCCATACAGACACCACTCCCTCTGTGTCGCCGCTCAGCAGGTACCTGCCTGACCTGCACAGAAACATTAACGCTAACTACTGATCATCGTTTAAACACTGGTGTGACACCTAAACAGTCAGAGAGGACGAGTGACGTCATCTTTGATCAAGTTGGTGACGTGATCTTACTGGTCCAGGTCAAAGTAGATGCGCTGGTTGGTGGAAACATTCCTCTTCAGTGCAAACACAACTTTGCCTGGTTCTCGCAGGTCCCAGCAAAGCATCTCTGGGTCCTAAACATCAGACAAACACAAACAATCAAGTGTTTGTTAGGGGCTGCAGACTAAACAGACCGCTCTGATCCACAAAGACGACAAATAATAAATGTAAGTAAAACTCAATCTAAGCTTAAATAACAGAGGAAACTTAACTAGATGAAGATCACCTGTGAAAAAAGAACAATAAACTACAGATCTAAATCATTACCGATCAATGAACTGAAACTGACACTAAATCCCAAATAGTGATTCAAATGTGAATACGTGATTAAATTAAAAATCCCTGAGTAAAACAAATATCAATTACAATACATCACCGCTTTGAAGCGGGATGTAAAAACAATTGTTTTTCAACCACTTAAAATACTTTGCAACCTTGTTTGTTTTTTTTCCAAAAGGGTTATTTCAGATCCAAACCAACATGTTAATTCACCAAAATAACACACAAAATCAAATAAATTGATCGAGGCTGCGGTTGACAAGTCTTCCTCTGGTGGCTGAGGAGAGCAGAGAAGAACAGGAGACTTCAGCTTCCTGTCAGACGGAGCAGTTTGACGGAAATGTCAAGAGCTGAAATTATTCTACAATAAGATTAATGTTGATTTTACGCCAGTGGCAAATATACTGTATGTTTGTCCTGTTATCCTGTTACTCAGCTTCATCTACTGCAGTATTACACTATGGGGAAGTACTGAAAAACAAAACCCAAAATAAACCTTTACGCCGTCTGTTGATTATAGTCTAGTCGCCCCCCCCCCCCCTCAAAAAAAAAAAAAAGTAAATAAACAAAGTACATCACCTAAATCGTCCTACGATGGCTGACCTCTGCAACGCTGTTGTGAAAATCCAGCAATATCCTTTTGACTTTGACTTTTGGGAGGATGCCATAACCGCTAATCAGATTCACTACATGCTAACTCAGGCCATTAAGGCAAAAACCTGGCATGAAAAGCTGTAAATCAATTCCCGAATGCGGCAAATTCAGTTTACATCTGAAGAAAACAGGAGATCATTTAGATGAAGCAGCATCAGTAACCCCCAGGTCTCTTTCTCTGCATGCTGTTGTGCGTCTGTGTGTGTGTGTGTGTGTGTGTGTGTGTGTGTGTATTCACCTTGCGCCCACCGGTGTACAGGTAGTTGCCGTCAGGGGAGAAGAGCAGATGGGTGAGCCCCCCGTGGTGCCGGGTTGGCAGCAGAGCCAACAGGGTGCCGTCTTGGCAGGAGTAAAGGCCGGCGCAGCGCGAGTACGAGCCACAGGCGTAAACAGACTGGCAGGGGCTGAAGCCAAAGCAGGAGATGATGCCACTTTGGCCCTGCTTCTTCACTGCAGCACACAAGAGTGGCATTTGGCAGAGTTTATAGCCTTTTAAAAGGGTTACGAGACAACTCCAAGTCACTCAAACACTGATTACGTCATCAAGAGGGAAATATTTCCCCCTGAACAAACATTTGGATCATCTGGTTTTTTTTTTAACTTCCTCTTTACCTTTTTTTTTTTTTTTTTTTTTTTCTTTTTGGGGCTCAAAAAGCTGAACAAACATTTGGCAGTGTCCTCACACGGACAGCATAACCTCTTTTTTTTTAGATTAAACGTACATTTATGCATAAATTGCAGTTATTAGTCATCAAGCAGAGCTGTTTTAGCCAAAGAGACAAGACAACGGAGGCAGCAAAGTTGTGTGTTTAGCTGCCAGAACAGCAGAGTTGATGTCTACTTACTATCAAAGAGAGGGAAATTACTCCTCCAGGCATTTTGCATTTCTTATGAGGCTTTCTTTATTTTTATGCTTTAAAAATAATGGAGGATATCAAAAAGCTTGAAAACTAAAAACTATCTGTTGACATTTTCATGATTTGGGATAGTTCGCCCCATTAATCGCAACAGGATGGGGACACAAAAACCTGCTGACAAACAAGAGTTGTTTTGAATGCGTGACATAAAATAGCAATTCTTCACAGTAAACATTCTGTTCTTTTATTTTTGTCAGACATACATAATAAAACTCTTTGTTGGTTTGTTCAAGGAGACTTGAGTCTAAAAGATGTGACAGACAGCCAAACAAAACAGCACAAAAACAACAAACTTCATATTATTTTTTCCCCACAATGTCCCAGTTGAGTTGTGTTTGATTTTCTAAGAATATGCTTGTGATTCTCATTGTTTTACTGACAAAATTTGAGGCATCTTTTACCGCCAGCAGTTTTCACAACTGGCCACTTTGTAATGTTAATGATGTCAAGGATTCAATTTTAGTTTCACGTCCTTTTTAAGTCAACATTATCCTGTTTCTTTCCAGGAAAAGGTTTCCTACCTATCTGGGTATGTTTGTTTTATTTTTGTATTGTTTTTGTGATTCTATTACTTACATGTTATTTACATTTCAAAAAAAATGTTAGTTTTACTATTTTTCCCATTAGATTTCTCTCATTATCTGAAGAAAAACAGATGGAATGATTCTTCAGCTTAGCAGAAAGTGTCTGTCTGATGATGTCAATTTAAGAAACTCATCCAGACACGGAACGGGTTCTGATTTGAATATTAATTTTGAATCATGTCTGACTCACTCGGAGCTTTTTACCCATTTTAAGTTTGAGAATGGGTTGTGATTGTTTAATTGGTTTTACCGGATGAAACTGTGGCACCCAGAGGATCTGAGTGCCACAGATCTTCTGGGGAACGTTGGAGGGAAGGAGCTGCTAGATGGCTCCATTACCGTTTCTCACATTTACTCAGGTCGAACAGTCGAACGAAACGGCAGCACAACCCGTCCAATAAACAGAATTACTTTCAAATTACAGTGGAAACAATGGAAAAACAATCTGTAAAATCATTTCTTTTTTTAAGGGTGAAAAAAGGAGAATTTACTGAAATTACTGAACATTTTAGTCATCTTTTTTAATTTTTATTTAGTCACAGATATTGTTTGGTGACAGTGATTTCACCATAACTCATCAGTGGAATTTTACTGGATTTAAAGAACTAATCTGAATAAAGGTCAGTCACGTGTTTTGTGAAGTGGTTGTGAGATTATCATTCAAATAATACAAATCCATCAGCATGCTTCAAACGGTTAATGTCTGACCTATGGTGGGCCGCTCCTCACAGTCTCGTCCAGGTCGATCAGTGTAGAAGACCCGGACCGTTTTGTCAAAGCCACAGTACAGCTGCGTCCCATCGGGGGAGAAGCAGAGGGAGTGGGCCGCCGTCAGCTCATCCAGGTGATTGTAGGGCCGGAAACTGGCTCGCACGTCCCCGTAAAAAGCATCCCACAAGTGGACCGGGTTATCGCGGCTACTGCTGGCTAAACTGTAAAGCGAGCCGTGACAAGCCAGGCAGAAAAGAACGCCAAAGAGAAGAAGGTAAATTAAGAGGACATGTGGGAAAAGATCTGTAATCCAATAGAGAATAAAAAGCAAAATGATGAGCGATCAAGAGTAAATCTTTATTCTCCCTGAGGACACTTTTTCACTTCTTGTTTTTACGCCTAGCAATTAAAGAATTCCTTATTTTAAGAGTGTAGTCAATGAATGTAATTAGTATTTGTTGACAACAGTAAAACAAACTAGTGGATGTTCCAGCAATTCAAAACAGGCTCAAAAGAAATAGAATGCCGAGCTTCTTTTGAAATATATATGATCTATTTTTTGACTCCTTTCCATGTTTTTCTTTGCTGCACCACATCCTTCTGAATGAGTTTATGCATTAAAAACAAATGTGTAGCTCTTTGCCATACTTTACAAAGGAGACAAGCCCACTGCGCACACTTATTGATTCAAATCAGGGCCAAAGACTGAGCCATGCCTTTTTAACTCAAATTATTGGGTGCTGAATAAATGCCGAAACATCTCTGCCACTAAATTAGACAAAGGAAATTAGCCCCTACTGCTGCTGCTGTGTTCTGTTATGGCCCCTCTGAGCCACAGCTTTATGCCAGAGCAGGGAAATGCCCAATTATAATGCTAGACTGCTGCTAGCTTGGAGCGATGCCTAGAACTCAGTGCAACTTAACCGAGCCAGAACAGGGGCCCTTATTCCCTCTCTACAGGAGGGGCAACATCAGCACATGGCTTTTTGGCAGACAGAGTTCAGGCAGAGAAGGGGGGAGGAATGAGAAAGAAAACTAGAGAGGCGAACAGAGGAGGAGGGAGCGAGAAAGCACTGAAACAAGGTTTGCTGTAAATGCAAATGATCAAAAACATAACCTCTTATCTGCCCACCTCAGCCTTTAACTATTTACTGTCTTTCTGACCACCTGGATGTGCCCTCCCCTCCAGGAGCTCCTGTCTGATACGTGACAGATATCTGAGGAGGATGAAGCCTCCCTGTCATCACCTACTGCTGGCATCTTCATCCTCCTGACAAGTCTTTGGTAAAGAAACTAACAAGTCTCTCAAGTGGTTCGATGTCCACAGGAAACGTCTGTTGATCACTGTTCTGTTTGCGCAGCTCATTTTTGGACGAGCAGCTCCTGACCCATGATACCTCTCCCATTGCAGACTGAAGAATGTCTGATGTTAGGATGGAGGGCTGCCAGGGCTGGGCCTTGATCAGATGGATCTGTCGGAGGTGGAGGCTGTAAGTGGAGGATGATGGGAGCTGGGAGAGGACGCATACGCAGTAAAAATTGTTGGCAAATTGACCCCGGCTCATTAGCAGGGCCCTACCCCTATCGCCACGGACGATACTCATTCTCCACGGTGACAGCTGAGGATTACTGTTGGCTTTACTTCACAGTACACACAGAAATATTGTGATGTCGTAATAGGCACAGTTTGAAAGCTGGCGCGTACACACACAGGGAAAAAAAAAAGATGAGATAAAAAGAAAAGTCCCAAGACGGGGAATCATGAGGCCCTTTAGGTGTTGACTGCACGCAGGAGAGCCGTTAGCAGGCTAAATCATGCTGAAAAGCACAACGGGCCTCAAACAGCCAAGTGGATTGCGACAGAGGCAGGAAGGATGAAGGCAGACTCTTAACTCATAATGAGAAACATCACAAAGCCTTTATAGATTCCCTTGATGCGGACACACAATTCTCACAATGGAAGCGAGCAGCACAGGGATCAGACACAAACAAGACAACAGGCTCTTCTGTAAATGGAGAGTCGATCAGAAAGGCTTGAGCTCATACCCAAACCACGGGCTCCAGCTGGTGCCTGGCACAAACTTCCACACTGTCTAACTGATGCTGCTGTTCACACCAGTCTAAGTAATGGTGCCTGTGGGCTGCTCTGGTTCAGACGTAAGCATCTACTCACACTTGAGCTCCCATCACAATGTTCCTCTAAAGGTGGCACCGGAAACACCCAAGACAGCCCAGTTAATTTTAGCCTCACATCAGCATTTCTAACTACACTCATGAACGACCTCATTAAACATATTTTTTTATAACCATTTTATGTCAATTATACACACAAAATCTATGATGGTTTACCACAACACCAACTGCTTCTAAGGGATCAATGCAGGTAAGTCAGGTGTTGCTACATTGCAATAAGAAATAATACTGACTATACATTAGAGACTAAGTACAAAATATTTATATCTTACATGTTACCTTGTACCAATTAAGTCCCAATATCAATTCTTCTTTTTAACTCTAACCTTCTGTCTCACTTACCCCTTCAACAACGACTTACGACGGGTAGCACCTGGAATCTCCATTTAGGAAATAGAACTCAACTTGTCACATGATTAGATAATAACCACAGACATCTGTGAACAGGTCTCTCACTCCCCTCAGCAGTCGTTTTTGAGTCATTTGAGAAAATAATACACTTATGCACGACTATTAGCCAATCTGTGGTTTTTCTTCCGTCACTCTTTTTGAAGTCTGCATCTGAAAAGATTTTGCCGGGAGGGCTATCTGGTGGGCTACATGACCACTATCCCTCAATCCCTTGTAGATACGAGACACACTATCCTATGCAGACGTACACAAAATGGAAGGTAGGGCTATGTGGTAAAGGGTGGAATTGGGATTAGGATGATATGTGTTGTCAAACTAGAAAAAGCCAGGTATTCACATTCTAAATGAAGTGCCATGGAGTTGAGACCATGCATGTTAGATCATTTAAATAGTCGTGTGTGTGTGTGGCTTTGACAAACAACACGTTAAGTTTTCTGTGGATCCATCCTTCACCACCTGGCAGGCTGACCTTCAAAGTGAACTTTAAATGTCTCATCTCCAGCTACTCAGAGATGAGGCTCAGGGCATGGTTCACCAAACACAGTCAAACTCACAAACATGTGTCCGGGTCCAGAGAGCTCATCTTGGGGTACCAGCAGTAGTCATAGACGGTGTCTCCCTCTGCCATCCTCAGAGCTGGACTCTGTCACAGAGTTAAATCAAGTCAGGAACATAAGGATAGAAATGTTCCTTTAAAAACAAGAAATACACAATGGCATCACTTAGTGAGATGCGGATGATGAATGGGTGACCAGAGGACTACATGGCAGATCTTCCTCATTCTGAAATTAAATATAAAAAGCCAAGAAATGGAGCATTCAAAGTTCAATTTTCTACCCTTTCACTGAAGGTCTGCGATCCCTGTAATGGAAGAAAATGGACTGTATTGCAATTTGTTTTACTCACTAATCCCAAGCTATGAGCTTGTAATGCAATTAATTAAGAGATCAACTCACTACTATTTCCAAAAACCTTAATACTTAGTTTATTCTAACTTACATCCTCAGCAAAGCATTTCAAAATGCTGGGTTTAAATGATTGAAATGTTTAGTTAGTTCTTAGTTGATTGTAATAACAGAGACAAGAACTAATTTACTGACAGCGTCTACACAAAAAGGTCAGACAAGGCTCAACAGTTTGATGACCTTCTCTGTACAGGAAATATCTTTACTTTAGATTATGTTTGAAAGAAATTAAAAGTTTTTATTAAAGCTCTATGCTACAAACAATGAACAGATGAAGAATGACAAGTAACTGTTTGTAACTCAACTTCTATTACACTCTGCTTTTCAGAACAAGAGATTTTTTTTCCAATTAAAAAACATAATCAAAGCAGCGCTCCACAGATTCACTTTATTTATAATTCACTTGACAAGATTGGATGTCTCAGAAACCTAATAGAGAAAAAGGTATTCTCAAATGAGAATTTTTAAAATGTGTATAAAAGTACACTGAAGGTTCGTGTATGTAAGAAGCCAATCAAAAATTTACTGTCAATGTTCAACTCTCTTGCATTTCTTATTTAAAAACACAGACAATAAAAGACTCTACAAGTTAATTTTGGCTCCCTAACTTTTTTTTTAATGTAGTCGAAAATATTTCTGTCACAACAACTTTGTTCCTGCCAGTGCGTTTTTTGTGTCATATTGTAATTTTTAACACAATTTTTAGCACATTTTTATAGGATATTAGATCAAATCTTAAAAAAAAGACAATAGTTTTGATATTCCATTCCATTTTAAATGACTCATCATAAATCAAAACTGGCTTCAGACTGTGTACATTACAATCGAGATCTGATGAGCTGTCATGGGATGCTCTGCCTTTCGGGAATAACCAACATGCACATAACAATTAAGCTGTTGCCAGCTTCTCAAGGTCTTCAAGTTTTTTTTCTCCCCAAATGTGCATTGTACTTGGAACCCATCAATGATGCTACGCAAATAAAATGATAACAATGATTGTTTGCGTGATTTCGACTTTCATGCCTAGACAATATAATGTCAAGGATTTTGGTATGCTGCCAATGTTCAATTAGCCTTACTCGTTCTATCCTCTGCACAAACAGTAACCTTTGTGTGTGCTAACCATCTCAGGAAGCAAGTCCCAGTTGTAGCTGTAAATTTCTGGGGGAACGTTGAACACACGGAGCACATTGTCTGCGCTGTTCGTCAGGATACAGGAACCATCAGGGGCCCTAGTTTGGATAAAGAAAGATACGGGGGAACAATATGGTGATATACTAACAGTGATGAACTGAGAACAACTTGTACGTAGGATGGTGGTCTTCTTCTCAGAAGTGACGTCTGGCATGAGCAATCATGACAATTTTAAAAACACCACATTTGGAGGCAAGACAACTATCTTGACTGGCACCAGCCAGACTGCTCCCTGTTTTAAACATCCCTGCAGTCCTAAATGGCTTTTTTTTTTTTTTTGCTTTAAACTTTGAGCTTGTAAATCTTTGTGCTCTGCAGCTCATGTCTGGATTTTCATTTAACTGGTCTCTGATGCAGTCTTCTGGTACACAGATCATGGCTGTCTGCTGTAAGAATTGCGAATCGTCTCTGTCAAGTGCAGGCTCCCATCGGAATTCGATGGTTAACCTCTTTTCGTAACGTGCCAGCATCTTATGGTGAGTTGTATCTGGTGATTGTGGCAACGGTATCCTCTAGGGCACATATGTCAAAGCCAAGGCCCGCGGGCGAGATCTGGCCCGTGGTGAAATAGCCTGATCATTTTTAATTACTATTAGAACTGGCCCGCAGGCCACATGACCCCGATGGTGTTTTGCACACACCAAAACTACCTTCCCCACAATGCAATGGTAGCAGAAGTCTCTGCAGTGCAGCAAGTGGGCTTTGGGTTTCATTGTTTATCAGCAGGGCGGCACGGTGGCGCAGTGGGTAGCGCTGTCGCCACACAACAAGACGGTTCTGGATTCACGTCTCGCTCTGCGCAGTTTGCATGTTCTCTCCGTGTCTGTGTGGGTTCTCCGGTTTCCTCCCAAAACCTGTGCTTCAGGTTAATTGACTGGTCACAAATTGACCGTAGGAATGAGTGTGTGCGTGGTTCTCTGCGGAGTTTCCCCAGTCTCACGCCCTAAGGCAGGTGGGATAGGCTCCAGCTTCCCATGACCCGAAACAGCAGACGAAGCGGTCATGACAATGGATGGATGTTTATCAGCAGTCAGAGCGGAGGGTGAATTTAGCCACTCCCCTCCTCAAAAACGGCTAAAAGACAGGTGGATGCAGGAAGCAGGAGGTTTCAAGCCAGGTGGGAGTCAGAATTTATGATCAAAGAGGTAATAGGTAATCCTGTGCGTGTCTTCTGCTAAGTTTGCACGTTTCATCGCCGACACAATGCCCCAGCTGTGCATCCAAGCTGCTCGGACGTTCTATGTTTTGTTGCACAGACCTGTGTGAACAACTGTTCTCTCTGATGAAGCTGAACAAAACATCAGACAGAAGCCGTCTGACTGATAAACACCTTCACTCAATCCTGAGGATTTCCTCAGCTCAGAGCCTGACCCCAAACATTCATGAACTTGTACAAAAGATGAGACATCATCAAATATCAGGCTCAGCCTCAGACAAGTGAGCATCACACAGCAGTAACGTATTTTCAGTTTTTAAGTCAGTCAAATTTTTACATGATGTCTCTTTGAAGTATTGTTTTGCCTGTGTGTCATGGATTTTTCTATTTTATTTACTCATATTTATTTGAGTTGAATGGACTGAGGGGAAATTGCAGATAAGAGCCTTGAGAAAGGATACAACTGATTTTTTTAATTTTTTTTACTATTTTAAAGCAGTGATTGGTAGGATTGTAGAGCAGCACAAAAATTTATTTTGTAAAACGTTTTTGCACAATAATGCATGATTATTGTATATGCACAATATTACTGTTCATGCAATAATGCTCGCACAATAATGTATTTTCAGTTTATCATGCATGCAATTTCATCTATGCATTTATCTTGATATTCAGGAACATATTTTGTTTTTGAAGGACATAAACTTTTTTTCTGTTTGCCTGATGAAAAGGTTTCCCCTTGAAGTCACTGACAGAGCCATAAGAAAATATTGCTTTATTTATTTAATCATTAAATAATATACACTGTGTTAGCTCTTAGTTCAGTAGGCTTTGTTCATTACAATGTGTTTTAATGAACATTGAACCAGTCTAGCCCTCGGCTCGTAGCAAATTTGTTTTTTTGGCCCTTCGTGTATTTGACTTTGACACCCCTGCTCTAGGGGAACTTCTAGTTGCAGCAAGGTTAAGAAAATTGAGTCCAGCCTTTGCCGTGCTTGATCAGAGTCAACGCTCTTGAAAAGACGAGCAGCTCCATTGGTGAAGAGGCAGAGGAGGACCGATTCGCTCTTCCCCCTAAGAAAAAAAGTCAACCTGTAGGAGTTATGGAAATGGTTTTCTGGGGGATGTCTTCCATGTCCTTGGACTCGTCAGATATAAAGTTGCTCTCTCAAATGTATGCTGCTGCAGGCAGTGACAAGATTAGGGAATTACTTGTGATGATTGTGCGTGCGTTCTGTTTGCACTCAACCGACAACTTCTGGTAGCTGAAGTTGGGCCCTAACTCTGCTTTTGTGCTGAAGGTTAGCAAATCTTCTATAGGCTGCCTGACACTGGAGCTGATTCCAGTCCACCAACAGCCTTTAGCAGAGGACAAACTAAATTCATTCTGTCCTGTAAGAGCCTCATGTATCTTTCTGGATGGGACTAACGGACTTAGGAAACGTAACTACCGCTTTCCAGTGTCTGTAGCACTGGGTGGTGAAAAGCCTGTAACAACCCAGTCCTCAGAATCGTTTTAGTATCTGCACTTCTTAGCTGTCAGCAAGAACTGAAAAAAATTCTTCGCTGAAAGTCAGGATGTCTGAAACCCTTACAAGAAATCCAGTTGCATTAGACTTAAACTTTAAAGATTTGCGTGAGAATTGACATCAGCTTTTGATATCAAGTATTAGTGGCCAGTTGGACAGTCCAGTGTTGGCGTTTGGTTTGCTTCTGGTTAGTTTGGTTGTTTAATACACTTGGACAATGACTTTTTGCACATCTGATTCTTGTATTATGTGATTCTTCTTCTGGGTAAAGACAAATTTAGTGGGGTTGAAACAACCTTCATGAAGTGTTCAGGAACATTTCTGCCAGAGGCAACAAAGTCGATGTACACACCTTCACAGAGTGTGACCTGAGTGTAATAAATATTATTTATGAATGTGTTTCATCCCAATGGGAGGGTGTTCCAAGTCAAGGTATTATGGGCTTCAGCGAACAACAATTTAATTTAAAAGTGGGTCAAATCTCTACCAGTGAGATGTCAAAAAGTTTGAAAGACAATGTCTGAGTACAGGACAGTGATGCTTCTCTAAAAACCGAGTGAAGTTTCTGACAACACCGTCTTGTTTGAACGAGTGGAAGAAATATGGCTGGCACTGGTGGAGTGAATGTTCCTATGAAAATTATACTAATAGGTGTGTCTCCTCTCAGATGTGGTGGTACTTAATCAGTCTTGTTTTCATGACGTTTTATACTCAACACTTTACAAAAGTTTATCCCACAAATCACATTAACTTTGAAAATAAATTACCATTTGCAGCCTTTGAGGTAATTCTCTGGGAATCTCGAGTACTCAGACCACGACCCAGTCAGCATTTGGGGGTTCTGGGTAAAATCTAGGCCAAGGCTGGAAGCAGGAAAAACATAGAAATGTTAAGTTCATGAGCTTAAAAAGGCGAATCACACTTTAACAAATTAAGTGTAAAATGAGGTCACAAAGTTAATTGACTGAATATGATCATAACTGACATTTATACTAAGAATTTGTTTAAATTGGCCAGAAACTGAGGAACATCCGACTCTTAGGGGAGGTGGGGGAAGCAATTTTTTTAATTTAGTTTTTATTTAGTATACTTTAGTAATCCCCAAAGGGAAATTAGTGCTCCGGAGGTGAAGTGACACCTCCCACTGTGAGCTCACACTCCAGTCGAGAGCGGGAATTGAACCGCTGATCTTTGGTACATTGGACGACCAGCTTTACCGCTCCGCCGCTTTACCACTGTATTAAATGTTAAATGTGTCAACTTACTTGATAAGAAAATCAGAGGTGAATTAGACTATTTAATGGAAAGGATTGAGCTGTTCCATTTATAGTGTTGCTACACAACCAATATGATCAAGAATTCGATTTGGCCTTATTACATCCCGTTTCAAAGAGGTGATGTATTGTAATTGCCAGCGTTTGTGTGTTCGTTGCTTTGTCCGTCTGTTAGGCCACCAAATATCTTCACAACCATTGCAGATAGAAAGATGAAACAAAAAGCACATTACTCAGGCGGCAAAGGGGATGAAAATGAGAGGATGACCTTGACCTTGAGAAAACTAGGTCAAGGTCAACTGGATAAGATAGAATGACGAGGGAGAAGGCCAGTGAGAGTAAGACCGTAGATCAAACCTACTGCTCTGATCTATGAAAGTAGGTCAGAGCACTAGGTTTGATCTTTGACCTATGCAAGTAGGTCAGGGTAAAATTTTGAATTCAGGGGTGTCGCAGGATGTTGCAGTTTCTTACTGCACTGGTTCTTGTTCATCCCGTGTCAGTGCTGATTGATCATGTTGACTGAGTTAAAGCTGTCAAGTGTTTACTTCACTAATTTAAAATGAGAAACTGTTCCCCAACGACCCCGACGTCAACCACTGACAATTACATGTGTTCATAAAGTTGTGTAATAATCATCAATTCAGAGAATCACTTCTTGTAGTAACTTTACAGACGCTATGCTTTTAATGTTTTGATCATTTTGGATATTTGAAATGATGAAACTTTAAATAAATATTAATAATTAACAGTGAAATTTTTAAGTGCTGTGCTGCACTTGTTTTTGTATTGGGCCGTTACCAGAAGCTGTTGGTCTGAAATACATTTAAAAAATATTCTTTCTCAATTTTAACAACAAGTTTGACACATCTTAATAATTACTACACAACATCTCCACCCCCCCGCTGTCAAAACCCTGCTTAAAATAGATCCCATTGGTGGAGCGTCTCCTCACCACTTGTGAGCCGCAAACAGATTTAAAAATAAACCTGACTTCCAGACTTACTGCTGGACTTCACTGGGGCTGTCTGCAGATCCGTTGCTGCTGTGAACCTCCGCTGGTTTCATTTCACCTTCTTCTCCATGAGTATCATGTTCTGCCTCTCCATTTTGGTGCCATTCTTTTTCATCTCCTCTACTGACAGGACCCTCATTTTCCCCTTCATCAGCTTCCTCTTTAGGTTGTTCTCCTTCTCCTTCTAGAATCAGACAATGTCATACAGTTTAGCTCATTAATCTTCAAGCTAAGTCTGAATCAGAATCTCTGAAAGCATCCAAACTCTTATTTCTAATTGAACAGAATTCCCTATTGATCTTATATTTTATGGCGTACTTGATGCTACAGATACTTTACTTTCAGTCGCCGTTGCTTCGTCTTCCTGCAGCAGGTTAGCCTGCGCTGATGTGTCTCCATACATGTTGACAGGTTTTTCACCTTGCTCCAGCGCCTGTTCCTCCTCGTTCATTCTGGCCCGCTTGGCAGATGGAGGTGCCCCTTCTTCTGATGTCTCCTCTACTTCAAAACTGTCATCTCCTCGTAAAGGCGGCACCTGAAGAGGGGGTTCATTGTCCGCTTCTGCATCCTGCCCTGATGTGCTTCCACTTTCTCCACCTCCAGTTGAGTCAGACATCTCTCTGTTTATCAGTCCCTTCGGTTAAGTCCTGTAGCTGGTGTCCAAGTCCAGTCGCTGGCTGTCAGACGTGGGTGAGATAAGTGCTACTGGGATAATGCTTCTTCCTGCAGTGTGGGTGTTTGAGTCTGCTGGGGGTCGAGGACATCACAGCACCCACTATCCTAGTAGTGTAAAAATGGAAAAATAGAGGGGTACAAGACAGGTGAGACCAAATACTTAACATGATGAAAATAGTTTTAAGTCAAATTATTCACACACCTTGTATACTAGGTTTACTTGTAAAACATATAACTCACTAGATAGTTGCATACATTAAAAAAAAATGCTTTTTTAATGACTACTGTACTCAAAAGTTCAGGAGCTCTGTAAAATGATGAAACAAAACTATACATTTTGGAGACTAGAGATCTACAAAAGGTCTAGATTAGGGAAAAATGAAATAGAATACACTGAAAAGAACACCTTATCTTTGATAAACCTAAAATGGTTTCTATCACATATGAGGAAATCCCAGGAAAACATATCTCGCAATCTATGAGGAAGATGAAACTTGGGATACTCTAAAAGGCCAGCGATCCCAAGCAAAACTTGGAATCCACTCAGAAATGACTTTAGAAGAGGTCTGGGATCATTTCAGTGACCTGAACTGACAATCTAGGATTTGAAAAAGGTGCTTGCAACTCGAAAATATAGGACTATTTCACAACCGGTGACTTTCCTTCTTGAGGAATTGGTTATGATTCTCTGAATTATGCTGAGAGAAAGTGGCGGCTGTAACAATATAATCTACAATATAATCTACAAAGTGCTAAAAACGCATATTATGACGGGATTGAATCGTTTTTCAGACAGCAAGCAGCCAGTACAAAGTTGTATTTTGTGTTGCAGGCAAGAAAAATAAAAATAAATTTGCTGGAAAGATCAACTGAAACTGCTCGTGTTTTTGCAGACAATATACTGTATACTCTCTGTTTTCCACTTTACCCATGAAGATATTGTGCCAAACAATCCCAAAACATGAAGCTACAAGTGACGTCTAGCGGGACATGCAAACACACGGCAGACACCTGTGGCTAGTCGTGTCGTGACAACATTACCTAAAGATTACGAAGCACACGTTACAGAATAAAGCCTTTACACACTTAAGCGTCTCTTCATGATGATGAATGAGCGCTGCTTGAACTCCCTGCAGCCGTCAGCGGTCCACGGAAACACCAATCACGCCACATTAGCTCGTGCTAGCATTAGCCCATGCTAGCTGTCCGATGCTACCTACCTGTGTCGTGGTTTGCGTGGCCTTTGGTTCCAGTTGTGGTTTTAACACGTCGGTTTTCGACGGTGTCTCACTGACGGCCGCAGTGTAGCGCTTGTACGCAACGACTCGACGACCCGCAACTTCAGGACTTTGCGTTTCTAGTCACTAGTTAACGCTATGATGTAAACACCGTCTGTGGCCATGTGTTCCCAAATCTCGCGAGATTTCCGATGAAGCACCCGTCAGGTCACGTCATCGCTTCAGACGCGCACAAATCAGGTTTTAAATGAAAAACACAAACAACACGGAGTCATTCCAGCGCTAAATGCTATTTATTTTCGTATTATTTTGTTCTACAAACAAACAAAAGCCAAACTATTTACACATCTTTCACTTGTTTTTCAGTTTTATTACATGTATGTTGTTCTTTTAACAACATTCAGACTAAAGGGAAGGAGCTGAGCTGACTGGGGCATCTTCCATTCAATCATCTTAAACTACAGTTTAAACTGCATTTACCAGAGCTAAAACAAGCCGGATGTTCAACTACAGGTTGTGACAGGCCTTGGAAAAAGACTATCTAAATTTCAAGGGCTTTAACTCAAACTAATGTTTTAGTATTTCTATATATAAAAAAAAAAACTTGTAGTGCAGTAAAATAAACTTGAAACATCTTCGACAAAACGTGGAACAGATTGACTGTTCAAATAACCAACAATACACACAGAAGTTTTTAAAAATGTCAAAGGGGCATTTTTTTTTTTAAAAGGCGTTCACTAACAGGAGACTTGACCGTATGCTCACATGGTTTGAGTTAGCTATGTTAAAACTTAATAACCATTTTGTTCTAATTCAATGTGAACAGTGGGGAAACACTGAAGGCTACTGAAGTGGCTTCAGTGCAGCTGTCTGAAAAATAAAATGTACACATATCATTACTCTGGTGTGATGCTTTGAATATCAGTTACCATTTGGACTAAAATCTGCATATTATTTAATTATCGTGAATAGATTACGTGACTAAAAGCACATCTTGAATCCAGTCAGCTATAAGTAGATGGAACATGACTTTCCAAATAGCACTGCCTAAAAGAGATAACCAGGTAATCCGGGCCAATTTGTGACCCTCTTGAAATTTCATGCCAACACCTGAATATTGAATGAATAAGTTATTTGCTTGACAATCATGGTTTTTAAACACAAGCCCGATTTCACATCTCAAAAAACTACATTAAAGGCGCAATTAGTCACTTTCAAAAAAATTTGAACACAAACAAAACGTCCCAAACTGTATTGTGTTTGAAACAGGCCTGTCGTCCCAATCCCATGGATGCCACCAAGTCAGCTCAGCTCCAATCAGTGCAGATTTCAGCCCTTTCATAAGCCTGCACCTTGAGCAATAATCCCAACGTAGAATCTGAACAAATCCACTCTTCAAATTAAAGGAAACCAAAAGGGCAACAAAAAGCCAATTACCAGCAAAATCAGATGAATCAAAAACTACTTGCAGCTCTATTCTGTAGCTAACTAGTAAATGTCACGGTGGTACATGTATCAGGTTAATACAGAACAGACAGCTCCATTAGTTCACAAAACTGTCTTGTAGCAAGCTCTACTTTTTTTGACTTTATACAACAGTCAACAAGGTGATTTTAAACTTATATTTGCCTTTTGCAGAATTTTCTTTTAACTGTTCAAAACCAAACTATACAATTTAAGGCATGTTGAACAGAGAATTAAAGCAAAATCCACTATAAAGAAAAATCAACGCCATCTTTTACATTATTTACAATCTCAGCGTTTATACTTTGAGCAATGATGCTTGTGTGTGTCTATTTTGTGTCCTGCTGCGAGTGCAGACATGGAGAGCCAATGTTACTATATGCTGCGTTTGCTGTACGTGTGCATGTAGTGTCTGCAACTCCTTTGGACTCCAGGAACTATGTGACATGTTGCTATGTGTTTGGCTATGTTTCAGTCTTATTTATACAATTCTTTCAGTTCATCCAGTTCTCTAGTTGCAGGGATTCCTGGTGGCTTCAATGTTATTCAACCATGTCTGCCGAAAAGCCGGCCGTGCTCACAAGTATCTGGTGTCTGGGAAGGACGGCCAATCCAGAGCTTCAGGCCGAGGTGGACGATTACATCCGGGCAATCAGAGACTCCGTATCCTCCTAGTCGCTGGAGAACGGCCGATCAAATCCCAAATCTAACATTTCCAACACAGACGCAATCCATGGTCAATAAAACCTGTAACTTCATCTGGTAACTGTCCAACTGATAATGCCAATGGGCCTGCCCAGTCCAACGTCAAGGCAGAAAAGTTTCTTAGTTCAAAAAGGGCATGTTAAGGATTAACTGGTTGGGTTGGCTGTAGATTGAATCCTCCTTGTAGAGGGCAGCAAATAAAAAACAGCCAATCTCCTGTGGGAAGACAAAGTGAACAAGATCACGGTCAGCAGATACAACATAAATAAAAAAAATAATAAAAAACTTGACCAAATGGAGTGAGTAGTAGCAACACAATCTCACCAATACCAAGGACTCCTCCTCCTGTTACTATACAGCTCTGAAGGCAGCCATCAGGTTGGAGATGAAGTGAACTATTCTTGCCAGCAGTTCTTCAAACCCTCGTCTGCCTCTTTCACTGTGCATGTTGATCCAACACTCTTGGCGAGGCTCTTTGTAGTGACTGCGACTCCATTTTGACAAGGAACTATCAGACAGTTATGGAGCCACACGTCCAACACCTCAGTCCATGTGTTTCCCATCCATCCCCGATTCATTCAGGGTTACTGGCAAACTATGGGAAACTCACAGTGAGTTTATAACTATATTCAAAAAAGATTGGTTTTCTCAAAGAACATTCACTCCATATAATCAATGTCTCATGAATTTTCCTTCATCCACTTTCAAATTTTTCTTTCTATTTTGAAAGGTCATACAAAAATACGGTTATATACAGGAGGTGGGAGAAGACGCGCTTCTCAAGTCTCATATCAGTTTGGGAATATTCTTTTCAGCGACTTCAGCAAAGTCGTAGCAATCCTCCTGTTGTAATTGTGCTCCCATCCCCAAAATGGTACCTCACAGCTTGAATGAATAAAAGTGCATAGGTGAGTTGGTGAGGGCAAGGTGTGAGTGCTCGCGAGGGTGGAGGTGAAGACAAGTGCACTGATCAGGTGAACTCCAATCACCCTCTCAGTTCCCTCTCGGGTCTAGAGCTCTGTACTCCGGTCCTCCACAAAACAGAACCCGTCCTTGATTTCCACACCTCCGCTCCACGGCTGATCAAGTCTCAGGATCCACAAACCCACACACACACACACACACACACACACACAAAATGGCCCGCTTCGAGGATCTTGTCCTTGTTGTTGTGATGCCTGCAACTCTATCAAATCACCACCACTCAATGTCCATATGGCAGAAGCGCACTTGCAAACCCCACCTGTGGTATGTGGGAACAAAAATAAAAAAATAAAAATTGAAACAAAAACTTAAAAAAAAACAAAACAAAAAAAAACAAAAAACAAAAAACTGCGCCCACAGATATCCATGTAGTTTGTAAACAACCAAAGCTCCAGTATGGAATAGAGAGTCCTTTCTTTTTAATTCGTAGTCACTATTTGTACGACCAGAATTGTAGAGGCAGTGTGTTCAACTGTATCCATCCAAAGTTCTTGTCTTCTCTACTGTGTAAATTAAAAAAAACGTCCTTTAGTCCTAAACTCTTTGAAGCGTTCTTGTATTTTGTTTCCATTTTTGAAATCTTCTGAGGAAAAAAAACATCTGGTATCAGCATGGGTTTCTTGTCATTTTTTTGGAATACATTCAATATTTTCTTAAGAAAGAAATAATACACACTTCACATGGTGATAATGAAACAAACAAAACAAAAAACAAAACAAATTAAGGAAAAGATAAAACACACAACAAAAATAGCAGCCCCAAGTGCTCATTATCTTAATCCAAATACTTTTTTAAACTTTGTATATAATGTATATATTCATATATATTTTTCATTTAAAAAAAGAAAACTCGTCATTATCAAATTGCAACAACGAATAAGTAACACAATATGCTAACATTTCATGCACCGTTCTGTGCACCCGCACATTAAGATGCTGTATTTTTTTGTTTTGTTTTGTTTTTTCAGAGTCAGAAACTCGACACCTTTCATTCACAAGTTCGAGCTGACAAAAAGGCAACGTGATCACACCCAAGGAAAACAGACTGGACTCGCCTTCCGATGGATCACCCCTAGACTGTACTAGAAATATTTACGATATAAACTTACATACTTTACATACGCTGTGCTGAGCACTGACACATGTCACACTTGCTCTCAAAAAAGAGTTAATGTCTCAATGGCCACGCACCCTATCCAAGTTCTTAGGCACAAATGTGCATTCATACACATACAAAAAAGCACATTTATTCAAAATGAGTACCTGTAGTCCTAACTCATTTCTATGAACAGTAAATAACCATGCACACTGCACACACACACATTAAGTCTCATTCTGATGCACACACAGTAAAGTCCCTCATGATTTGCACTGTCTCCTCATCCTTATAGGTCTAGAGACAACTCCCCTTGTGGAGAAGCTAAGGGATATGAACTAGTGGTGGTCATCATGTGATGAGCAAAAAAGCTAACATTTACAAATGTATGTATCTATTTAGTCTGTCTGGGGATGAAGAGCTGGTGAGAGAAAGGATGTGTTGTGCAATTGCCCTCTCTCTTGTTCATTCACTCACTCACTTGTTCGTTCTTTCAAAACACAGACACACCACAAACATTCACAACATGAGAATAGCAAAATTAAACATTTCAACAACAACAAAAAAAAAAAAAACAAGGACAATAATGGCCTCTTGTTTCATACATCTTGGTAAGCAACAAAAGAAAAGAAAATAACATTGTGCAGACTCGTATATCACTGACACAAACGAACCATCACACATCAGTCACCCTCGCACACATTCACAAAAAAATTTTTCACTTCTATAACTAACCCCATTTGTTTTTGATTTTTTTTTGTTGTTTTTGTCAATTATTTTTTTAGGCAAGTGCAAATCTTCAAGTTTTTTTTATAATCCATTTTCAATAGCTTTACTTTTTATATAAATGTAAAAAAAGCAAAACAAGAGAAATATCAACAGTGTTTGTCTTTTGAGAAAGGATTTGCTCTCCGATAAGGTTTCAACTGAAGGTCCCCCTGACTTTGAACACCTAACGGCCAGACCATTCACTCGCTGCTTCGCCATCGCCATCCCTGTTCCAGTTCCAACGCACACACACAGTAACGTGTGTGTACACACTACTGTGTTTGCGCACCATTTCCCTACAAACACACGCACACCCACACACACACACAAAAAAATATTCAAATCCCATCTCAATAAAGTGCATTAGTTCAGTATAAGGTGCTTAATCTTTTGAGTGCCAGAGGATACCCATCTCTTTTTTAACCTCACTCCCCGCTCCCTGCTCACATGATAAACTGGTGCAGCAGGGAGCCCTTCGTTTCTTCCAAGCGAAAGAAAAATTGGGAGGCGCAGATCCAGGTGCCTCCACAATGCTCCTCCCCTTATGCTCGCTCCCTTTCTATTCCCCCTCCCTCCCTCCCCGCCCCCCGTTCCCCCAGCAGTGCACATTCGTCATCAGGTTTGTCTGATTAAAAGACAGAAGGCCTCAGGTAGCTATTGCTGCGCTGCGTCACATCAGTAATCCTCCACCATCTCCATCTCATTCAGGCTCAGACACTCGCCCGCATTGTGGAATGAGTACCCTGCAGGGTGGAGAGGGGGGAGGGCAATGAGGGCAAAAAAAAAAAAAGAGACAGGAGAGGAAGATCAGAGGAGGACGGCACACAGAGGAGGTAGAAATGCTATCTTAAGAAGACATGAACCAGCAATTATTAATAAACATTCACTATAAACCATAAATATTATAATTCCATTACATTACGAACTGACATTTAAATAAACAGGTCACATCCAGGTAAAGTAGGTAGCATGTGCTTCAGACAGGATATTATACGCACAAAACTTATTCTCAAACACACAAACAAGTTAAAAATAGCAGGGTTTGGGTTGTCAATCGCATCCTTATGAAATCCAGCGTTGGGCACTTTGACTACAATCACACTTGCGCAGCCACCTGTTAGCATCAACTTCCAAGAGTGAGCCATATTCCATTCCAGCGTTTGTATACTGAACAACTCACAGGCCAACAGACAAACATCAGACCACCCTACACCCACAGCCCACCTGTCACCTGTCACTGGAGCCAAGAAGCCCTTTAAGAAGATACAACACTCACTTCTGTTATTTCAGGAAGATGAACTTCTTTTAAAGTTTCTCTTGTGATCCTTTTAATTCCAGGACATGTATTCTTTTTTTTCTTTTTTTTAAACTTTTTGTTCTGTTTTCTGTATTACTTCAAACTCTGATATGCAAGTGTGTGGCTGCTGCTTTTGTAACACACTTACCTAAGATGCTGGGATCAGAGTGCAGCATCATGGGCTGTTTCTTCTTCATCTTTCCCCCCTGGTTGTCATAGAGACCAGCCTTGCCCATGTGATTGGCTTGAAACATCGACTGCAGGGCGCTTGGATTCATACCTCGCATTGAGTCCTGAAAAAGAGGAAAGTAAAAGAAAAGTCCGGATCAACAGAACAGCTATGAGACAATATCTATGCTTCCTTCACCTTTTTCTTTCATCAGCTATGGAAGGAATCCTTTTACTATTATAAAATAAAGGTCAGTTGTTGCAAGAGCATTAAGTAGTTACTAGTAGTTCTGGCTTGTTTTCAAAATCCCTGATTGTGAACTTATGTGTGCCTTCTGAGATTTCTCCCAGTTTGACATTCAGAGACCAGCAGACATTTTTTGAAGCCTACTTTTGAAGGCCCTCCAGTCATATCATCCCCTACAATATCGCTGTTATTTTGGGATAGGTGTGGTTAGCTTGAAGAAAATTGAAGGCTGTTGTAGCAGCAGAAGGCATTAAATACACAACTGCTGCCATTTCCCCCCACAACAAAACTTGGGTCATGCTTGTACGCACAGCAGAGTGGCATGTCTCTATTTACCTGCAGAGGGAAGTTCATGTTCAATCCAGCCACTTCCTTTGATAACTGCAACAGAGAGCAAAGAGGAGGAATACATCAAACGGAGTAACACAGTCCAACGGTTTCTCCCATTGCCGGTTTAGCCTGTTTTTAGTTGTTTAAAGCTAGGAATGATGATAGAAGTCAGCCTCCATTAAACAGTAAATGTTACACTGCAATCAGAGAAAGGAGTCTCAGACTTTAATTTGTCCAGTGAGTGGTAGGTTTCCTTTCTGTGTTTAATTCTGGAGGTTGCACACAAAAGATAGTTTTCCACAGAAGGAACTTTAAATGCCCTCTGACCCCAGACCGACCTGCTGCTGTTGTCTCTGTTGGTTAACTTTCTGTTTGGCACGTCGCTCCAGAAACTGTTTGGCGAACTCTTTGGCTTCCACTGTGTCCCCTAGGTAGGACCTGATAAAGTCCAGCACTGCATAGGGTGACTCCACCTCCTTTAAATATGCCACAATCGTGGCAACTGAATGAAAGACACAAGTTTTACTGATTAGCAATGATGAAAGTGCGCTGAAAGAGGCATTCAAGTGTGTTGCATTTAGCACATTTCCACCAAATAAGTTTAGGGTCAATTCCTAACACCCATGACATTCATAAAACTTGCTGAGGGATACCATCCAGGGAGGAGGAGGAGTTGTTGGCAGAGGTGTTGAGAGCGTGCAGCATCTGTTCACACCAGGTGGTGAAGCCGTCCTGAGGCTTCATGCCCTGCAGCAGCTTCAGCAGCTTCTCCTCTTCCTCTGTCCGCTTGCGACGCATCATGTATTGATCGCTGCAGAGGACATACAAGGTTCAAGGCATGCACGCACACAGTGCAGTAATACTGCAGTTCTTTGACTCATGTTGGATGCTAAACCGAGTTTAGCATCCGATGTGTACTAGCCAGTTTATTGTGGTATCAGGTACCTGAGTGAGGGACTGCTGCGGCTGTTCTTCAGGCCCATGTTGTTGTTGCTGTTGCCACGCAGGCCGGCCTGGCTCTTCACAGCCTCGTCCCACATGCCCATGCTCCCCGAAGAGCCTCCGCTGACGCCCTTACCCTCCATGCCTCCAGGTCCGCCCCACATACCGACACTGTCCCCCCACTGCCCTCCCATCGAAGAGCTCCCCATCGACATTCCAGAGTGCTGGAAACAAATTGATGAAAGAGATAATGAACATTTCTCTCCACTATGAAACTCCACTAAGGCTTAAGGACTGTACGACTGTGGAACTCACGCGGTCCCTCTGCTGCTGGGCTCTCTGCTGCTGCTGCTGCTTCAGGAGCCTCTCTGCCTCCTGCTGCATTTCCAACAAAGCCAGAGACGGGGGCTTTCCTGCCTTGGACAGCCCAGAGGGGGAGGCCCCGCTCCATCCTGAGCCCCCCGTTCCAGGACCCTGCTGCTGGGGGGCCTGCTGCAGCAACTTCATGATCAGTTCTTGCTGCTGACGACACTTCAAGAAGATATGACAAGGCCAGTGTTTTACAATTGTGATGCAGTTTGTTTTTTCTTTACTTCTGGACATGATAATGGCAGCTTGTGAAGTCTAACATAAAACATTAACTAGACATTAAAGAACAGCCGTATTATAAAAAAAATAACCTTTGTTTTAACAAGACGTTTCTCAATATTTGGTGCCCGCGTCAACGGATAGAAAACAGGAAAACTCTAAATTCTTTCCTTCAATAATCGCACCTGCTTGCGTCTGAAGAGCTCCTCCTCCTCCCTCCTCTTCTGCTCCTCTTGTTGCCTCCTCTTCTCCTCTCTCCTCTTACGCTGCTCCTCCTCCTCACGCTTCGCCCTGAGTTCAGCGTCTCGCCTCTCCTGCTGGAGCTGAAAGGGAACCAACAGAAATCAGGTAGAATAAAGCAGGGTCCCCCCAGCAAAGAAAAAAACAATGCTGTCAGAAGCTGGTGAACACCTCTTAAACCCACCTTTTGAAGCTGTTCTAGAGTTGGACCCTGAGTAGAAGGATTCATTGTTATATCCCAAAGACTGGCTTCACCGCCTGCGTGGAAATCAAAGCGGGTTATTTTAGCAATGTTGCGCAGCAGATAAAAATTTGCGAGCTGTTAATGATTGCACATGTGCAACTGCTCGTGTTCTGAAAGGCACCTTGTGGCTGTGAAGCTGAGGTATGCATGTCCCACATGGACCCTGTATCTGGCACCGACATAGATCTGTTCATCGAAGGCATCATACCCTGCTCACTGCACCTTGAAGATAAACGCAAAGCCGGGCACAGAAACGTCAAGTTCAAAGTTTTAGTCTCCTCTGGTGTTAAGTGAAAGAAGACAGTCCAGACATTTAAGTAGACCACCCCCCAACCACCCAAAGCCCTCTACTCGCCTACCTGTTAATGAGCTGGAATAACTGCTGCTGTTGGAGCTGCTGATAGAGAGCTGCTGCTGCTGCCAGCTCCTGCTGCTTTTTCAAACGCTCCTGGTCCAGGTTTCCCTGTGAGGAGGGAAACAAACAGTCAATACAATGGACCCTCAAGAACATCACATCAAAACACAGAGTTCCCTTCAAAGCAGGCAAAGTCTACAGTATACTTTTACTATTTTATTAATAAATATGGCAAGCAGTCTTTGAAAGCACACCCTGCCTTACAACCTGGACTGGGTGTCCAGAACACAAATATAAGTTAAAGATCAACAATATAGACATTATTTACATCATCAAATAGTGGTTAAAAATCTGCTTGCTCCACAAATATTGCATGCAACTGCAGTTCGACTATGGACACACATTTTCATGTACAGTAACACAGTAACATTAAATTCTGCATCATAAAATCAATGGGTGCAATATTACAAACTATCAAAAGGTGCCCATCATGTTAAATTGAATTAATTGCTGGTTTTTTTACCGTGACCTGTCTATCAATCTTTCCTCTCCTCTGCATCCTCCCTTCCCCATCCTCTATGTTGGCTGAGCTCTGACTCACAGTCCCTGCGGGCCCCCGGACGGGCTGCGGGCGCTGAGTTGATGGTGGCTGTCTCACCAGCAGGGGCGGCGGGGAGGGCCCCGGGGCGAAGGGCACACGGCCCCACATCTTGATAACATCCCCCAAGGGTTGAAAGCCTTCGTCGCAGCCCCGCTTCACCAGCAGGGTCATGGTGAAGTAGCCAGCCTGGAACCACTCGCACATTTCCACTGTGGTGAACGGGCCTGGTGGTGGTGAGCATGAAAAACACTTCTTACACTTATGGCTGAAATTTGGTCGGACCACAGTAAAAACAAATCAGTACTCCATGTTTTCATGTAGGACTGTATAGGTGACGTAACGTCTGTGTGAGAGTACCCTGGATCTCCCCCTGTGGGTCTTTGTAGAACCACTTCATGGCAGCCTCATGTGACAGAGGCAGAGCGGCTGCTGTGTTCCTGCTCTCTTGCTGCTGCTGCAGAGCCTGCGTGAAACACTCATCCTCCAAAGAAGTGTCTTGCAGTGATGCCACCATCTTCTCTGCCTCCTACACGGACAGAGAGAGACAAATGTGTGATTCCCACTATGATTATATAACATTTGGCAGCTCAATTTCTGACTCCTGTTTGTTCCTACCTGCTGCAGGTGCTTCATGCCCTCATCATCCTCCGTGTCTCCTCCGGAAGGAGGGACATGAGGCGCAGTAGAAGAAAGGGGTGGGGGAGGCAGGTTAGAGGAGATGGTAGCACTGGGGTTCAGCTGGGCCTTGGAGCCCCCTGCAGGAGCAACATCTAACAGACACATGCATAGAAAAAAAAAAAAAAAAAAACGTAAGTAAAACAGTAGCTTCTATTTTTGGCTTTTCTATTTCTGTGAACGTGACGGAGGGATGGTGGTAGGAGCAACACGCTGGTTGTGTCTGACACAGCAGGAGCTGCAGGTTCAGTTAATAAGATACAGAATAACTGGGGAACAACACTGAATATCAAATTCACTAAATGAATATTTAAACTCACAGTTTAAACATCCCTCCAAAAACGTTACTATTTGACATCCCTCCAAAAACTGTAGAGCAAATTGACGACACGCATCATCTCCCCAATTCATTTAGCGAGCCATGAGCAGTGAATACTGTTTTGGATACATGCTAATATGTCACCTTAAAAATTATATTACCACGGTTTAAATACAAGTCTACATAATTATGCAACATACTGATGCTAGATGGATCCATCTCGTGTTGGTGATAGCACCGATACAGTATTTTCCGCACCAAAAGCCTTAATTTTCTCAAAAATCGAAAGTGCGCCTTATAATCCGGTGCACCTTATATGTGGAAAAGGTTTTGGAATGTGCCATTCATTGAAGGTGCGCCTTATAATCAGATGCACCTTATAATCCAGTGTGCCTTATGTATGAGAACATTTAAAATAGGTCATTTGTTGATGGTGCGACTTATAGTCCAGTGCGCCTTATGGTGCGGAAAAAAGACGCACCTTCGCTGGGTGTGTTGCTGGCCTGGACTGAGTGGCTGTTGCTCAGCTGAGGGCCGTCCACCACTGGGCCACTATTGCTGGGCCGAGACTCCAGGAACGGAGGGGTGCGCTGGGCTGGAGGAGAGGAGGAGGAGGAGGGAGAGGCTGATTTTGTCTCACCATCTGCTACAGCAGAACCAGCTTCTTTACTCTCTGGAAGAGGAAGATTGAAGGAAAAGATGATAAAGTTGGATGATTCAGTCGTTAGACATTAATTTCTCTGGGGCTGTCATGAAGAAAAAAAAAACAACTGAATATATCAGTTACAAACAAGCTGCAGTTCTTCATATTTAGGATGGAAAACACCAACATAAAAATAGTTTGGAACTTTGGCCCATCATTACTTGAACGAGTGTTCCTCTGGGTGACCTTCATAGTCATGATACAATGTAACAACTGAAATCCATCAAGTAACTCTTTATCTAGAGAATTCCCAGTCCGTTTTCACCTGTCTCAACAGTTAATGTATTTTTCTATAACAGTTCTCACCCTTTTCCTTATCTCCGTCAGGACTGGCCCTCTCATTGTCAGCGAGGTTCTCCTCTTCTTCTTCCTCCTCTATCCCTTTAAACTCCAACTCTTCCTCCAAGATTGTCTCCTTGCCGCCCTTCTGATATAAGACAGAGTGTAAGAAATATTCATGAGGAACTGCCAATAAGGGAAATGTCTTACATTAAATTACAACAAGATGCAGTATTTAACAACTTGAAGAATCAATTTCTTTAATAGCCTCCACTTTTGTTAATGCACACCTTCATGGGCATGAAAGCACCAGACGAGTCGAAAGTGCCCATCTCTCCGTCCTCTTCATCGGTACACCACTCAGGCAGGCCATCCCTGTCATCCTCCGGTCCATCGCTGCCTGCGCGCCGGCGGTTGCTGCTACCGTGACCATCAGAGTCCCGGAAGTCAAAATCAAACTTCCTCCGACGCCCCTCGCCTGGACCGGCGTGGTCCCGCCAGCCTGCTGAGCGAGGACCGCCATCTGACAAAAAAACAGACCGCCATCATAGAGGAGACTCCGACAAACTGTTTCACTTCAACCTTACAGCAGATATCAAACACTGGATGTTTGTCTCTTTTAGCCCACAGCCTGATAAGTAAGATTCACTCCACAGACACTAGATGTCACTAAATACACAGGTTATATTCAACATACTGCAAAATGCCACAACTGAGGCATGGTATGAAGGTTTGTCAGTGAATCATCAGCTTTGAAACAGACCGTTTCATCAACTATTAAGTATTACTAAGTATTACTCAAGTTTTACTGGTTTATGAAACATTTCCAACCCTAACTCAAGTAACCCTTTCAAACATGTGACATCTAGTTTGAATGGTCATAATCTTCCCTTTCAGCTCGTCTCGTTAGGGGTCGCCACAGCGTGTCATCCTTTTTCCATTTTAGATGAACGCTCATATTTGTTTGGCAAAGTTTTGATCCAACATTGGGACTAGCCTAGAGTTGACACTGGCTTGTGCCCCCATAGGGTTGCAGAGGCTGGGGATTAAACCCTGGGCAGCACACATGCAAACCATGCACCCTACCCTACCACTACCAAACCATGCACACACACACATACCCGTCTACAAGCTGCACACCAAGATGGAACCCTCCATTACTCTGCTTCCCATTGTGTACATTGCATGCCTACAGGCCTCTTATGTGTGTGTGAGTTTCTCACACACACACACACACACACACACACACACACACACACACACACACACACACACACACACACACACACACACACACACACACACACACACACACACACACACGCTTGTTCAATATATAGTATATAGTAAAAAGAGTGAAAAGATAATAAAAGCTAATTTCCCCAAAGGGATCATTAAAGCGTATTCTCTTAATAAACTCCCTCTAAACTTCGGCTAAACTCAGCTGATGTCCACAGTTAGAACTGAAAAAAATCAATCATGATATCATCATGGGTCGTACTGGAGTAGAATGACGCCATCATAACAGAAAGTCCACTTGTGAATGGCTCAAATGGTATAAAAGTAAAGGTTTTGGAGTGGCTTGGTCAAAGCCTGGACCTGAACCCCTTTGAGATCCTGTTGGGGAACCTTAAAACGAGCACTTCACGCTCACGAACCACACCGAGTGGCTGCACTAAAACAACCCTGCAAAGAAGAGTCGGCTAAAATTCACGCTCTGGTGTTGTTAGACACTGATCTCCATTTACTGGAAGCATTTGGTTTCAGTTTTTGCTGCTAAAGGAGGATCAAGTAGTTATTAAGTTTGGGTGTCTGGATACATTTACAGTCATGATTTAAAACCTTTTTACTTAAAATTATCTTTAACTGAGATTTTGTTGTGTTTGATGTAACACATCAATCTTGTTTTTGTGTGTATGACAACACACAAAAATAAAGCGCAAGTAAGTCCAAAATTTTTCATTGCACCACAAATACTTGGCACTTCCATACCGTCCCTGCGGGGTCCAGAGAGTCTCCAGCTGGTGCCTGACTCCACCTCATCCTCATCCTGCTCCTCCCGGAGGGATCGCCAGTTATCGCTGTCAGCCCTTGTGTACTCCTTCCTCCCTGAACCTCCGGGACCAGCAGACTCTTCAAAGCCGGGACGCCCGACCTCCCGCCGTAGCGTTTTCTCAAAGCGACGTTCACCCCTGGGGACAGGACGACAATCAAAACATTTAAATCATTTTAACAGTGGAAAGCAGTTAGCAGGGAAAGTAGGTTTTATGCTGGAGAACTGCATCTGATATCAAACTGAAGCGGAAAAAGTATTGAAAAAAAATATGATGAAAAGAAATTTTAGGTTTAAGATGGATAAGATACCTGCAAATAATAAATACAGACCCACAAACACAATGAAGACGAGTGTAATAAAGTGGTGAGGGTGCACTGTGTAGTACCAGATAAATTCCTGTCTTTTGTGCTTCCACTGGGTAAAAGGGATCTGGTCTACCACCTGGTACCTATCTATCAATTTAGTACCAGGTGGTAGTTTTACGTTATCTTTACTGCCATCCCTAACTGCCAATGCCTGGGACACAGGCAACAGCCCGCACAACATAAATCAATATCTGTCACAGCCATCCTCTTGATAGCTAATGATAGGATCTGGAAAGGCATGTGCTGCATTGAAGACCCAGCGTTAAATCAACCCTGCGTAAGAAGTACATTAACGCACACAAAACCGACGGAAGTGGAGCCGGTACCATGCAGTGGAAATGCAGCTATGGTTGACTTCCTATCCGTGTTGACTGGACTTGTCTTACCGGTCGTCCCAGCTCTGGCTGCGGTGTATCTCCCGAACACTGCGACCGAAACCCACCTCTGCATCTTCAATACTTCTTTGGTAGAATCCACCTTCACCACGACCTCGTCCTGGTGATGCACAAAGATGTGGATTTTATTTTATTTTTTAAATCCATTCATTTGCACAGCCGCTTCATCTGCTGCATCCTATCTCAGCTGACTTAGGGCGTGTGACTGGGGAAACTCCATACGTGACGCCAGCGCACCGCGGAGCCACACAGAGCCGCAGGCAAGCACGCACACACACCTACGGTCAATTTGGGACCGGCCAATTAACCTGAAGCTATGTTTTTGGAGGTAGGAGGAAGCCAGACAACAATCTCTAATAATTTTAACACTCATCATTGAATCAAATGTCTTGTAACTACAGTTTATTTGGTTATCGGATCCTAAACATACAGGCTAACAAATAAAGACAAATGAGAACATCCAACTAACATCATTTTCTAAGTTGTGTTCTTGGCTGCCCACAACAGGACGGGTCGTGTTTACATTGGCCCTCCATAAGTTCAGAAAACAGTGTGTACACAAGGTGACTTGATCAGCACTAGTGGTTTAACAGGTGTGGCTGGACAAAAGGGCAGCTATTCAGACAAGCCAAGAGGAAATGTGCTGCATGAAGATGGTGGAAGAAAAAGGGAGGTAAGTACTTCAGTGTCCGGATTTTAACGGCTTAGCTTTCCCTGGATAACCGCCATTGTAGCTTCAGCCAATGGTTCTGGGCAGCATTTTTGTTGCTGTTAGACCATGCTAGTCTGAGCACAAGTAGTTGTGGATTTATTGTGAGTGCAGTTCTGCTGAATGAATACTGCTGCAGCTTTTTTCCTTTTAAAATGGATCTGAGAGGAATTAAACTTATTTTATTTTTTTAATTTTGAAGTTTTTACCTCGACAGCCTCGTGTCGTTCCTCGACCCCGGACCACTCCAGCTGGGGCAGTCCCACCCATTCCTTTTCCCATGAGCCTCAGCACAGCCACGCTGTTCACAGACATGGAGAAATTTCTCTGCAAGGGAGAGAGAATGGAAAGGGAAACATGGAGGAATGAGAAACTGCAGCTAAACTTGTTCAAAAGAACAGCTCGCTTTAGGACTAAGGTCATGCCTCGCTGACACGTCATACAACAAGATGAAACAGTTCAACATGTACAGGTATATGTGTGTCTATGAGACGGTGCTTTGAGACAGACCTGCTCCTCCTCAGTGAGAGGTACCAGTGCCAGTGGCTGCATGGGCTCATCTTGCAGAATAGCAGCAAACTCCTTATCCTGCATGTCCTCTGGGACCTAAAGGACCAACAATGAGGACTTTGCAGGACAAAACAACTGACTGGTTGTCACTTCATTACAGTATTTCTCAACTCACCGTAGTGTGAATTGTAAATGGTCTTTCTGTTCCTATTCCTATTCCTCATTCACTATTATTCTCTTCCACCTTTCAATGCACCGCGTCAAGTTCCTCGACAGTCATTTTTACTGTACTTGGCAATAAAACCTTTTCTGATTCTGGTATTTCGTCATTTTTAGCATTAATCAATTGCCAAAATGGCCAAAACTTTCTTCTTATTGTGTCATCTATATTGTTTTCGATAGAGACTTTTAACAGCTTTCCCACTGACCTTGTTGTCTTTGATATAAAGTGCTAACATCTCCTCTCGGCCGTAGCGGTACTCGGCCAGCTTGTACTTTGGCATGGCAGGGGAAGGAGGGGGGGACGTCACACTTCCCCCACTGGACAGTGCACGGAGCCTACATGAGGATTGAGGAGAGAATGCATCAAGTATTAGGATATCTGGCACAGACCTGTCATGTAGAAATTTACACCCTAGATTCTTTACCTCCAGTAATATCTAAACATCCCTCCCTCCACAAAAACCCAACAGACAAACACCAGGTATGAGCTGCCAAGTACATGTGGAGAATAATTACATCCCTCATTGGTAAGATTTAGACTTCCCGTAGGTCAAAAAGTCCAAAAATTAGCTCTGTGCTGAGTTGTAATATAATTCCTCCAAATTTGACTTGATAAAACAGTCTAACAGAAACCATCTTTCAGCTGGGAAAAAAAGGAATTTAACAAATGTTTTGTAGCAAATCAAGCATACTCCTACACAGGTCCCCCTGAATGCACTTGGCTCAACACAGACGATGTATTACATTGCCAATCTCAAGATTTCATTTTACAAAGCTATTACGAGCAGGCCGGATTCCAAGGCCTGCTGTTTAACAATTGCTCCATTCACATACTTCCACAAAGTGTGCCTTTGACTCACAAACTCACATCTAAACCATATGCATTTCTGAGAGGTGCAGAGGTGGGTGTTGAGAGGAACAAGTGAAGGAAAGCACCATTAGAGGTCAGTTGGGAGAAATAGGCAAATTAAAGAGTAAAATAAGTACAGCAGGGACTAATACGCATAACAACAGAGGAGCTGAGGAAATCAGCCAGTGGGGGGGAAATCAGAAATCTTTGCATAATTGCACTTCACCTTTCAAAATTAAGCTTCCACACTATAAAGACAAAGCAAGCAATCCAAGAGACACTTCAAATATCTTAACAATCATTATGCTCTGTCAGTGTGTGGCTTAAAATTCTATTTACAAATCTGAATACAAGCCAGGGAATTTGCACTGAGAATTCCATAAAAGCGACTAACAGCATAGCCAATACTTCCTGCCAATAAAACCACAGATATTCTCCATAATTTTGTGACACTAGGAGTCATTAAAAAGCCTTGTAAACACATAAGCCAGACAGCCGGATGTGGTGAGCGAATGAATTGGCAGCCACTTAGCTATATTAAATAGTGAGGAAGGATGAACGTGGGTAAAACTGTCCATGGAGAGGAAAGCAGATGCAGATGTGTCCACAGAGAAAAATTCCACGAGGCTCGCATTGCATCAAGAATGCAAACAGTAGTCACAGGCTACTACGTCTCATGTGAATACATACTGAAGAGGACGATGAGAAACAGATGGGACAGGATGCCACAGACGCAGAAAAAAATTTTTTTTTAATGTAAACCTTGATTCCCTTCAAAAGACATGGACTAAAAGCAAAGCACATTTTCAACATCTCTTTGGTAGCTACGACTAAAAACCAGATGATATAGACAAAAGCTCAAGAACAAGCTCACTACCGACAGTAATTGCTCTATTGATCATTCATTCTGCTTAGGTTATTCGTCTCTATTAAAACCTGCCAATGTGATGGAAAGACCATGGAATCGAGGATTGTTTTTACCATTCTGGGCCGAAGTTGAGTGTCTCAGCAGTCATATTCCTCACTTCCACACAGAACTGAGTATCTGAAGAAAAAAGAAATATTTTTCTGGTGAGAAAGAAAATACACACTCTCATACAACATATATACAAAGTGGTAAATGCAGGCTAAACTTACCCTGTCCAGGTAATCGGAGCAGGCTGGACTAGGCTGGACCAGGCTTGAGCTGGCTTACTTTAGTTAGGCTTAGGTGACAAGAAGGCTGAGTGGTGCTTAAGCTGTGGTCACAGAGCTCCCCAAACACACAAAGAGAATAGCTGCCAATTTTAGGTGCTTGAGGAATACCAGGTTATAAGGTCCTAACTAGATAAGGAAGGTGGTTTGACGATAGTTTGGAGATTGGAAGCTCCTGCTACTCACAGCCGAAAAATGTTATTGAACATAAAAAAGAAACAAAAAAAAGAACCTTGGAACGTAACAATGGAAAAACACTCTTGCTAGAACTTGTTTTCTCTCTTTTTTGTTGTTTTTTACAGCAGTTAGATCTCACATTAAAGTTAAAATAGGAACTGATTTATCAAAAAGGTAACGCAGGAACAAAATAACAGCCAACACGACAAAACAGGCTGCTGGAACAGCTGCCAAGAGCAGATGCGACTCGCACTCCTCTCCTCCGTTCTCTCTCTCCCCCTCTGTGCCTTATTCTCTTGCTCCAACTGAAATGTGGATTGATGGAGACCCTCCAGGTAACTCCTCTATTTCCTGTCCTCCTCCCTTTCGCCACTGCAAACAAAGCAGAATTTGACAGAGGGACTGAGTGAAATAGAACATGACAAGGGAAAGAATATTAGATATGGACTAGCAGGAACCTGGGGAAATTTCACGATGAAACAGTAATATCAGACTACATATCAAACATGAAAACAAATGTGTTGGTATTATAAACTAAGCGCACCCAACGTAGTCAAAAAGCAACATGGTAACGTAACGACTTTGTATTGGCAAATCATGGATTACGCTGGGCGGAGCATTGAGAAGCCTTAGATGAATGTTAGCAGGCTAACTGGAGAAAGAAAGCTAACTAGTCGTGAGATTGGGAAAGGAGCTAACGTTAAAGGTAAAGGCACCTGTCAAAAGAGAAAGTGGAAAAGAAATTTTAGAGAAGTGATAGTTCTGTTAGCTGACGACATGAACAGAACTGTATGTAGTTACTTAAAGGGAGCGTTATATGATTTTTTTATTGTGCCAGCGTGACAACATTTTTTCACAGCATGCCTTAGACTCACTGAAAGTCAATTCCTAAATTCGCTCAATTCCAGCAGAGATAAAACACTGCACTTTCCTACACAATAAATCAGAACAAATACTTGTAATATTTGCTCAACTATGACCAAAGACTATAGACGCTGGGTCTAATCTAGTTTTCCGAACTGGCTTCCAAAACAGTTTAAAGTTGTTCCCAGTGATTTTATGGCTACTAAACTACTACATTTCAACATTCCTACATATTTAGCATGCATATATATGAACAAACCTAAAATGCTTGCATTAAACATTTTAAACAACCTCTTTGCACCCGTCTTCATCAAACAGGTGAATCTCATCTGGCTTTAAGGGTCCCATATTATGCTTTTTTTAATTCATGTCATTCAGCTGCCAGATGTCCAAGATATTTGAAATGTCTTGTCCCAAAGTGATCTGTGGTCCACAATATCTTTGATTGAAAATTGATGAATCCTGTTCCGCTCTCAGCTACCTATCTTCACCCATTCCCCCTTTGAGCTGCCCAATCAACACTGCCGTCCCTCGCGCATTCATGTGCGTTTGTGCCACTCGAATGTGCCTGCATTACAGATCGATCGATCGGTATAGTCTGGAACTTTTTTAACTTTCAGTAACTTGTAAGACCAAGTTTTTGTCTTGTATTCTCGGGTGTGCGTGCATGGATACACACAGTTCTCCGATCACTTAGAAGAGCTAAAGCTGCTTTCATTCACAAAAAAACAGGTTGTTCTGAATTAGTAATTAATGTACAACTAGTTATGTGTTCGCTGTGGTGCTGGGGATACCCTCGGGCGGGCAGGCGGACGGACGGACGGACGGACGGACACACACACACACACACACACACACACATATTTGACTGCTAATGAGTTAGCCAAATACTAGCTGAATTTAACAGCCTGTGAGGAACTCTCAGTGTGTAGCACTGAGCCAGGTCATTAACACACACCCCTATGTAGCTTGATCACAACCCACACACGCGTGTGCACACACACAAATGATTGAAGTGGACCTAACTAGTTAGCCAAATGCTAACTGAATTCAACAGTTTGTGAGGAACTTTCAGTGTGTAGCTCTGAGCTAGGACATTATCGCACAATGCTACCATAGCTTGAACTCCCCCTCAGAGATTGCCACGCCCTTGGGCATGTCTTCCAATCAATATTGTCAATCACTCTGTCCAATCACAGAGCGGATTTGTGACATCAAATGCCATTCTAGCAAAATCCAATCATTTTGATTCGGTCAGGGCCATGAATTCCTAAAACTCCAAATATCTATTGATGCAGGAAGCGTTAGTTTACCAGATTCTAGGAGTTGGTCGGGTTAGAGCGGACCACCATGTATAGGTAGAGACCTGAAAAAGTGTGATCTTCATAATAGGACCCTGAATTAATCCTGATAATGTAAAACTTGAATGAGCTGGTCAGAAAGTTATTTATTGACATGTTTAACCTGGATTCTCTTCTTAAATGAAGCTTCATTCAAAGAAGAATGGATTACGAGAGTACCAACAGAGCCAACATCATGGTCCATATTCTCCATTCTCCCCTTAATCCTCCATGTTTAGTCTAGCTACGTTCCATAAACTACCAGTTCTGGAGATAGAATATATGCAAAAATAGGTTCAAGACATTCGGGCTGAAGCAGCGGCAGGAAGATGACTCACAGCTTTAGCATAAACATTAACATCCACACAGATGAGATGTAAGCTCAAGTCAGTAAAACCCAGATTTTTTTTTGTTCTTGCTGTTGTTTTCGGATTAGAATCTTATGTGTCAATCATAAATGTTGTGAGGATTTGATGCAGTGATTACATACATCTATGACTAAAATCTCTTTCCATGATTTAAATGGAGAAAATAAACTTTTAAATTATACCATGATATAAAGTAATAAACATGGGCAGTTCTCTGAGGTTATGGTTTAATGTGCCAGTTCAAAATATAATGTAACTACATTCAAATCCACTCTGAGTATTGTTTTCCTGCATAACCTGATAGTGCTTTAGTCTCAATTTACTGACAGACGGGTTGATATTCTCCTACTGAATTTTCTGGTAGAGAGCACAATTCATGTTTCCAGTTATGGAAAGCTATCCTTGTCCAAAAGCAGCAAAGCATCCCTAAAATATTACGACACTTCTTGACAGCAAGTTTCAAGTACTTCTGTAACGGATGTTATTGGTTTAAAGCAGACTTAATGGGAGCTTTGTCTTTCAAATAGTTCCATTTTGAGGCATCAGTCAACAAAATATAAGCCGACAGAGTGTAAGTTTAAACAAAAATTGATGAGCCTTCAAATTCTTCTAAATGAGCAAGCGTTTTCACCTCGTCACTCTCCAATGGATGCAATCTTCGCCTAGTGTCTTCAGAATAAAGGAGTCATGAACACCGACCTTTATAAAATTGGTCCTTGGATGTTTCTACGGATCTTTTGTGATTTAATTAATGAAACTTTACTGTGTTGTTGAAGGAAAGTTGAAAAATTGGACAGTTCTGGAAAGGTTAACAATTATTCCATACCTGTACATAATACCTTACAGCTTTGTAATCCCCCCAAGACAAACAAATTTCAGTCACCGTCTTACTCATCTCTTCAGTCTAATGATTCTAACTTGGTGGGCTCCTAATGATGTGGTCTCCCAGCCAACATCATGCTTCTTAAATGGTTGATTGAAATGATAATTTCATCTAACAAGAGTGGTAACAATCAGGCCTGGGTGTCTCACATCCAGCCGAAATCATTGAATAATGCAGTGTGGTAGTTTTTTTGGATTTCATTTACAGGTGGGCGAACACATCTTTACGATGCTGATTGATGAATCCAAGTTGCGATCCACTCAAACAACACTTTAATTGTGGGCTTGTTATGCCTATAATGTTCCCCAATATCTGAATGCATTGAAGGGTAATGGGTTGTTGATTTGTTCCACCTTTGCAAACCTGTATGAGGTAGTAACAGCTCCAAAACAGGCGTTGCTTAATGGGGAGACTGAACTTGTGAGATATTCAGTTTATTGTATGATATACAGGCAGTCCTCAACGTACAAACATTTGACTTATGAACATTCAAAGAAATTAACAAACGCACCGCCATATACTATTGTCCCGCAGTACCTCTTTTCTTTCCCTGCAATTTTTGAAACCGAAGGGTAATCAAGAACAACTTAATTTGAAATGACCTGTACCTGTATTTTATTTTTTTATGTGTTCTTTTTCTGTTGCCTTGCTGCCCTTTAGATGATGTAGGAACCAATGTATTCAGCTAGGTTTCTGCATAGAAGTATTAACTGATGCTAAAGCTGAACTTTAAATATTTTGCTATATTAACTATCGGTCAATTTAACTGAGAAATTTAATGGAAATACAACAGAGTAATCAAGCATAAAGTGACGTACTGGATTTTTGATGACTAGGAAGCGCATCAGTGCGTCATTCACATAAGTGCGTTGGAATACCTTAGTGCCTTATTGCTTGGCTTAGCCTCTACACCCCCGAGGATAAAATTCATTCAGCACAGGTAGAAATGGAAAAGTTACATTATGCTGCTACAGTATTTTATTTTGTTCATGTGTTATAACTACGTCCTGTTACTGTTTCTGGTATGTCTTAAGAAATAGGTCTTAAATATTTGGAGTTGTAGTGGCATTTAAATGGCCTGAAATGGCAATTATAGATTGAAATTTAATGTAAATTGACTTTAAAAAACAATGCAACTTAGTTCCAATTATGTTCGTATGTTGAAATCTACTTGTACACAAAAAACAACAACACGGGGATTCAGTAACTTTTCCGTGATACTAAATACATTGGTTATTCATTTGTTCTAGAGAATGAAACAAATTTAGATTCAAAGAATGTTCAATCAAAGCACAAATTATGCTGCTTCTCATTTGAGATGCCACTTCTTTAGCCCTGAATGTCTTTGGCAAAGACCCTCATACCTACAGTCTTTCGAGTTGGCACTTCAGAGAAGCATTTCTATTGTGCAGTACCAGCTTGACTCTTGACTTGTTTGGATTTCCACTGGCAAAAGAGTACCAAGTACTATTTTTGCAATAAATGCCCTACTGCGGTTCTAAGCCAAAAAGGTATTAAAATATCTTGTGAAAGTTACACACCACTGACTGGAAAGAACAAATCCATGGCCACCACACTGAAATTGCAAAGCATGCTCAGTGATTTTTTTTTCTTGAGGACACTAGAGAATACAGGCCCTGTCTTAATTAGCTGATGAGGATCATGGTATCCCCGGAAAAGGATGGGATAAATAAGTACAAATAACATCCTTTTTAACTTTTAAATGTGTAGAACTCCACTAGTAGATTATTTTTACCATTACAACTAGAAGTTAAAGCCACTTCATTGAACCAGCAACATAAAACCTCCAAACACTCATTTAGCAGCTGACAACTCATTTTCATTTCAAACAGTTTTCTAATTATCTAGTTATATTACCAATGACTTCAAAATAAGAGGTATTCAACTCCAGCATCCAATAAAAGGTTGCTCAGAAAAAAAGACACTGATTCGACAAATGCGAAATTCTGAATAACCCAAATGTAGCACAATGGAGAAAGTTTAAAAACCATCTCTCATGTCAACTTTGTATAACTGCAATACAGTCTTTAGACACTGCAGTACTTGCCAACATTAGAGAGCAAAGGTAACAAAAACTGCATTACAGTTATTTCGTTAGTATTGCTAAAATAAACACACAAAGGTAACAGTACAATAAAAAAATTAGAAAAATAGAACTCTGGTTGCCAAAGAGAAGTGACTCCTCTGGACGATTGATTATAAACACAAGCTGCACAAATTCTAAGGTAAATAACTTTTGCTGCTTTACACATTAAATAGGAAAATGTTCAAAAAATAAAATGCATTTTCTCGTGATTCACACTCAGGATTGAAGATGACTGAAAACTCCAACCCTACAGAATGCCCTTACTACTTTTCAATTTCTCTAACGAGCTTATTTTGGTTGATTTCTTTTTTTTTTTTTTTTTTTTTTACATTTAAAGAAGTATTTAAAAAAGCATTGAAAAAACTGCAGCAAGGTCGCAGAGGGATAACGTTGCTTCAACATTGGCTCTTAATTCATCTGAATATTTTTAAATAGGCACTTTAAAACGTGGCGGGACAAGGACTAGAAGCTGCTGTGATGCAGATCGTAAACCTATTATGGAGCTAGTATTTACACATGATTTTTTTTTAAACTTACATAGAACTATTTTTCACTGTCTGAAACAAAACCATGTAAACAAAATACCTGCAGTTGCCAATAGTTTACCTTTTCGTCTGTGGTTTTGGGCTACATTAGCGTGTAACCTTCAGTTTGCATTTTCAGCTAACTGCGGCATACCATTTTTTGGTAAGTATAAATTAACCGACGGTTACACATAATTCTTAATATACGGTATTTATGGCTTACTTTTCATTCTATAAGTTATTTAGCTAGTCTGCTAATAAGCTAGCATGAGGTATGCGTTAATCGTTCGGGCCTTCGCCTAAGGTTCAAATGACACCAGATATGATGGCGGAGGGGGCGGAGGGTTGGGATCGGACTCGCAGGCCCTGCTCCGTCAATATGTGGACCACCATCTCCGCTTGGATGTCGATAATATGCTAATGCTAAAGTGATGTACACAAAACGCACACAATAGTAGAAAGACAAGATTCAGCCGTGAAATGACTTCGATCAAATGTCCTTCCCACGAGACAAAGTCAAAGCAATCGAGCAAGCTTACGTTAGCTTGTTAGCTAATGTTAGCCAGCTAGCTAAAAGACAAGCTGCAAAGGGGAACCATGGCTTACCTTCACTGTTTATAGCTACCAGACTGCTCGTCTGCAAAATGCGTCTACAGCCAATATTTCGTATGCATTGGTCTTTTCAAACGATGTAAACGTGTTCTTTCGACAGAATCGTACTTTCAGAAAGTCGCGCTCTGTGTTTTATTTATTATTTTCCACTCTCCTCCAACGGTCGCAGTTGCGTATCAGTATGTGTCTGCTAGCTCCTAGTCGCTGCTCTTCTTGTTGTTTGTGTTTCGGAAACATGGCCGTCCGTGTGATACCACGTGACTGGACATTGACAAGCAGCTAACCAATGCTGTAGCAGAGGGAACACACCCCTACGTACTAGCTTGGGCACTGATGTGTAGCGCCCTTTGCAACAACATGCTCGACTGCGGAGCGGCCGGGACGATCTCAGTAAACTAGCAGAAAGCAAAGCAAGAGACTGTGGCGGTGTTGGCTCTGGTCTAAAGGGCAGCAATCGGTTAGCGTCGGAAGAGTGAATTTGACAAAGAGTCGTGTACTTTACAGTCATTCGTACTATACTTGAAATACATTCTTAAATGTTGAGAGAAATGGCAATCGATATAGAACAAATTATATCGTCTATGATAACGAACCTGTGCATTATGATTGCGGGACGCGGTGCTAGGTTTGCTCAGCAGATGGGGCTGCAGAGCAACGCTGGAGCTGTGTGTGTGTGTGTGTGTGTGTGTGCGCGCGCGCGCGCAGCATAGTTGAGTAGTTGTAGTTAAAATCCCGCTAAATGTGGAAACTACGCCACCTACTGTTCTACATGCCTGCACCAGGCTTCATGTAGGCGAAGGATAATGGGAAATCCTAAAAAAAAAAAAAAAATTATGGAGGATTTTCATGAGACAGATAACATCTTTGTGACAAAACGAATTATAAACATCTTGAAAAGCACTTAAAAGTTCATCTGGGAAAAAGACTTCTGATGGTGCCCCCTGCACCATGATTTATTCATCTGAAGTATCAGCCGTATCTTAAATTTAAACATGACTTGGTTGGTGAGATTTTCTTTTCATCTTACACCTTGAACAGTAGAGGAGATTGTATCCTTATGAAAAAGAAATTACCCTTTAAACTTGATCCTGTGCAGAGGACAGCAATGGTCCTCTGGACAGGTGTTATATGAGAAATATGTTTCAATCCGTAATACACATGCTCTACCAATTTATCCTACTGACTTTTACTATTATCTTATCAGTAAGGCCTTTCTGGAGTTTGCTGAGCTTGAAACTGAACTCTACAGTATGTGTTGGCTGGAGACTTTAATTGCCACCTGGTCCCACTGCTTGACGGACATCCTACTGACTCTGGGGTTCCCTCCAAAAGAGCAAAAGCACTGGCAGACGTGTAATAAATTTGGGTTTGTTCATGTATGGAGGAATGCACATTCTAATTTAAAGAAATGTACCTTTTTTTTTCTCAATTTCCCATAAAAGTAGATCTCGCCTAGACTATTTCTTTACCCCTGAGTTAATGATACCCTTGATGATGCCCTGTGATATAGGAAGTATTTCTGTTTCTCATCATGGCGCAGTACTTCTAAATCTGTTCAGTAAAAAACATGGTTTTACTAATTCATGGAAATTTAGTCCAGTGACTGATCTCAAATTCTTCTCGTGTTTTAAATCAGAAATATGAGAAGATGTTTTTACTCAATTCATAAAAATTCTTCGGTGTCTCTCTCAATGCTTGGGGAACATGTTATGGGTATTTGAAAGACATGATTACCTTCTATGTTAAAAATAAAAAACTAACTTGTGAAGCTCAGGTGAAATTGGAAAGTGAACATTCTACTTTAGAAAAGACCTATGACCTATGTCCTAATGAGAGCACTGTGACGGCGATGCTGGCTACACAAGCATCCCCAAACTCTTTTCATATTCATAAAACCAAGCAGAATATTCGACTCGCTAATGATATATGAACATAGTAATAAGCCAGGTAAATATCTTGCTCGGTTGGTAAAGGGAAGAAGTGATTTCTGGGCAACTCCATCCATTAAAGATACTACTGGTGAAAGAAAATGTCTCAAAAATAATTTTGATAGGATCTTTAAGGACTGAGTTGTATAGTAGTGACGGGCTCCCAGGAGTACAGGCTTCTACAGTATTTCCAGATTTATGTCTACTCTCTAAAATATAAATAAATAAATGCATAAACTTTATGACTCATAAAGAAATTGAGAAGGGAAACAAGTGACCCTGCCTGGAGGAAGCCCGGGGCCCACTTCTGGAGCCAGGCCTGGACGGAAGGCCCGTCAGCGAGCGCCAGGTGGCCAGGTCTGCCATGGGACCTGGCCGGGTCCAGCCTGAATAGGCAACGTGGACTCTTCCCATCCCTGTGGACCCACCACATCGATGGGGTCGGGTGCGCTGCAATATGGGTGGCATTGACGACAGGGGGTCACGACGGATCAGACCCATGCGGCAAAAGCTGGCTTTGGGGACGTGGAATGTCACCTCACTGGCGAGGAAGGAGCCAGAGCTTATGTTGGAGGTGGAGCGTTACCAGTTGGATCTGGTGGGACTTACCTCCACGCATAGCCACGGTTCTGGATCCAAACTCCTGGATAGGGGTTGGACCTTGTTTTACTCCTGAGTTGCATCAGGCGTGAGGCGCAGGGCAGGTGTGGGGATACTCACAAGCCCCCGGCTGAGCGCCGCTGTGTTGGAGTTTACCCCGGTGAATGAGAGGGTCGCCTCCCTACGCCTTAAGGCTGCGGGAGGGAAAACTCTGACTTTTATTTGTGCATACACAGTAGGGATGAGCGAGTACACCACTATCTGTATCTTTATCTGTTCGACCAACTAGATTATCTGTATCCGTATCTGTATTCGGAATGGGCGGGGCATAAACCGGAAGTGGGTGTGGTTTGATCGGAAATGGGTGGGGCTTAAATCACTACATTGTTTTAAGTCTAAAATTGATATGGATTGATCACAAGTTGCTGTATTTTTGCTTATTTTAAAACTATTTACAGAACAGCCTCAAAATTGAAATAAATGTTTTTGATCACAAAAGTAAGAACTGTTTACAGAACAAGTTTTTTATGGAACTGAGTCAGAACATGAATATTCTTAAGTCTATGAATGAATATTTACCGAAGAGCCTCAGAATTGAGATTCAATGCTTTTGATCACAATAGTAAAGGAACTATATATAGAACGAGTAAACACAAAGTGCATTAATGAAGTATATGCAATAAAAAAAGTAATTAACTACAAGTATGCATGAACAAGAACTGTCACACTCAACAAAACTTTTTAATTTTTTTTCTTCTTTTTCATTTTAATTTTTTTCTAGTACTTTTTTTTCAATTATTTATTTTTAGTACCTAATGCTATTGCCATTTTTTTCACATAAAGTTAAACAATATCGATTATGTGTTGTGTGTTTGTGTGTGTGTGTGTGTGTGTGTGTGTGTGTGTTAGTGTCGTACACTACCCACACTAGTATACCCGATACCACACGCGCTATGTCTCAGTTAAAATATTAAGTATAGACTTTGTTAATTTGAACAGAGTTTAGAACAGGTAAAAAAAAAAAAAAAGACTTTAACCACCGAGGTGGTGGTTAAATGCACACGTACGTGCAACAAAAAAAAAAAACAAAACAAGAAAGTTCACCACATAACCAAACACCAAAATAGAGGCAAGCTGAAGAAAATCTAATAAGGACGTGAGCAACAGTGAAGCCAAGAACAGAGAGATCAGTAACTGCGTGTACCGGAGACAGAGAGTGGGACAGGGAAACTCCGTTCTAACTGCAGTCAGTCGGGAGGGGCGGGAAGTATGTATGACTGGCCAATCACAGAGGGTGACAACAGTCCGGCTGATTTTCCTTCAGTCCGATCACGGATATTAACGGGCTTTATTCGTATTCGTATTCGTACTCGTTAAAATGCATTATCCGTAACGGATACTCGTCTGAAACGAGTATCCGGCTCAACCCTAGTACACACCAAATATCAGTTCAGAGTATTCGGTCTTCTTGGGGTCCCTAAATGGGGTCATTGATGATATCCCTGTAGGGGACTCCATTGTTCTCCTGGGGGACTTCAGTGCACACGTCCGCAATGATGGAGACACTTGGAAGAGTGTGATTGGGAGGAATAGTCTCCATGATTTAAAACCGAGCAGTGTTATGTTGTTGGACTTCTGTGCTAGTCAGGGATTGTTCATAACTAACACCATGTTTGAACACAAGGATGCTCATAAGTATACCTGGCACCAGAGCACCCTGGGTCGGGTATGTTCAAAACACACGGTCAAAGGTCAGATGATACGATCACAAGATCAAAATGATTGATCTTGTGATCGTATCATCTGACCTTGTCATTTAATTGTTGCCACTGTAGTGCACCTGTTGTCAATTCCATGAACACCAATACAGCTGAAAGTTATTAACGATGCCCTCAGCAGCTTAACCAATCAGAAAATTATCAGACAAGTTTGTGAGCAGTGAATTTTGTGTCCTCGCAGATTATTTGTTTCCCTTTATCAAATAAATTCCAAGTTTAAAAATAAAATGTCTTGTACGTGTTTGAGTAGGATCTAACAGAAATAATACGCAGCACTAATATGTTATACATTGAACATTATTTGAATAACAGACTTTTCACAATTATGTGATTAAATGATGAAAGATTAATTTGTTAAGTTGTGCTTACATTTCTGAAAAAAAAGGGAGAAAGTGAAACAAACTCATAGATGATTTTTCCCCATAATCCAATTTATTATTTTTTTTTAATCAATTAATTGATAACACCAGTAACACTGAAACTAAAGAGCACAAATTATGTAGACTAAGGTATTGTAAAGGCATGTGTTTGTGGATCAACTGACCTTAACATAAAAGAGTCTCTGTAATTATTATTAGAATTAGTAAAATTATTAGAACTATTAGGACTTAAAGAATTAGACATTTTAACCATGTTTTTCACATTTTGTCTTCATTTGTAGCTCATATGAGAACAGCTGTAAGTCACTTTGAGGGTGACAGCAGAATCCAGTGTTTTGAAATTACAGGTACACTAATTAATTAAGCTGAAAGGACCATTTCCATCATGAACTTCTCAATATTAATGACTGAGTAAGGGAAAACTACTGATAAAAATATAGTATTTGTTTGTCAATTACAAGATTTAAAAATGAATCACTTTGTTATACGTCAACAGGTGGAGTGAAAAGGATGACATTTAATGGCAATTTGAAATCCGCTTTTCCTTGCTCCAATTTTTCACAATTTTATTTCCCTTCAGCTACATGCAGACCTTTGGTTTACCTGATCAGTACAGTGATCTAATATGGAGACATCCTCCCAGAAGTCTGACTGAACTGGAATTTCTATCAATCTAGTCAATATGTAGTACTTGAACGTGACACTGCAGAGTCCACCATGTCACTTTCTGACAATAGTGTTTAAGATACAGTAGGTGTTCTCAACTGCACAGCTCCAATATCGATTTAAAATTACTGATAATCATTAAAAACCACAAATAACAACTCATTGTCATTAGCAAGAGATCACAGAATCACCGAAACATGTTTAACTACAAGTGTCACCCAAACACCCTTACATTCACCGTATATATATCTCCATAATGTTTTTATAACGTTTCAAATTTGAAGAAAAAAGGAGGAATCATAAGTATACAAGGCAATACCTGCAAGTCTGATGGATTGTCAATGAAAAGTCTGATTTTTGGTCATGTGATTATGTCTGTCTGTTAAAATGGTTGAGGCCCACATGGGATTTCACATCCCAGGTGATGACTTGATTGCATTATTTAATGAATTTTAACTAGTTGTAGTGTCTAGATTAATTCAAACATTTATGTCTGTGTGGTTTGTGGAGAAAGTCAATTATTTTTAATTGAAGTCTTGCAGGTGAGCACCCAATGAGAGGGACATATATACCTAAGATGTTTTCTATAGTTGCTCACAATCTCATAATGAGCTGAACTCTTCTTTTGAGGCTGTTCTTTTCAAAGTGAAGGATTGACACAACCAGATCTTGGATTGAACAAATCAAAAGTCAGGAATCATTATAAAGGTGGACAGCCTGTCAATCAGTCGGAGCCAGCATGTTCACAACCTGACAAGACAACCAGACCAAAGTGTTACTGATGTATTTTCTCCACAGTTAACTGAATTCACCATGTTTACATATCACCAGTCAGCAGACTTACTTGCCTATTCAGTCCAGACCATTGAGATGATGGGTGGGTATTCATTTAAAAATGAAATTCTGTTATAGCTGCGTCTTTTAGTCATGCAATTCTGGAAGGCACAGAGAGAGATGAAGTCAAGTTCTCGGAGGACCAAAATTGGTCCTGTGTCAATGTCCTTCAATTTGAGCAACAACATGATTCATACAGAACATAAAGTTATCTTTTCAAGACACGCTTGTATGTTAGATAGTGAGACACAGGTATAGTGATTGGCTAGTGGCTGCTACAATTCCTTGAGATCAATGGATTTTGTCTGAGGATGTTTAGGTTTTGGATTAAATTTTTCTGAAGTCAAGGAACCTTTTTGGATTAAATGAATTTGATAGTTACATAAAACATTCAAAATATGACTCAGTACAAATCAAATAAGTCACGACTTGAAGATATTAGAAGTTCAGCAGCAGGTGTCTCCAAATTGGTCAACTGCATTCTAGTGAGATCATAAAGGAAATGTCATAATTGTATATAAATTGAAAAGAAAAAGAATTTACAGGAAATTAGGAGAGACAATGAATAATTGGCTGTCAGCTGGAAATGAACTCAATGTATGTGTGGTGTATTTTGGAGGTGTACCGGGTCACAGTTTGCTTCACACAGCTTGATTTGGCACTTCAAGTTAACTGCATCAGATGATCCCAAGAACTGGAACATTTTGAAGCTGAAAGAGGTAGTTGTTCCCAGTCCATTTCCTGTCACATTCAACATAACATCACTGGGGATCGCACAGCTGCACTCAAAGGAGAAAACACATAATGTTTGAACACAGACAGAAATATAGAAATGTACAAAAAATGGACACTAGATAAGAACACTTTACAGTTGTCACATGAATGTTTATTTTTCTGTTACCTTTAATTTTCTACATTTTAAAACGTATCCATTTTCCATAATACACTTTCAAAAAGAAATTATTAAATTTTTTTGTGGCATCATTGTGTTTTTTGTGGTTTCAAACTTAATGGAAAGGAACAAAAATTTACTGGAATATACTTGGTGTATCACTAGCAAAAGGTATATTGAACACAACAAAAATACATCAGTGGATATTAACAAAAAACACAAAAAAATAATCGAAGAATTACACTGTGGTGACACTATAACCAACCCTACCTACATTCCATGTGTTTCAAAGGCAATGATAGTCGTTCCTAGTCTCCTAGTTCCTGTTATGTTAATTTTATATTCGTATGGCATGAGGCTCACTTAGGTTAAAGCATTAGGTTAGGATGTGTATGTCCATTTAAAGGATATAATTTCCTTTTAAACTTCAAGAACATTTAAGAGTGGTGAACTTGTACTTGAACAAATACTTCTACTTTTGCCTCAGTCTTCTTTTACACAAGTAAGTCTACTTTTACTTCAGTGTAGAATACATATGAACTTTGACCTCTGGCTTCTCTTGACACAATCTGAGTTCAACTCACCCGTCTTTGATTAGGTCGAGTCTTGAACTGTTATCGGTTGCCCAGCAAGCGTCAATAAACACAGCGACCATAGCACCTTCCAGCCCTGTAGTATTTATCAACACAAAGATCTTCTGGCGGAGGCTGAGTTTGGTATTTTTTGTCACGGGTTTTGTGAAGTCGGCATCAGTGAAGGTCATCATTGTCAAAGTGTACGAAAATTCTCCAATTTTAAGGTCCAGGACAAGAGAGCTGTAGACACACAAATACACACACACACACACACACACACACACACACACACACACACACACACACACACACACACACACACACACACACACACACACACACACACACACACAGAAATAAACTCCACAATTCTCAAACTTCCCATTATCAAGATTCACAGCAAGTTTAGACGAATATTAACTCACTTGTCAATGACTCTTAAGTTGGACATCTGGTTCTCTACACTAGCGAACTGGCAGGATATGTCAATGTCAACTTGATCAGTCAAACCAACACTGGCAGACTTGTTTGTGTTCCTGATGGTATTTGTGACAACCAGGTTGTTGAATTCGTCAAGCTGCCAGGTCACAAGGATTCATACGTAGTTCAGGTACATTTTTGTCATGAGTTTTTGACTTCAGTTGTATAATGGAAGGATTGCTAGGTACTGATTGAATAAAGTATCATGACGAAGCCTAACTCACAGAAAGAACCCAAACTAGGAAGAGAACGAGAAGCTGAGCTGATAGCTAGAAGCAATATATCTGTTGAGAGAAAACGTGGACGAGAAAACTTACAGTAATTTCTGCTCCACAGCGGTTGCTGTCATTGAATTTGAATGTCAACTTGTTGGTGGCGTTGTCCACCTGACCAAAGCAGGTGTCATCATTGAGGTGTAAATTACTGATGTTAAAGCCTTGTTCACTCAGGAGACAACCGACCAGAGTAACTGAGACTGAATGTAAGTCATCCTCACACACTGGATCATCACCTAAACATTCAGCAGCACAGACAAGTTAAAACAATGCATGTTAAAGAGGAGACTCTACAGATATTTATTACACCAGAGAGAAAGTCAAGGCAGTCAACTCTGCTGTCCTGGCATTACTGTTTGGTTTCTTCTGGAAGCGGAAACCAAACTATTTGTTGACACAGAGCAATAACAACACAGTCAGGGAGATACAAAAGTAAAAGAAAACCTGATAGAAGAAGTTCTAGAATGTTCTCAGAGTCAGTATAATTCAGCAGTCTAACCAACATCAACAACCTCTGAACTGAGAACGTCAGCCTCTGAGTATCAGAACTCAATCACATTGTTGTGTCATAGCTGTCATACCCAAAATAGTCAATCCGGAGTCTGAGGCCCGACATCTGCAGCCTCTACCACCAGATTCTGTGTCCCCGCAGAACTCATCAGCAACACAGGGCTGACCTGGACAGAAGATATCCTGGACATCTGACAGACAGACAAAATATTAGAGTTTTTAGGTAAAAGACTCCTAAAAATCATTGCCAACAAGACTCTAGAGAAAAAACAAAGTTAGCCCTTCATATCTACTGTTCCAAGTAGATATGAAGGGCTTTTAATTGTGATTCTGTCATGAACATACAAAGACTTCAAGTAAGTCAAGTAAAAGTCCTGCAACTGCTTGGAAATCAAAAATTTCAATTACCAAATAGGAGGCTTGAAGCTTTCATTCTTTGTGATTCAAGTATGATTTCAAATATTATTAGATTACATTTTCTGTTGTGTTATTTCTGTCAACAGATATGTTTTCACTGCATCTCTGAAGTGAAGGGGAGAAGTCTCACCACAGCTTATCGCTGACCTCCAGTCTCCCAGTGTGTTACTATTCAGGATGCAGGCCCTGGCAAAGGCCTCATGGAATGGACATTTGAAACCATCCAGTTGAGGATATTTGCACAAAATTTTATTGCACATGGCTTCATAAGGTGCTGGGTCCACAATGGTGCAGTTGAATGTGGTGTCATTGCTTATCATAGAACACCTGTTCCACAGATGTAAAGAAAAAAAGACAAATGAATTCAAATCTCATCTTGTACAGCTGGGAATCAACCTCCATACAGAACAGCAGACGCAGCTTTGCTTCACACATTATTTCATACAGAAGGATGGTCTTCCTGCTATGCCTTAGGCCTGTCGCACCTCCAATGGTGCCCGTGGTGTATTGTGCATTGCAGGGGTGTCCTCTTCCCTGAGCCAGGCCTAAACCTGACCGCATACCAAAAGGAACAGCAACAAAGTTTTTTGCTGCATGGTCTTCAGCTGGGGACCACCGTTCATGGATGTTTCGCCCCTTACCCAGAACATCTCCTGGTGGCGGGGCAGTGTACAGGGACGTCTCCCTGACACCCCCTGCAGCAAAACTTATTTTGGTTCCCCCCCCCAACACTTGTCTCGTCGTCTCAACCAGAGCCAGTGGCTTGCCTTCTCTGCTTCGTCTGAGAGTTCTTTTGTGGCTTTACTCAATCTGGCTCCCCGTAGCCCCACATCTTTGAGTAGGCGAGACATGGAGCTGCCAACGAACCCTCTCATTCCCACCTCTACTGGGTACCTTCTCACACTCCAGCTGCTTTCCCTGCACACCGCAACCAAGTCTGCGTATTTTGCTATCTTTCTTTCGTAGGCAGCGTCCAGTCCCTCCTCCCATGGCACTGTCAGCTCAATCAGCAAGACTGACTTCGCAGCTGCAGACCACGGCACTATATCTGGTCTTAGGGTGGTGATGCAGATCTCCTGTGGGAGCTGGAGCTGTTTCCCCAAATCCACTTCCATCTTTCACTCCGCCCCTGGTGTTAGCACTTGGTCATGCCACCATGTAAACCGGCCCTGTGTCAGAGCTGTTTTGCATCCTGACAGGACGTGCTGGAGTGAGGCATGATGGTCCCACAGAGGTCACAGGATTGCTCTGTTCCAAGCCACTGATGGAGATTTTGGGGGCTAGGTAGTGTGTCATGGGTCGCTCTGATGAGGAAACCGAGTCGAGCTTGTGGCACTTTCCAGAAGTCTGCCCAGTTGACTGCTCGGCTCACGACTCCCTCCCAGTTCGTCCAGCGCCCCTGCTGCCCCTGTGCCACAGACTTCACTCTGAGCTCCTCCTGTTCCACTCTGGTGACCTCGGCAACAACAAGGTCCTTTCTTTCCTTCCTGTTTGCCCTGGACCACAGAATGGGTGGGTCTGTCCATCCAAGGCCTGCGCGCCCTGTCTGGACCCTGCCCACAACTTCCTGGTGTTGCAGCCGGCCCATCGCCTTCTGGACCTCCTCCACAGCCTTCCATTTCCTTACCGTTGCAACTCCAGCATTTGCTTCTGCCACTGTCCTGTCGGAGGAGTCCCTTAATTTCATCACCAGCCTTGCCTTTTCCTGCCTGTAGCCCAGCGTGATGGATTTCAGTGGTAGTTGGAGTGAGTTCCGACTGTATAGGCCAGCTGCTGAGAAACAGCCCAGGAGTCCTAGCCACTTGCGGATGAAGGAGTTCGGCTCACATCTGATGAGGTGACTTTGCACAGTTTCAGAGGCCACATCACCCTCGGGTACAGGGTGAAGTGATAGCACCACACCTTGTGCTTTCCGGGTAGCTGGCTTGAGTCAATTTTTGCCAGGCCTTCTGAAAGCTGCTAAAGGATGGTTTTCCTCATGTCTTTGTCTGAGAGACCAGATGTATAATGTGTACCCAGGCTTCGGATGGGCTGGTCCGCGATGAGGGGGATTACTTCTTCGTTGATGGTAAAGGTGACTCTGTCATTCCTCTCCCCATTCCTCAGTGAGAGGCTCCTTGACTTCTGTGACTTAAACCTCATCCTTGCCCAGGAGATCAGTTCGTCCAGCCTCTTCAGCAGCCTGGATGTGCATGGCGCATTTCGTAGCAGGCACGTGATGTCGTCCATATAGCTCCTTAGGGGAGGGAGCCTCTGACCTGCAGGTAGTCGGACCCCACCCACCACTTGCCCTGCCCCACTTGCCCTGCCCCAGGATGACCTCGAGTGCTGCCACGAAGAGGATGGGGGAGATGGAGCATCCCATTGCGATCCCTACTTCCAGTTGTTGCCACCCAGTATTGAACTTCTTCAGTGCAAAGAACACATTCAAGTCCTGAAAGTACTTCATGATCATGCTCTTGATGATGTCTGGGATGTAGAAGAAGTCAAGGGCGTATGCTATCAGCTGATGTGGGACTGACCCGTAGGCATTGGCTAGGTCCAGCCATATGACATGCAGATCTTTCTTCTCCCTCTTGGTGGTCTGGATCTGTTCCCAAATCATTGAAGCATGCTCAACGCAGCCAGAGAACCCCGGGACTCCGGCTTTTTGGCAACCAGTATCGATGAAGCTGTTTTCCATCAGATAGGTGGTCATCCTTCTTGCCATCAGAGAGAAGAATATCTTTCCCTCCACGTTTAGAAGGGCTACGCTTCTGAACTGCCCAATGGTCTTGGCGTTCTGCTGTTTTGGAATGGTGACAGCAACTGCCCTTTGCCACTCGGATGGTATGCTCTGCTTCGCCCAGGCTACTCTCATCAGGGTCCACAGCAGCTTCAGCACGCCTGGGCAGTTCTTATAAAGCTTATACGGTATTCCGTTAGGGCCTGGTGCTGATGCTGATCTCGCTCGCTGGATCACCTGTGTGACCTCGCCGAGTTTGGGTGGTGATGTGTCAAACAGAGCTGATGGTTTTGTGGGCCTAGGCACGCACCCCGGTGAGCCTAGCGGATTGTTCCTTGCTGGGTCACTGTATTGAGCTCGGATATGTTCTTCCAGTTCTTCTTTGGAGACATCTAGGGTTCCAGTTCCACTTGTTTTCTATGCAAGGAGTGATCGTGCGTGCTGGAATGGATTCCTGAAGAAGTTTGATCTTTCCTTTTCTTTCCTTTTCCTCTGTCTTCTGATGCGCTCTGATCTCCGTAGGTTTGCGAGACGTTTCTTGATATCGTCCCAGAGGACTTTCAGACCTTCTTTCTCAGACTCCTCTGCTTTCCTCCAACGCTTGCGGAGCTGTCTTCTGCTTGCCACTAGGTCGTCAATCTCTTTCTCCCTCCTCCCCTTTGTCCTTGCTGAGGGTTCTCTGACAGACTTATGTTCACACAAAATTAGTTTGCCAAATGAAAATCTTGAATTCAGGAGGGTTAATGTTCCTGTTCCCACATTACATTAAACACACAAACAAACAAAAATACAATTTGCCTTCTACTCACTTTTTTTGCACAGCAGTGCAGTTGATTGTATCATCAGGAGCTTGACTTTTCATATTCATACATCTAGAGGCAACACACAACACAAGGTCAGGATGACTAACCTGCTCTGACTTGGTGCCCATAAACACAGTGATGTATAAGTCAAAGGATGGGGAAATTTAAAAGAGGTGTAAAGAATATTGAATAAGTAGTCAAAATGATGATTGTTTTATAAATGCATGAATAAACATTCAAGTATGTAAATATGTATATCTATAAAAATGCATGTATAAATATATCTATGCATATATACACATTACACACCCACACACACACACACACACACACACACACACACACATATATACAGTATATATATACAGTATATATATACACACACATACATACATACATACATACACATTACATAGTGGCTCAGCGGTAGAGCAGATGTCATGCAAGACAGATCACCCCAGCCATCGGTGGATTGAATCCTGCTCCTGCCATGATATCAGTGTGAGCTGACAGTGGGAGGTGTCAGCTCAACTCCCAGCCACTGCCAAGGCACCCTTGAGCAAGGCGCCATCCCCCCTACAAGCTGCCCAATTTGGGGTGGCAAAGGGGTACCTGAGTGGCAATGTAATTTCCCTTTGTGGGATTAATAAAGTTTACTTCTTCTTCTTCTTCTGTATATATACTGTACATTATATATATAATGTTTAAAATTTTATATATTTTAGTAATCCCCGAATGGAAATTAGTAACACACTCTAGTTAGTCAGTTCACAGCCAATCACAGGCTTTTTTGTGTGTACAGGCCCTGTAACTCTCACACACACACACACACACACACACACACACACACACACACACACACACACACACACACACACACACACACACACAAGGGACCTGTAAGCATGCAATGTCCCCAGTCTGCTGGGATAGGCTCCAGCAACCCTGTGACCACTGACAGAAGAAGCTTGTATTGAAGATGAATGAATAAATATACATATGTGCATATTGACATTGTAGATGATATGTTAATGGTTGTAAATTCAAATCCAAACAACAAAAGTCATGTAAACATTACAATCAACAATAGAAATGCTTTTATAAATGCTTTAAAGGATGACGTCTTACCCATCCAATGGAGGAAGCCTTGATTCATCTAGAGAAGCAGCATTATTACAGAGTCCACTCAGTTTGACTCCACCTTTATCAGCATCTATACATGTGCACAATAAAATGTAAATCAGATCAGTATCAACATGCAAGGAAAACTGACTTTCACATTCACTAAAAGGCATTAGTTTACACCCTAAATACCTCAGAAGATCAAAGGCTTATTTCAAATGGTGACTAAAAGATTATAGTGTCTTTACCTGTGTAGGAGATCTGAGCGTATTGGCCATTAAAAAAAACAGTCAAGCTGGATTCATTGGTCGTCAATTTTGTAATGACACCTGAGTTATCCTTTGAGATCATCAAGCCACCCCCAAGGTCTTCAGGTGTATTTTTTAAATTCAATTCAGTGTTATTAACCTGAATAACAGAAAACAGACAAAGAATGCAACATATTCAAACTTCAAAAACACATCTGTCAAAATGTGTGCTTCTGAGCAGGGCTTTGAACCAGACTTTTTTGGTAATCAGTTCGTTCCGAACAGAAACAGAATTATAACGTTTGGGAGGTGTCAGCTCAACTCCCAGCCACTGCCAAGGCGCCCTTGAGCAAGGCGCCATCCCCCCTGCAAGCTGCTCAATTTGGGGTGCATTCCGGAAGCCGCTGCCCGTCACTCTGCCTCCCAATGTGTGTAGTTTGTTGTGTGTGTATTAACTGCATGCTTACAGGCCCTCTTGTGTGCTGTGATCAGGGGGCCTGTATACTGTTAAAACCTAATACAGAATGTATATACTATACCTGAGTGACAATGTAATTTCCCCTTGTGGGATTAATAAAGTGTACTTCTTCTTCTTCTGTATATATACATTATATATATAATGTATATCATTTTATATACTTTAGTAATCCCCGAATGGAAATTAGTAACACACTCTAGTTAATCAGTTCACAGCCAATCACAGGCTTTTTTGTGTGTACAGGCCCTGTAACTCACACACACACACACGCACACACACACACACACACACACACACACACACACACACACACACACACACACACACACACACACACAAGGGACCTGTAAGCATGCAATGTCCCCAGTCTGCTGGGATAGGCTCCAGCAACCCTGTGACCACTGACAGAAGAAGCTTGTATTGAAAATGAATGAATAAATATACACACACACACTAAAAGGCATTAGTTTACTAAAGCACCGGTTAGAACAAAAAACTAAAGTTCCTGAACCGGTTAATAACGTTCCCTGTAAATATAAATATGTTGGTGCCGTATTTTGCGCACCATAAGACGCGCTTACACTGCGCCTTTTAACATTAAGCGTCTTATGTGTTCACTGAGTTCCAAAATCTGTAAAAATGTTTTTGTGTGATTTTAGTCAGCGATCCGCCAGATCGGCCATTGTCCACCGACATAGGACGTAATACGTCACTACGTACGCCGGCAGCGATAGACCAATCAGAGAACATGACGCGAGGCTACATCCGGCACACCTCCAGTAGGTACCGGTTTAGGGTATATGCTGATACTGTACCGCAGGTATGCTGCATAACCGCATTTGTTTGGCAAAAGACCTCCAACAATGGCGTCAGGGAAGAGACACGGTTACGACGCAACATGTAAACTCCAGGCTATCAGTTCCGGTTGTTCTGGTTCCCGTAAAGAGACCGGGTGGCTTTTTTCACTCTTAACCATCTCTCTTATAAGATCTGTGACTCCATGCACGCCCATAACACCGCTTCTGGACAGCCACCCGGAAACCAGACGGTCAGCAGTAGTGAAATTGCCGAGCTATTCAATGCAGACCGAAGATGAGGACTTTGAAGGACTTAGCAGATTTATCAAAAAATAAAGAAATAAAAACATATTTAAAAAATAATGTCGGTGTATTTTTTTAAATTTAAATATGTAGTACAACACATTTCAACCACAGTCACCTTTTTGCTTCCGTTAGCTAGAATGCACAAAACAATAAGGTGCACGGGTATCCTGTTAAAGTACAGAAATAAACTCCGTTATTTAGACTGTGCCTCTTTATACAATGAGCCGAATGGTGCGCAAAATACGGTAATTTAAGGACTTTTAAATTGGCAACTAAACAATTAGTTTATATACTATAGACTATAATTATAGATATATCCCTACCCTACAGTAAACAGTACCACAGCACTACACCCCTGCTTTATGCAAGTTATATCACTGTAGATAAGGCTTCTACTAAGACACTACATGAAATAAGACAAGAATAAGTTCCACCATGTCATTTATTGCTGAACAACAGATCTTCATTGTGCTTCTCCCATAGCTCAATATTGCTACAAAGCGCTGGCAGTACGGGGACACACTGTACTGAAAATGACTGCAGCCAATGAGTTAATGTCTAAATCATACATTTTTAAGATTGACATACTGCAGTGTTTACCTGTTATGATTAAATTGTGACTGGGAGACTGCCCTTTTCCTAACTGCTGCTGATAGCCGCTACTTCCCTCTGCTCTCCTCCCGCGTCCAGTGAATGACAGGAAGTGAAACATGAGGTCAAATATTTTTTTCAAGAACCAAAAAAAACCTGGTATTAACCGGTTTACAATTATTTTCTGTTCTGATTCTCTTCCGGAACATTAAAAAATATAAAGATTTCGGTTTCGTTTTCATTCCTGCCAAAACACCAAAAGTTTCCGGTTTTAGTTTTTGTTCCATGATCCGGTTCAAAGCCCTGCTTCTGAGTCACTGAGCACACAAACAAAAACCACTGTGTCAGACGATGGGTCACAGGATCGTGGTAGTAACTTACCAGAACTCTCCCATCATGTAAGAGCTTAATGATCTCATTTATATTCGTGAACATCAGTGTCAAATTGTCCAATAATGAGATATCTTTACGTCGGCGCTGCTTGAATTCCCCATTTATTGTTACATTGGAGGATGACATCAGAGTGTATGTACACCGGTCCTCAACAGTAAAATTAAAGTTGAAGAAGTCAATGACACTAGGTCCGATCACAGTGCACAAGGGATCGTGAATACATCTGATTAAAGGGACAGACACAGAAGCATCGTCATAAACTGCGACAGAGAAATTAGGCCATCAGGGGGCCTCAAACAAACAGCAGGAAGAAAGCCTTCTGCTTAAGCCTGACATTACCAGTTATACTTGTTTTCAGGATTTCACAACTCTGGCTCAAATTGCTGCTAACAACATCACTTCGTAGAATTAAGATTTGACTTGGACATGTTTCACTGGCATCATGAAGTACTCTGCAGTATCAACCCATATAAATGCCAGTAAAGTAAGTTTTTTGTTTAAATTGAATGGGTATTCATCATCGGTTACAGCCCTCAGTATTACCTTTTTAAATTACACCATGTGCTGAACACTGAGATTCCACTGCAGCCTTACAGCACAGGAGAACTGCATTGATCCATGTGGACCAAATCTTTTTCTGCCAGAAAACTGATCTGTACCCTTGCAGGAGATCAATGAGATGAATTTTCAAGTTTGACTTTGTATATCTGCGTGCAGGAGAATACCTCTAGTTTGGATTTCCAATTAAATTCTCATGTTTGTCATTCTCATAGTCCACAAATTTCACAGTACATAGTTCATAATGAAACAATATTTCCTGCCGCTGCTTTTATTTGAAAAAAAAATCCAACCTGCAAACCTACAAAACAAATTGTTGCTCTGACTGAATATTCCTGAATGAAATTTAAATTTAGAAAGTTCTCATCAGGCAGGATATCATCGCAAGCAACTCCTCTTCTCAAGATGAAGGACACACACTTTACTTACCTGCCGTTTTCACAGCGTTGCTGGTTATTACATGTAGATGTTATCACAAATCCATCATCAGTGCAGACTTCTGTTACGCAAGTGTTTGGGTCAGGTCCAGTAATGATACCAGGAGATTGGACTACACCTGAAATATGAGGTAGGATTACTCCAGATTAAAATGTCATAGTTCACTGTAGAGCTCACAAATCATGAAATTATAACATGACCAAAAGGAACAATTGTGATTGTTGGGGCAGACGGTGATCTGTGGAGTGAGTAAATGTACTAACCATTTGCAAAACATCTGCTCACTTCAGCAAAGACTCTCGTTGAATTTGTGACCATTAGTGTTTCAACAGTCATCCTATTACTTTCAATTATTAAAGTCTAGAAGACACAGATAACAAGTGTTATATTAAAGAATAACTTATGGACAACCAGAACTGTCTCTGTATGATCCGTCACTAAGTATTCTCTATTTTTAGTATTGATACTAAACATCAGAAAGGTCTCTGAGTTAACTAGTATTATACTTTGTCAAACGACAAGACAATGTTGTTGTAAACCTTTGGTGTGTGTGTGTTGAAGGATGTTAGTATTACTGGGTCAGTGTCTGAGGGTGCTGTGGTTTCACTCTACAGCGGTACTCTTATCCTCCCTGCAACTGTATGGAGTTGTGACACACACACACACGCAAGCACGCACACACACACACACACACGCACACACACACACACACACACACACACACACACACACACACACACACACACACACACACACACACACACTTACTCACATGTGTACCAGCTGATTCTACTAGCAATGACACAGCTGATCTTTGGCCAAAACTACCAAGAGTGATATCAGCCTGGAAAGAGTCAACATAAAGACACTATTAAGAGTCAAGCTATGATTTTGTTTTGTTGACTATTTAAACTGTTTATTTTATGCGTATCTTGTGAAGAAACGGAATACTCACAGGTTGTCCATTTTTGATGAGACTTATTTTCTGCACGCATTGAAGCATATCACTAATACTCGGAAGGGCAGCTCTGTAGTCAGATATCATTTGAGAAGTAGGTGACAAGTCTTCCGTGACAGTGAGTGTAGTGTCTGAATCAACAACAAGCTCGTTCAAACACTCTCTTCCAATACTGATACCATCAAAGCAGACAGTAACTTGAAATGAAGAGTCATCAAACAACACCTGTTAAAAACAAACAGGAACAACGTGATTTTTCTAAAAAGGCTGGGTCTTCATCATTTTAACTCTCTGGGGCCTGAGTTCATGCTGGCACTAACTGTTACCCAACATGGTTTCATCCTTCTTAGCCCTATTCCAATCTCCAACTCAGACTTGTTGTAGATTTGACAACCCCTAATGCTGTGCACACAGCTGCTATCAAAGATGGAGATGAGAAAGTAAAACAATGAAAAAGTATCCCACTTACTTCACCACTTGTGTACACTGTTCCAAAATAGTTGAAGGGACATGATGTCAAATTTAGAGTCCTGGTAATTGAATTTCCAGCACCTGTAGTAGATGGAGACATATGAGAGGCCAGAGCTGGAATCTCTCAGCTGTTTTGAAATGGCAAAGAGATTCACACATTCACATTTTGAATTCATGAAGGAATTAGAAAGAATTTGTATGAATCCAGTCAGCAATAAAGTGTCACATTATCAGCAGTGTTTGTCATGTATTGTGCTGATGACAATTTAATATGTGCTCTTCAACACTCCTTGAGGATGGTGTGTCAAAATAGCTAATGTGTGTGCTTACTTTTCACCAGCCCAAGAAGGGACAGCATCAGCAGGAGGCGGAGCATTTTGCAAGTGGCCAATCGCCTGGACACAGAGCTGAAAGACATTCCGTACTTAATTGGACAGGAAGCTGAACAGTTTTTCCTGGTCTTTGAAAATACAGCTCAGCTCTCAATCTGTCATTTAAGTACTGTTTCCAGTGAAGTATTTACCAATAGGAAACCAATGGTATTTACCAATGTTCATATTAGTAACCCTGAGGTAGGTTCACAGTGGTGAACAAATGAATGAATAATAAATAATGTCAGACGTCACTTCAACACCAATGAACAGAAGCAGTGAGATGTAATTGAACTCATTAAATGTGTCTGATGCTGTTTGGTAAGCTGTTAATCATCTTCAGTTATATTCATGTTTTTTTAATAGTTTTGACATTTTGCCCATTTTTGACGTCTAACAGAACCAAACCAGCCGCAAAATGTTTTTTAAACGTTGATGACCAACTGATGATTTAAATTAATGGATCAGTAAAAATAATTGTTTGTTACTGTTTAATACAGACATCCTTCATCTAATGTTGTCTGCCCTTCTCTGACCTACATATGATCCAACAATACAGTGATTCAGTGACATGCGGTCAGGGGAGGCAGGTGAGGCCGCGCCTCACCTGCCATCAGGAAAGAATAAAAATGAAAAATGTAAGAAATAAAGTCAATGGTTATATATATCCAGTGATGTGTATTATAAAGTTATTTACCGTTTAACATCACCAATTTTAGGCTATTTTTATTCAAAATCGCTGAATTTTCACATTTATGGCTGACATACAGAGCAGAGACCTGCGGTGAGGCACCAGCCAGCTGAGCCTCACCACGGATTGCGCAATAGCTCAGATAGCTGTGCTGGTATGCTATACAGTGAGACCGTAATGCTATCTCTCTATATGTCACTATTAAAATGTTCAAACACGTTTGCACTATGAACTTAACTTCCATAATTTAGCATATGTATATAATGTACAGTGTTTTTTTTGTCAACGACTGCATGTGTGTAACGTCTTTCATGAGTTTTAACAGTCCTGAAACCGCTTGGAAAAGGCATGAAGTGAGGCACATAGTTTACCCCCTACCAGCCTCATGGTAGGGGGCGCTGGTGATCCCAGGGATTTGGCCGAGGAGTCTTCTTCCTTGGCCGTAGAAGAAGTGACAATAAACTACAGTACAATCTATCAGCCAGCCAGGTGCAGCCGTTCATTTATTTTCTGCTCGCCTTGCCTTACTATAAAAATGGAGGACTACAAATTTTTTCGATGCTTTTGTTCAGAAGGAGCGGTGCATGGACTTCATTTATAAGTAAACGTAACATATAAGCAAACATGCAGGAAACAAGTTTTTTTTAATCAAATGTGCTAATGGTGTGTTAGCTTGTATGTGTAAATAATTCTGCTCTGAGACTTTATACATGACCTGTTGCTAATTAAATGGTGAATAAGCTAAACTGTAGGTTCATATTTTTATAAATCTAATTATGATGAAATCAGTGCCTCACCAGCCATGAACCTCACTGCATGTCACTGCAGTGATTGATTCTTTATGTGGTACAGAACACTCTGAACTTCATCCTGTTGGTTCTGACTTCATATATTTTAATTTGTTAACAAAAATACAATCTTGTTTCACTTTTTTTCTGAACAATTCTACTGTGTATTTAGATGTGAATGTCAGTTAAGGAGGTTAAAGAACAAGAGAAAGATGTCTTACCCTCTGAATGTTGAAAAAATGATGATGTAGATGAAGATCTGGAAATCATTCAGTTGATGTCCTGATTTTTCTGTTGCTTGCTCCCTGTGTGACGAACGCTACGCTCCCTTTCCATCCGGCTTTTTATATGCTGCTCTTGACAAGACTTTAGGTAGAGAGGAGGGTGGGGTCAAAAATGGTTAGACCAGTTTTGACATTTTTTCATATAAGTCTTTTTGCATTACATCCCGTGAAGTAATTGTCAGTGTTTGTGTGTTCATCCGTCTGTCCATCAGTCTGTCCGTCCGTCCACCAAATATCTTCACAACCGTTGCAGATAGAAAGATGAAACAAAAAGCACATTACTCGGGTGGCAAAGGGGATGAAAGTGAGATGAGGACCGTGACCTTGAGTATACTAGGTCAAGGTCAAATTTCAACTTTTGTACTCATCGTGAATTTTTGGAAAGCAGTTACGTGATACCACATGTGCATTCTATTGGCTGACAGCATCCGAAAGTGCACTACGTTCTTTGAGTGAGTCTCGGACTCCTGTGACACACAAAAGTGCTTTTAACACCCAATAAGAGTGTGGGAAAAGGTAAAACAGATAGAAGGTGGATTAATATTAGTATGGGAAGTGTTAAAATTACTGTAAATAATGAGGTTAATAGTTTGTCGCTTTATTGTGGAATATGTTAATCGTGTGTGGTTCCTGGAACGCATTAACTGCGAGGAATGACGGTGCACTGTATACCTTTTGACGTACACATCCCTGATACTTGATGAGATATAATCACCAAACAAAAATGTGTAGGTCAGGAATCGATGTTTCTAAGTTGGGGTAGTAGAGAGTTCCAGAGACGGGGAGCAGAGCGGCTGAATGCTCTGCTCCCCATGGTAGTAAGACGGGCTGAAGGGACAGACAGGTGTAAGGAGAAGGAGGATCTGAGGGAGTGGGAGGGAGTGGTAACATGAAGAAAGTCTGACAGATATGGAGGGGCGAGGTTGTGGATGGCCTTGAAAGCGAGGAGGAGAATTTTAAAATTGATACGGAACTGGACCAGAAGCCAGTGAAGCTGTTGAAGGGCAGGGGTGATGTGGTAAATGGAGGGCGTTCGAGTTATGATGCGGGCAGCTGAATTCTAGACCAGTTGTAGTTTATGAAGGGATTTGTGAGGGAGCCCGAATAGCAGAATAGCAGAGAATTGCAATGGTCTAGTCGAGAGGTGACAGGACTATAGACAAGAATGGCAGTAGCGTGAGGTGTGAGGGGGGGGCGGAGACAATTGATATTGCGTAGGTGAAAGTAGGCAGACCTGGTGATGTTGCTGATGTCTGACTGGAAGGATAATATGCTGTCAAGGATGACACCCAGACTCTTAACCTGGGGAGATGGCGAAACGGTAGAATCATCAATGATGAGAGAAAAGCTGTCCGTTTTGGAAATGGTGGATTTGGTACCAATGAGGAGGACCTCGGTTTTATTGTTGTTTAATTTAAGGAAGTTTAGGGTGAACCAGATTTTTATTTCAGAGATGCAATCAGTAAGGGAGGTGGGCGGAAGAGTGGACGAGGGTTTAGTGGTGAGGTGGAGCTGCATCAGCATAACAGTGGAAATAAATGTTGAAATTACAAAAAATATTGCCAAAGGGAAGGAGGTATATGATGAAAAGAAGGGGCCCCAGGACAGAACCCTGTGGCACGCCCGAAGTGACAGGGGTGGGGGAGGATTTAACGGACTTGAGTTGAATGAACTGAGTGCGGCCAGAAAAGTAAAATGAGAAACAAGCTAACTGAGTGTGAGTGATGCCAATAGAACATAGCCTGTTAAGAAGGGTGGAATGACAGATGGCATCAAAGGCTGCACTCAGGTCAAGGAGGACGAGGATGGTGAGGGGTCCAGAATCAGCAGCCATAAGAAGATCATTGGTGATTTTATTGAGGGCAGTTTCAGTGCTGTGGAGTGGGCGGAAAACAGACTGGAACTGTTCATACAGGTTATTGTGTGAGAGGTGAGAATGAAGTTGGGAGGCAACTGTCTTTTCAAGGATTTTGGAAATGAAAGGTAGATTGGAGATGGGACAGAAGTTGTTGAAGTCTGAGGTTTATTTCATTATTGGGGTGGAGGCAGCAGTTTTGAACAAAGTAGGGACAGTTCCAGTGGTGAGAGAGGAGTGAATGATCGCAGAGATGAGGGATCAAGGAGGGGAGACAGGCTTTAACAAATTGTGTGGGTAAGGGGTCCAGTTGACAGGTGGATGTCTTAGCATTTCTGATGAATTTTGTTATATCTGAGGTGGTAGGTAACTGGAAGGAAGAGAAAGATTGTAAGGGCGTGTGAGTCGGCTGGGACGCTGAGGTGAGGGATGGATCCAAGATGTTGGCGGATGTTTTTGATTTTGTCAAAAACATCCAGGTGGATATTTGTGATTTAGTTATTAAAAAATGCCATGATAGAGTTGCAGAAGGAGGCTGTGTTCAGGTGAGGGGGTAGAGAGTCCTGAGGTGTAGTGATGTTAGTGAGTAGGAAGAACAGTGAGTTTCCCTTATTGGCTGTGATTATACTGGTGAAGTATTGGGTTTTGGTGTTGGCAATGGTGTCCTTGTCGCTTCGGACATGGTAATTGTATAATTCTTTATGGCTGGTGAGACCAGTTTTCCTGTAAAGTCGTTCAAGTTGCTGAGCTTGGGCTTTCTTGAAATGAAGATTTCAAGAAAGTCGACTGCTCTACCATGCGCAGTGCACACTGTTACCACACGGTATCAACGGTCCCGTCAGCTGAAACTGTCTTTTGGTTTTTATTTGGAGACGATTGATCCCGGAAAACCTGAGATATGATCGTTTACATTTGAGCTAAGACAAGCGTTTCAAATGGCTTCTTAGAATCAGATGCAGGCGCCGTATTTCTGTCCATGTAGTAGCCATTGTACAAGCAGTGACGCATGTATTCATGTGATTCGAACATGTCTCGCGATTCGTGCATTTTGTCATGTGACGCAAACATCTCTGATGCAAACGATTCATGCATTTTTCTGCGCGAATCTTGCGCATAGTCTTATTTTGAAAACCTCCTTTGAAGAGTGGCACAAGTGACACAAACTGTATATAGTTATGTTAGAAGCCTATGACAAACTTTTTTGAGTTCAAAATCAAATTGGTGGGCATTGTTTTGGTTTTTATGTGCAATAAAATACAATTTTTCCTTTTCCGAATTTGATTGTCTGTGTCTATTTTGCCCCAATATGTCAATATAATAAGTTATAGGGAAATAAAAACTATCTTCATATAGCTAAAGATGTGCTGAAGATAAACATACCAAGCATGGGTATGTCCTTTTTAATGTGTCATATAGAGACAAATATCAAAAGAACCAAAAAACGGCCAAATAGGTCAGGGCTGTAAGGGTTTTAACATTAGTTTCTTTTCTTTTGAGTTACCTGGAGTTTTATTTCCTGGTATTGCAAAGGTGTGGCCGAGGGCTCAGATAGGCTGCTGCCAGCCTTATTTGACTGGACCACAGCATGCTGTGTCATGGGGGGATCTGGGGATTTACATTGAGTTTTGGCCAGTTACAGTGCCTTGCGAAAGTATTGGCCCTCCAAAAACTTGTTGACATTTTGCCACATTTCAAGCTTCAAACTTAAAGATAACAAACTGAAAATATTTTTCAAGAATCAACAACATGTGAGACACGATCGTGAACTGGAACCAAATGTATTCGACATTTTATATTGTGTTTACAAATAAAAAACTGAAAAGTAGGATGTGCAAATGTGAGACCAAATGACACACCGGTGCACTCTGTTCGTCATTATTGTCATTTAGGTCAACACTGGATCATTCAGAAGTCATCAGAGAACTTCTGGAGTCGTTTGGCTGAGCTGAGAGAACAGGGGGCCAATATTTTTGCACTGATATACTCTTGTATTAACCATCATTAACAAATCTTACACCGAGTAAGCCCACCCAAAGTAAAAAATTTCGATATGGGGAATTTGAAAGGGTAATGTAATTTTGCATTAGTTATACACATCTCGATGGGAAAAAAGTAAGGGTGTAGTCCTTTGGCATTCATGCATGGATCGATGCCAAACCAAAAACTAGTCAAGAATTTTTTCATTTAATCAGAAAGTCAATTTTGGTCTTCAGCATAACAGGTTTTGTAGCTTTGTGAATGGAACCATGCATCATAAGATGACAAATGATTGATATTATTTAATTTTCACAGTGTTGCCAAGTGGATGCCATTGTTTCCTTTTTGAAGCGTTAAATAACTACTGTGTGTGCAAGTGTTTCTTCAGTTATTAGTTCTACATAGCAGAGACTGTATTAGCCATTGTACAGTCTCTATCCACCAACTGGGCTTCATTCATGTAAAACCAGAGAGCCTGTTGCTGGACTCAAGGGGTCATGTGAAGCTGTCTGATTTTGGTCTGTGTACGGGGCTGAAGCGGGCGCACCAAACGGAATTCTAAAAGAACTTGAATCACAGCCTCCCCAGTGACCCCAGTAAGCAAACCTTCCAGAACATGAACTCGAAGAGAAAGGCAGAAACCTGGAAGAGTTAAATAACTACTGCGTCAAATAACTACTGCGTGTGCCAGTGTTTCTTCAGTTATCTCTGATCAATGTTCACTCCTATGCATGAATTTTACTGGTAGTAAAGATAATACAAATGATTGGCTTTCAGTAAAGTATAAATATAAACCACACATTGTCCAAGCCTGAATCAAGCCATTTGAAAGAAATGCATGGAAATTATATTGGAGATTTTTTTGTTTTCCCTCCAGGAACTCCAGCTTGACCCAACACCAAAAAAACACACCTCACAGACAAAATGGTAACTACACTGACCATGAGAATATCAGTGAAAATCGTTGTTTGTCTTTCTCCGTGAAGCCCTGCATGCCATACTTTGAACTATCAATCAATCAGTCAGTCATTATCTTAACCCGCTTAATCCGCTGACGCGGGTCGCGGGGGAACCGGTGCCTATCCCGGCAGTCTCAGGGCGTGAGGCTGGAGACACTCCGGGCATGACGCCAGTGTACCGCGGAGCCACACAGAGACAAACAACCACTCACACACACATTCACTCCTACGGTCAATTTGGGACCGGCCAATCAACCTAAAGCACAAGCTTTTGGAGGTGGGAGGAAGCCGGAGAACCCGGAGAGAACCCACGCAGACACGCGAACTCCGCACAGAGCGGGACTCAAACCCGGGTCCGCCGTGTTGTGAGGCGACAGCGCCACCGTGCTGCCCACACATCAATCAATGTTATTTGTAGAGCACTTAATAACATCAGAACAATAACAATAGAACCCAACAGAACAAGCATACACGAAAGCAACGGGGAACATCTTCTTCTATAAGGAAGAAACTCCAGACAGGACCTAGACTCTGGAAGGCAGTAATTTTCCTTGACCATTTGGGTGAAAAAGTAACACAATAGAGATGAAATAGGACCAGGGTAAGGGAAGGAGAGAAAGAGACAGAGTGGCTAATACGCCAGATAGTCACTGTTTGGAGTTTAGGCCCAGCTGCTGAGCTGGGGACATGGTGCAGGGACTTTCAGGCTGCGTTCACTGACTCCTAGGTTGTTGACTTCTATGCTTACTCCCCACCTGTCAGGTAGACAGCGGTAGTATCTTGCAAGCATGTATCTGGTGGGCTGGTGTGGCCCCTATCTCTGGTCTGCCCGGGCTTTTGGGGACTAGGGGGGCTATGTAGGGGGGTGGGTCGCATGTCGCTCGATCACTGCAGCTGGCCCCATGGGCTGCGGGGGTCGTCCCTGTCTCCTGGGGGTGGGGGGGCGGGCGGGATGTGGGCATGGCGGATGGGGGTGGGAGGTTTGGGGTGTGGTGGGGTGTAGCGTGTGTATGCGTGTGCATGTGTGTGTGTGAATAATGTAACACGTGTATAAAGTTGTGTGCTCTTGACTGTGCATTGTATATTGATGCTAAAAATAGGTATGTTATTCCACTGATGCTGAACAAACTTCAAAGGAACATCTGACAGGTAGGTCATAAACGAGATACACAATGTTCCAGACTGAAGGCGAGTTGTAATTAACCCTATTTGTAGTAGATCACATGTCTGACTTTTCTCACTTGTTTAACCATTTCATCTACATAGGTTTTTGTCATAGCATGGGTGCAATGAGAATTTTCAAGATGAGATGATAAGGAGTCCGTAGATTTTTTTAGTAGATAAAAACAATCATGTTAAAAAATGCTCTCGTTTGTCATTATGCAGTACTAATATCATACAATGAATGGGGGTGGTGGTGGAAGGATGGGTCGATGGGGGACTGGGGGAAAGAGAAAAAACTCTCCTTTATGCTTTCTACAGGAAGGATAATGAGGACTGGCAGAAAAAAGGCACTTTTTTTGCAAAAAATACTAGCACAAACATCACATAAATCACCTGACAGATGCTTATGCAAGTTATGTTTTAGGTCCAATGTTTCTGTAGGTCTGTTCTGTTTTTTGTTTGTCTATTTTATCTTTTATACACTTAAGTAATCCCCTACCTATCTACCTACCCACCTACACACCCACCTATCCATCCATCCATCCATCTATCTATCCATCTATCTATCTATCTACTTTCCCAAGCAGAGCATTGAGCTCACCACAGTCTATGTACCCACTGCCCGGCCCATCTCACCTAACAAAGCTGTCAGCCGTTGGACTCCTTGATTTACTACCATCTTTCCGATTTTCCAATACACCAGGTTAACATTCACTCCGAGCAGCAGAAGCATGAGTCCAAACAGATATAGATCTCCATTGTCCTCCATGGAAAGAACCACCAGGCACATGACTCTCCACTCCTCCCGAATTGCTCCAGGACCAAATGGGTCATACCCAGGGTCGTGAACCGGTCCAAGAACTGGCTGGTATCCAGGCGCGGAGACTGTCTGGGGTCCAGGTGTCGGGACCGTCTGGAATCCGGGCGCAGAGAGAGGCTATTTTCATATATGTGTGTGTGTGTGGATACAGCATAGTTGAGTAAGTTGTAGTTAAAATCCCGCCAAATGTGGAAACTATGCCACGTACTGTTCTACATGCCTTCACCAGGCTTCATGTAAACAAAGGATTAAGGGAAATCACAAGACAGATAACGTCTGTGTGACAAAACAAATTATAAACATCTTGAAAAGCACTTAAAAGTCAATCTGGGAAAAAGAGACTTCTGATGGTGCCCCCTGCACCATGATTTATTCATCTGAAGGATCAGCAGTATCTTAAACTTAAACAGGACTTGGTTGGTGAGAATTTCTTTTCATCTTACACCTTGAACAGTAGAGGAGATTGCATCCTTATTAAAAAGAAATTACTCTTTAAACTGAGACACAAGATGAAGTCAAACTAACAGAAATGTGTAAAAAAAAAAGTCAAGTGGAGCTGGGAAACTATTGTCATTGAACCTTGACATGTATTCATATTCAAGAATATTGGGACAAAATAATCAAGACTCAATCTGATCCTAAACACCCATCTCGACACTGATCCCCAGTTTCTACTTCTTTGGCTACCCAGCCAACCCCACAGAGCGAGACGCAAACCCGAAACCGCCTTGCTTTGTGGCAACAGCAAGGCGGGAGTGGTGCCACCCACTCTGTAACTTGTAGCACAATACAATTACCTTGTCAATAGGATGAATATATTTTGTGTCCTCGCAGATTATTTGTTTCCCTTTATCAAATAAAGTACAACGTTTAAAAATAAAATGTCTTGTACGTGTTTGAGTGGGATCTAACAGAAATAACACGCAGCACTAACATGTTGTACACTGAACAATATCTCTATAACGGACTTTTCACAATTATGTGATTAACTGATGAAAGATTAATTTGTTAAGTTGTGCTGATTCAGTTTAAATTGTTGAAAAAAGAGAGAAAGTGAAACAAACTCACAGATTTAATTTTTTCCCCATAATCCATTTTATTATTTTTTTTATAACACCGGTAACACTGAAACTAAAGAGCAGACAATTTATGTAGACTAAGGCATGTGTTTGTGGATCAACTGACCTTAACATAAAAGAGTCTCTGTAAACAGATATTTTATGTAAATTAGTCAGCCAGTATAATTTGGGGTGGAATAGAATTTGTTTTCTCTGAAAAAAATTATTAGAATTACTAGAATTATTAGGACTTAAAGAATTAGAAATTTTAATCATGTTTTTCACATTTTGTCTTCATTTGTAGCTCAGATGAGAACAGCTGTAATTCACTTTGAGGGTGACAGCAGAATCCAGTGTTTTGAAATTAGAGGTACACCAATTAATTAAGCTGAAAGGACCATTTCCATCATTATCTTCTCAATATTAATGACTGAGTAAGGGAAAACTACAGATAAAAATACAGGATTTGTTTGTCAATTAAAAGATTTAAAAATGAATCACTTTGTTGAAAGTTGGTCTTTTTCAACAGGTGGAGTGAAAAGAATGACAATTAATGGCAATTTGAAATCCGCTTTTCCTTGCTCCAATTTTTCACAATTTTATTCCCATCAGCTACATGCAGACCTTTGGTTTACCTGATCAGTACAGTGATCTAATGCAGAGACATTCTCCCAGAAGTCTGACTGAACTGGAATTTCTATCAATCTAGTCAATATGCAGTAATTGAATGTTACACTGCAGAGTCCACCATGTCACTTTCTGACAATAGTGTTTAAGTTTACACTATATTACCAAAAGTATTCGCTCACCCATTCAAATGATCAGAATCAGGTGTCCTAATCCCTTGGCCTGGCCACAAGTGTATAAAATCAAGCATTCAGGCATGCAGACTGTGAAACAAGACATTTGTGAAAGAATGGGCCGCTCTCAGGAGCTCAGTGAATTCCATCGTGGAACTGTCATAGGATGAAACCTGTGCAACAAATCCAGTTGTGAAATTTCCTCACTCCTAAATATTCCACAGTCAACTGTCAGCTCTATTATAACAAAATGGAAGCGTTTGGGAACAACAGCAACTCAGCCACGAATTGGTAGGCCACGTAAAGTGACGGAGAGGAGTCAGCGGATGCTGAAGCGCATAGTGCAAAGAGGTTGCCGACTTTCTGCACAGTCAATTGCTACAGAGCTACAAACTTCATGTGACCTTCAGATTAGCCCAAGTACAGTACGCAGAGAGCTTCATGGAATGGGTTTCCATGGCAGAGCAGCTGCAGCCAAGCCACACATCACCAAGTGCAATGCAAAACGTTGGATGCAATTGTGTAAAGCACGCCACCACTGGCCTCTAGAGCAGTAGATACCAAATCATTTTAGACAATTCCATGCTCCCAACCATGTGGGAGCAATTTGGAGCGGGCCCCTTCCTCTTCCAACATGACTGTGCATCAGTGCACAGAAGCAAGGTCCATAAAGACATGGATGACAGAGTCTGGTGTGGATGAACTTGACTGGCCTGAACCTGATAGAACAGCTTTGGGATGAATTAGAGCGGAGACTGAGAGCCAGGCCTTCTCGACCAACATCAGGGTGTGACCTCACCAATGCACTTTTAGAAGAATGGTCAAAAATTCCTATAAACACTCTCCTCAACCTTGTGGACGTCTTCCCAGAAGAGCTGAAGCTGTAATAGCTGCAAAAGGTGGACTGACATTATATTAAACTCTTGGTTAGGAATGGAATGGCACTTCAGTTCATAGTATGAGTCAAGGCAGGTGAGCGAATACTTTTGGTAATATAGTGTAGGTGTTCTCAACTGCACAGCTCCAATATCGATGCAAAATTACTGATAATCATTAAAAACCCCAAATAACAACTCATTGTTATTAGCAAGAGATCACAGAATCACCGAAACATGTTTAACTACAAGTGTCACCCAAACACCCTTACATTCACCGTATATATAGCTCCATAATGTTTTTATAACGTTTCAAATTTGAAGAAAAAAGGAGGAATCATAAGTATACAAGGCAATACCTGCAAGTCTGATGGATTGTCAATGAAAAGTCTGATTTTTGGTCATGTGATTATGTCTATCTGTTAAAATGGTTGAGGCCCACGTGGGAGTTCACATCCCAGGTGATGACTTGATTGCATTGTTTAATTAATTTTATCTAGTTGTAGTGTCTAGATTAATTCAAACATTTATGTCTGTGTGGTTTGTGGAGAAATTCAATTATTTTTAATTGAAGTCTTGCAGGTGAGCACCCAATGAGAGGGACATATATACCTAAGATGTTTTCTATAGTTGCTCACAATCTCATAATGAGCTGAACTCTTCTTTTGGAGCTGTTCTTTTCAAAGTGAAGGATTGACACAACCAGATCTTGGATTGAACAAATCAAAAGTCAGGAATCATTATAAAGGTGGACAGCCTGTCAATCAGTCGGAGCCAGCATGTTCACAACCTGACAAGACAACCAGACCAAAGTGTTACTGATGTATTTTCTCCACAGTTAACTGAATTCACCATGTTTACATATCACCAGTCAGCAGACTTACTTGCCTATTCAGTCCAGACCATTGAGATGATGGGTGGGTATTCTTTAAAAAATGACATCCTCTTATATCTGCGTCTTTTAGTCATGCAATTCTGGAAGGCACAGAGAGAGATGAAGTCAAGTTCTCGGAGGACCAAAATTGGTCCTGTGTCAATGTCCTTCAATTTGAGCAACAACATGATTCATACAGAACATAAAGTTATCTTTTCAAGACACGCTTGTATGTTAGATAGTGAGACACAGGTATAGTGATTGGCTGGTGGCTGCTACAATTCCTTGAGGTCAATGGATTTTGTCTGAGGATGTTTAGGTTTTGGATTAAATTTTTCCTGAAGTCAAGAAACTTTTTTGGATTATGTAAATTTGATAGTTGCATAAAGCATTCAAAATGTGACTCGGTACAAATCAAATAAGTCACCACTAGAAGATATTAGAAGTTCAGCAGCAGGTGTCTCCAAATTGGTCTAACTGCATTCTAGTGAAATAAAAGAAATGTCATAATTTTATATAAATTGAAAAAAATAGGGGGGATCACACTCCTCAGGCTCCCTGGCAAGGTCTATTCAGGGGTTCTGGAGAGGAGGGTCCGTCGGGAAGTCAAATCTCGGATTCAGGAGGAGCAGTTTTCGTCCTGGCCGTGGAACAGTGGACCAGCTCTACACCCTCCGCAGGGTCATTGAGGGGGCATGGGAGTTTGCCCAACCATGTGTTTTGTGGACTTGGAGAAGGCGTTCAACCTTGTTCCTCGGGGGGTTCTGTGGGGTGTGCTTCAGGAGTATGGGGTACTGAACCCTTTGATAAGGGCTGTTCGGTCCCTGTACGACCGATGTCAGAGTTTGGTCCGCATTTGGTCCGGCAGTAAGTCGGATTCGTTTCCAGTGAGGGTTGGACTCCGCCAAGGCTGCCCTTTGTCACCGATTCTGTTCATAACTTTTATGGAGAGAATTTCTAGGCGTAGCCAAGGCGTTGAGGGTGTACGGTTTGGTGGCCTCAGTACTGCGTCTCTGCTTTTTGCAGATGACGTGGTACTGTTGGCTTCATCAAGCCGTGATCTCCAACTCTCACTGGAGCGGTTCGCAGTCGAGTGTGAAGCGGTTGGGATGAGAATCAGCACGTCCAAATCTGAGACCATGGTCCTCAGTTGGAAAAGGGTGGAGTGCCCTCTCCGGGTTGGGGATGAGATCCTGCCCCAAGTGGAGGGGTTCAAGTATGTCGGGGTCTCGTTCATGAGTGAGGGTACGATGGAGTGGGAGATCGACAGGCGGATCGGTACAGCGTCTGCAGTGATGCGGACTCTGTATCGGTCCGTTGTGGTGAAGAAGAAGCCAAGCCAAAAGGCAAAGCTCTCGATTTACCGGTCGATCTACGTTCCTGCCCTCACCTATGGTCACGAGCTGTGGGTCGTGGCCGAAAGAACGAGATCCCGGATACAAGCGGCCGAAATGGGTTTCCTCCGCAGGGTGTCCGGGCTCTCCCTTAGAGATAGGGTGAGAAGTTTGGTCATCCGGGAGGGACTCAGAGTCGAGCCGCTGCTCCTCCGCATCGAGAGGAGCCAGATGAGGTGGCTCGGGCATCTGGTTAGGATGCCTCCTGAACGCCTCCCTGGTGAGGTGTTCCGGGCACGTCCTACCGGGAGGAGGCCCCGGGGACGACCCAGTACACGCTGGAGAGACTATGTCTCCTGGCTGGCCTGGGAAGGCCTTGGGATTCTCCTGGAGGAGCTGGACGAAGTGGCTAGGGAGAGGGAAGTCTGGGCTTCCCTGCTTAAGCTGCTGCCCCCGCGACCCGACCCCGGATAAGTGGAAGAGAATGGATGGATGGATGGATGGATGGATGGATGGATGGATGGATGGATGAAAAAAGTAGAACTTACAGGAAATTAGGAGAGACAGTGAATAATTGGCTGTCAGCTGGAAATGAACTCAATGTATGTGTGGTGTATTTTGGAGGTGTACCGGGTCACAGTTTGCTTCACACAGCTTGATTTGGCACTTCAAGTTAACTGCATCAGATGATCCCAAGAACTGGAACATTTTGAAGCTGAAAGAGGTAGTTGTTCCCAGTCCATTTCCTGTCACGTTCAACACAACATCACCGGGGATCGCACAGCTGCACACAAAGGAGAAAACACATCATGTTTGAACACAGACAGAAATGTAGAAATGTACAAAAAATGGACACTAGATAAGAACACTTTACAGTTGTCACGAGTGTTTATTTTTCTGTTACCTTTAATTTTCTACATTTTAAAACGTATCCATTTTCCACAATACACTTTCAAAAAGAAATTATCAAACTTTATGTGGCATCACTGTGTTTTTTGTGGTTTCAAACTTAATGGAAAGGAACAAAAATTGACAGGAATTTACTTGGTGTATCACTAGCATAAGGTATATTGAACCCAACAGAAATACATCAGTGGATATTAACAAAAAACACAAAAAAATAATTGAAGAATTACACTGTGGTGACACTATAACCAACCCTACCTACATTGCATGTGTTTCAAAGGCGATGATAGTCGTTCCCAGTCTCTTAATTAAATGTTATGTTAATTTTATATTCGTATGGCATGAGGCTCACTTAGGTTAAAGCATTAGGTTAGGTTGTGTATGTCCATTTAAAGGGACAGTAAAGTTAATTTTAAGTGACATATATGTTATTCGTCATTATGAAAAATAGAAGAAAAAATAAATTTTATATGTGTAGCATCATCCGTTTGATCAAAAAAGCTTAAAATCTGCGCCGCAGCAGCTTCCGCATTCAGTGGTCACGTGGGCGTCATACGTCACTGGGGCCAAACAGAGCTTAGCATCCATAGCTTAGCCCGCAGGCAGAAAAGAGGAAAGAGGGCTGGCTGGCTAACCCAGCTAAAATCCAGCAGACCACCAATCCCCTCACTCTTCTTGGCCAATGTCCGTTCTTTGGACAATAAAATGGACATGCTACGCCTCTGGCTGTGGGTCTGGGAGGAGATGAGGAGCTGCTGTGTGGTCGGCCTGACGGAGACCTGGCTAAACAACAGCATGCCGGACTCTACTTTCCAGATCAATGGATTACAGCAGACCGAGCGGACCGGGACCATCCATCTGGAAAAACACGTGGGGGGTGGGGGGGTGGGGGGGGGGCATTATCTACCTCGTGAGTTCACGGCGGTGTTCGTCACCATTGTTTACATCCCGCCGGGTGCTAATGCTAATGGTAACGAAGCATTACGTGAGCTGCACGACACTATCAGCTCACTGCAGACCAGGCACCCGGAGGCGTTTTACATGGTAGCAGGAGACTTCAACCATGTAAGACTAACAGACACACAGCCCAGCTTTTACCAGCACGTTACCATCCCCACACGTGGGGACAACACTCTGGACTGTGTATACTCCAACCTACGCGGCGCATACAGGTCCCTCCCCCGACAACACCTTGGCCTGTCAGACCACATCTCCATCCTGATGGCTCCAGCATATCGTCCCCGGGTGAAATCCCTCAAACCCATGAGGAGAACTGTCACTTTGTGGCCCCAGGAGGCAGCCCCAGTGCTCCAGGAATGTTTCCAGCACACAGACTGGAAGATGTTCAGGGAGGCAGCCACACAGGGGGACGAGGTGAACCTGGAGGAATACACTTCCTCTGTCCTCGGGTTCATCTCCAAGTGTGCGGACGATGTCACTAACACCAGAACAATCACCGTCTACCCAAACCAGAAGCCCTGGCTGAATGCAGAAGTGAGAGCTCTGCTGAAGGCCAGGGATGCTGCATTCAGGGAGGGGGAGGCAGGGGCACTAAGGGCAGCAAGGAGGGCATTGGATAAGGGAATAAAGGAGGCCAAATCCACTTATGCTCAAGAGATCCAGGGTCACCTGACCTCAGGGGACCAACGGAGCATGTGGAAGGGCATCAAGTGCATCACTAACTTTAACACCTGGAATGCAAAGAGCCCGACAGACCCCTCCCTAGCAGATGCCCTCAATAAGTTTTATGCCCGCTTTGAGGACCCCAACACCCCCCCAGCACCAAACTAACACCCCCCCCCCACGACACGCCCCTCAGCGTGACCACAGAGGATATGATGAGGACCTTGCAAAAGATCAACCCTCGCAAGGCTGCAGGCCCCGACGGCGTCCCAGGGAGAGTGCTTAAGGACTGTTCCCACCAGCTAGCAGAGGTGTTAACAGACATCTTCAACACCTCACTGCAGCTAGCAACAGTCCCCAGCTGCCTGAAGTCTGCCACCATCATCCCGGTCCCCAAAGGCCACTCGGTGAAGGAGCTGAATGACTATCGGCCGGTGGCCCTGACCCCGATAGTCATGAAGTGTTTTGAGAAGCTGGTCATGGCACACATCAAGGACTCCATAGACATTACGGTGGACCCCCACCAATATGCCTACAGGAGGAACCGCTCCACCGATGACGCCATCTCCTCTGTGGTCCACACTTCCCTCACCCAGCTGGAGAGCAAGGACTCTTACATCCGCCTGCTCTTCCTGGATTTCACCTCCGCATTCAATACCATCATCCCCCAGACCCTGGTGCAGAAAATGGCAGAGCTGGGACTGTCTGCAAACACAGTGAACTCGGTCCTGGACTTCCTGGCAGACAGATCACAGACTGTCAGGATAAACAACACGGTCTCCTCCCCCATCACCCTCAGCACCGGCTCCCCACAGGGCTGCGTGCTCAGCCCCCTCCTGTTCATCCTGCTGACGTATGACTACTCAGTGAAACACAGAAGCTGTCATATAGTAAAGTTTGCAGACGACACAGTAGTGGTGGGACGCATCCAGAACAACGTTGAGTCCAAATACAGAGAGGAGGTGGAGCACCTGGTGCACTGGTGCAGACGCAACAACCTCTGCATCAACGTGGGGAAGACCAAGGAGATGGTGGTGGACTTCAGGAGGAAAAGACACTCCCCTCCCCCCCTACACATCGGAGGAGCAGCTGTGGAAGTGGTCCCCAGCTACAGGTACTTGGGGGTTCAACTCACTGAGGACCTCACCTGGTAACACTTCCTACCTGCTCAGGAAGGTCCACCAGCGGCTCTACTTCCTCAGGAAGCTGAGGCGTGCTGGACTGGGGAGCCCTGTCCTGAAGGCCTTCTACAGGGTTAGTTCTACAGGGGTGGATGCTCTCCACCACCGTGATGCTGGTGGAGAGCATCCTCACCACCAGCATTACGGTGTGGCATGGTAGCTGCTCTGCAGCAGACAGGAAAGCTCTGCAGAGGGTGGTGAAGGCCGCACAGAGGACTGTAGGGGTGGCCTACCTACCACCACAGAAATCTACACAAGTAGGTGTAGAAGGAGGGCGACCCACATCATGACAGACCCCACCCACCCAGCACACTGTCTGTTCCAACCCCTCCCATCAGGCAGGAGACTACAGAGCATCCGGAGCAGGACCACCAGACTGAGGAACAGCTTCTTTCCAGAGGCTGTTAGACAGCTGAACTCCCGTGGTGCTTTGTAGTCACCCTCACGACGCCCCGTGTGTCACCACAGACACACGGGGATTTGCTTCAATATGGTGCTTCATCGGGTGCAATAGATGGAGCACCTACACACTTAAGCTGCTGCATTGTAAATAAATTTTGCTGTTCAGACACTTTACAATTTACACTTTACACCTGATATACCTAGCATTCTTAACTTTTCTCTGTTCTCTTTCTTATTTATCTTACATTTTTAACCCTTTTTTTTCTTGTTTTTCTTTACTTAACTTATTTATCGACCGGGCTTACTGGAACCTTAAGAGACGTATTTCGTACTGTCTTATGTGAAAAAGTGTGTCAGCATGACAAATAAAGACTGATAAGAAACAATTCAATTTTAGACGCGATTAACATCAAAAATATCATGGTTACCTGCGCGGTGAACGGTTGTGTCAACAGAACAGCAAAAAGACGCGACTTTCAAATAATTTCACAGTCCAATAGTAATAATGGCAGTTAGCTCAATGCTAACATAATGTGGACAATCCCATTGATGGGCTAGCGTGTTAGCATTTTTTGTGTGATACCTTCCCAGAAGGTATTCTAAAGAACGACAGATCCTTGTCTTCACGTCTTTTTGCTGTTCTGTTGACAAAACCGTTCACCGCGCAGGTAACCATGATACTTTTGGTGTTAATCGCGTCTAGAATTGTATTGTTTCTTATGGCTGCTAAGCTATGTTTGAACACAGTGACTATGACCTCCACGTGACCACTGAATACACAAGCTGCTGCGGCGCAGATTTTAAGCTTTTTTGACCAAACGGATGATGCTACACATATAAAATTCATCATTATGAAAAATTTAATTTTTCATAATGATGAATAACATACTGTATATGTCACTTAAAATTAACTTTACTGTCCCTTTAAGGGATATAATTTCCTTTTAAACTTCAAAAACATTTAAGAGTGGTGAACTTGTACTTGAATGAATACTTCTACTTTTGCCTCAGTCTTCTTTTACACAAGTAAGTCTACTTTTACTTCAGTGTAGAATATATGTGAACTTTGACCTCTGGCTTCTCTTGACACAATCTGAGTTCAACTCACCCGTCTTTGATTAGGTCGAGTCTTGAACTGTTATCGGTTGCCCAGCAAGCGTCAATAAACACAGCGACCATAGCATCTTCCAGCCCTGTAGTATTTATCAACACAAAGATCTTCTGGCGGAGGCTGAGTTTGGTATTTTTTGTCACGGGTTTTGTGAAGTCGGCATCAGTGAAGGTCATCATTGTCAAAGTGTACGAAAATTCTCCAGTTTTAAGGTCCAGGACAAGAGAGCTGTAGACACACAGATACACACCCACACACAAACACACACACACACACACACACACACACACACACACACACACACACACACACACACACACACAAACAGACACACACACACACACAAACACACACACACACACACACACACACACACACACACACACACACACACACACAGAAATAAACTCCGCAATTCTCAAACTTCCCATTATCAAGATTCACAGCAAGTTCAGTTGAATATTAACTCACTTGTCAATGACTCTTAAGTTGGACATCTGGTTCTCTACACTAGCGAACTGGCAGGATATGTCAATGTCAACTTGATCAGTCAAAACAACGATGGCAGACTTTTTTGTGTTCCTGATGGTATTTGTGACAACCAGGTTGTTGAATTCGTCAAGCTGCCAGGTCACAAGGATTCATACGTAGTTCAGGTACATTTTTGTCATGAGTTTTTGACTTCAGCTGTATAATGGAAGGATTGCTAGGTACTGATTGAATAAAGTATCATGACGAAGCCTAACTCACAGAAAGAACCCAAACTAGGAAGAGAACGAGAAGCTGAGCCGATAGCTAGAAGCAATATATCTGTTGAGAGAAAACGTGGGCGAGAAAACTTACAGTAATTTCTGCTCCACAGAGGTTGCTGTCATTGAATTTGAATGTCAACTTGTTGGTGGCGTTGTCCAGCTGACCAAAGCAGGTGTCATCATTGAGGTGTAAATTATTGATGTCAAAGCCTTGTTCACTCAGGAGACAACCGACCAGAGTAACTGAGACTGAATGTAAGTCATCCTCACACACTGGATCATCACCTAAACATTCAGCAGCACAGACAAGTTAAAACAATGCATGTTAAAGAGGAGACTCTACAGATATTTATTACACCACAGAGCAAGTCAAAGCAGTCAGGGAGTCAGGGAGATACAAAAGTAAACCTGATAGAAAAAGTTCTAGAATGTTCTCTGGGTCAGTATAATTCAGCAGTCTAACCAACATCAACAACCTCTGAACTGAGAACGTCAGCCTCTGAGTATCAGAACTCAATCACATTGTTGTGTCATAGCTGTCATACCCAAAATAGTCAATCCGGAGTCTGAGGCCCGACATCTGCAGCCTCTACCACCAGATTCTGTGTCCCCGCAGAACTCATCAGCAACACAGGGCTGACCTGGACAGAAGATATCCTGGACATCTGACAGACAGACAAAATATTAGAGTTTTTAGGTAAAAGACTCCTAAAAATCATTGCCAACAAGACTCTAGAGAAAAAACAAAGTTACTGTTGAACTCCACTGTTCCAAGTAGATATGAAGGGTTTTTAATTGTGATTCTGTCATGAACATACAAAAACTTCAAGTAAGTCGAGTAAAACTCCTGCAACTGCTCGGAAATCTAAAATTTCAATTACCAAAAAGGAGGCTTGAAGCTTTCATTCTTTGTGATTCAAGTATGATTTCAAATATTATTAGATTACATTTATGTTGTGTTATTTCTGTCAAAAGATATGTTTTTACTGCATCACTGAAGTGAAGGGGAGAAGTCTCACCACAGCTTATCGCTGACCTCCAGTCTCCCAGTGTGTTACTATTCAGGATGCAGGCCCTGGCAAAGGCCTCATGGAATGGACATTTGAAACCATCCAGTTGAGGATATTTGCACAAAATTTCTTTGCACATGGCTTCATAAGGTGCTGGGTCCACAATGGTGCAGTTGAATGTGGTGTCATTGCTTATCATAGAACACCTGTTCCACAGATGTAAAGAAAAAAAGACAAATGAATTCAAATCTCATCTTGAACAACTGGGAATCAACGTCCATACAGAACAGCAGACGCAGCTTTGCTTCACACAGACTTATGTTCACACTAAATTAGTTTACCAAATGAAAATCTTGAATTGAGGAGGGTTTATTTTAACCTGTTCCCACATTACATTAAACAAACAAACACAAATACAATCTGCATCTACTCACTTTTTTTGCACAGCAGTGCAGTTGATTGTATCATCAGGAGCTTGACTTTTCGTATTCATACATCTAGAGGCAACACACAACACAAGGTCAGGATGACTAACCTGCTCTGACTTGGTGCCCATAAACACAGTGATGTAAAAGTCAAAGGATGGGGAAATTTAAAAGAGCTGCAAAGAATACTAAACAAGTAGTCAAAATGATGATGGTTGTTTTATAAATGCAGGAATATTCAAATATGTAAATATGTATATCTATAAAAATGCATGTATAAATATATCTATGCATATATACACATTTTATATATATATAGACACAAACACACACACATATATATATATATATATACACACACACACACACATATATATATATATATATATATATATATATATATATATATATATATATATAGTATATAATTTTATATACTTTAGTTATCCCCGAAAGGAAATTAGTAACACACTCTAGTTTGTCAGTTCCAAGCCAATCACAGGCTTTTTTATGTGTACAGGCCCTGTAACACACACACACACACACACACACACACACACACACACACACACACACACACACACACACACACACACACACACACACACACACACACACACACACACACACAAGGGGCTTGGAAGCATTCAATGCCCCCAGTCCACTGGGATAGGCTCCAGCAACCCCGTGACCACCAACAGAAGAAGAAGCGTGTACTGGAAATGAATGAATGAATATACATATGTACATGTTGACATTGCAGATGATATGTTGATGGATTTCAAATTCAAATCCAAACAATAAAAGGTATGTAAACATTACAATCAAGGATAGGTAGGTAGGTAGGTAGGTTGGTAGGTAATTAATTAATTAATTAATCCCAGAGGAAATTGTTCTATAAATGCTTTAAAGGATGACGTCTTACCCAGCCAATGGAGGAAGCCTTGATTCATCTAGGGAAGCAGCATTATTACAGAGTCCACTAAGTGTGACTCCACGTTTATCAGCGTCTATACATGTTTACAACAAAATGTAAGTCAGATCTGTGTCACCATTCAAAGAAAACTGACTTCTAATTCACTAAAAGGCATTAGTTTACATCCTAAATGCTTCAGAAGATCAAAGGCTTATTTAAAATGCTGACTAAAAGATTATAATGTCTTTACCTGTGTAGGAGATCTGAGCGTATTGGCCATTAAAAAAAACAGTCAAGCTGGATTCATTGGTCGTCAGTTTTATAATGACACCTGAGTTATCCTTTGAGATCATCAAGCCACCCCCAAGGTCTTCAGGTGTATTTTTTAAATTCAATTCAGTGTTATTAACCTGAATAACAGAAAACAGACAAAGAATGCAACATATTCAAACTTCAAAAACACATCTGTCATAATATCTGCTTCTGAGTCACTGAGCACACAAATGAAAACCACTGTGTCAGACGATGGGTCACAGGATCGTGGTAGTAACTTACCAGAACTCTCCCATCATGTAAGAGCTTAATGATCTCATTTATATTCGTGAACATCAGTGTCAAATTGTCCAATAATGAGATATCTTTACGTCGACGCTGCTTGAATTCCCCATTTATTGTTACATTGGAGGATGACATCAGAGTGTATGTACACCGGTCCTCAACAGTAAAATTAAAGTTGAAGAAGTCAATGACACTAGGTCCGATCACAGTGCACAAGGGATCGTGAACACATCTGATTAAAGGGACAGACACAGAAGCATCGTCATAAACTGCGACAGAGAAATTAGGCCATCAGGGGGCCTCAAACAAACAGCAGGAAGAAAGCCTTCTGCTTAAGCCTGACATTACCAGTTATACTTGTTTTCAGGATTTCACAACTCTGGCTCAAATTGCTGCTAACAATATCACCAATATCAAGCTTTTACTTGGACATGTTTCACTGGCTTCATGAAGTACTTTGCGGCATCAACCCATATAAATACCAGTAAAGTGAGTTTTTTGTTTAAATTGAATGGGTATTCATCATCGGTTACAGCCCTCAGTATTACCTTTTTAAATTACACCATGTGCTGAACACTAAGGCTGAATCTCAAATAGGCACATAAGCAGACTCTCAATCAAAATGAATACTAAAGCTGACTCAATACAGCAATTCAAAATGAATCGTATAACATGCCTCTAAATAAGGCAACGTCAATAGCAAGAAGCCAACAGGCTTTTCCTTTAAAAGGGTAAGCTAACATTCAACTCTGTGTCCTTGACATGTTTTGCATTTAAATGATTCGTTAGGCTGGAGCTGCTTCGGTGACATGAAAATTCTTTTACAAAAGATGCAAATAATAATAATAATAGTTATTATTGTAATAATAATAATAATAACAATAATAATGGATTAGATTTATACAGTCAACCCTCGGTTTTCGAATGCTTCTGTTCTCGACCAATTCGGTTTTCGACCAGAAAATCCGAGAATTTTACATCTCTGTACTCGACCAAAATTCGACTCTCGACCAAACCGAAAGAAGCCGAGCGTACCTGAACACGACTCACTCGGGAGCCGAGTGAACTCAAATGCCCAGGATGCTTCCTCCGTTACGCATTCGTGTTCAAAGTTCGATAGGATATCTTTTATTAAAATAAAACAGTGTCTATTTCTACCCTTTTTTATTCATGGTAAACAGTATACAGTGCAGTTTATGGTGTAAAATAGTGAAAAAAAAACTTTGAAAAAGTTGTTTTTTAGACTTGGAACGGATTAAAATTATTTACATTAATTATAATGGGAAAAATAGTTTCGGATTTCAAACAACTCGCTTTCGAACAGCCTTCTGGAACAGATTATGTTCGAAAACCGAGGGTTGACTGTATAACGCTTTTATGGACAAGGTGGATGACCGCCCTCCAGAGCCTGGGTCCTGCCCGCAGGTTCTTCCTCAATGAGGGAGTTTTTCCCTGCCATCGTCACTTATGCTTGCTCTGGAGGGCATTGTTGGCTTTCTATCTGTTAACGCTTTGAAATGTCTTCTGATATGATTCAGCGCCATATAAATAAATTGATGGACACTCAAAGACGCTTTACATCGGATCCATTATTCATTCACTCCTCATTCATACTTGGTGATGGTAAGCTACGTGTGTAGCCACAGCTACCCTGTGGCAGACTGACGGAGGCGTCTACAGTGCAGATTGGCAGCATAGAATCACTGCGTTTTTGCTGATAGTCCCGTCTTTGTTCTTTTTATGCTTAGGTGACACCATTGGTTTTTATTTAAAAACAACAATTTCTCCACTGTGCCAGGTTCCATTTCCTGATTCTCTCCACACTATCTATACCTCTCTCCAAAACATGTCTGACTCTATCCAAATTCTAAACTGTCTCCACACTAGCTAACCACAACTCTCCACCAAACAACCACATTCTCAATGGAGTGTGATCACTTTATATTGGTGTTAATGCACGTGTCACGAGCCAAATCTATCACACGGTATCAGCCGCATAGTGAGGCGTTTCCGTGATGGAATCTGCGATACAGAAAGTCACACCCGAAGCCTCACTGCCCAGCAATGCTTCAGACATTATTCTTTTCAGCTCCTCCCTTACATGAAGCGAGCCTCGATACGCACTTCATGGGAACGCCCCTCCCCTATTTGTCACAGGCTTCGGAGCTTCAATCCCCAGCGTCACATCACGAATATTTCCCCTTTGTGTCTTGTCTCGTCACCAGTTCGTTGATGTTCCTAGCTGACGTTCCAGTCTTCTTTCACAGCTCTTGTCGTAGTTTATTGTGTTTGAACCTTGCTTGTTTTTTGACCTTGCCTTTTTGTCTCCTGCCTTGGATACCTCTGCCTGGTTTGACTGCCTTTCCTGTGTACCAACCTTCGCCTTGAATAAACCTCGTTTTTCTGATCTGATCGTTGTCGTGCACTTGAGTCCTGCCTTCCTGTGCTACGTTCATGACATCAATGAGATGAATTCTCAACTTTGACTTTGTATACCTGTGTGCAAGAGAATCCCTCTGGTTTGCATTTCAAATTAAATTCTCATTTTTCTGACTGTCATTGTTCACAAATTTCACTGTACATGGGTCATAATGAAACAATTTTTCCTGCTGCTGCTTTTATTTAAAAAACAAAAAATCAACCTGCAAACCTACAAAGCAAATTGTTGCTCTGACTGAATATTCCTGAATGAAATTTAAATTTAGAAAGTTCTCATCAGGCAGGATATCATCGCAAGCAACTCCTCTTCTCAAGATGAAGACACACACTTTACTTACCTGCCGTTTTCACAGCGTTGCTGGTTATTACATGTAGATGTTATCACAAATCCATCATCAGTGCAGACTTCTGTTACGCAAGTGTTTGGGTCAGGTCCAGTAATGATACCAGGAGATTGGACTACACCTGAAATATGAGGTAGGATTACTCCAGATTAAAATGTCATAGTTCACTGTAGAGCTCACAAATCATGAAATTATAACATGACCAAAAGGAACAATTGTGATTGTTGGGGCAGACGGTGATCTGTGAAGTGAGTAAGTGTACTAACCATTTGCAAAACATCTGCTCACTTCAGCAAAGACTCTCGTTGAATTTGTGACCATTAGTGTTTCAACAGTCATCCTATTACTTTCAATTATTAAAGTCTAGAAGACACAGATAACAAGTGTTATATTAAAGAATAACTTATGGACAACCAGAACTGTCTCTGTATGATCCATCACTAAGTATTCTCTATTTTTAGTATTGATACTAAACATCAGAAAGGTCTCTGAGTCAACTAGTATTATACTTTGTCCAACGACAAGACGATGCCATTGTAAACCTTTGGTGTGTGTGTGTTGAAGGATGTTAGTATTGCTGGGTCGGTATGTGAGGGTGCTGTGGTTTCACTCTACAGCGGTACTCTTATCCTCCCTACAACTGTATGGAGTTGTGACACACACACACACACACACACACACACACACACACACACACACACACACACACACACACACACACACACACACACACACACACACACACACACACACACACACACACACTTACTCACATGTGTACCAGCTGATTCTACTAGCAATGACACAGCTGATCCGTGTCCAAAACTACCAAGAGTGATATCAGCCTGGAAAGAGTCAACATAAAGACACCATCAAGAGTCAAGCTATAATTTTGTTTTGTTGACTATTTAAACTGTTAATTTTATGCGTATCTTGTGAAGAAACGGAATACTCACAGGTTGTGCATTTATGGTGAGACTTATTTTCTGCACGCATTGAAGCACACCACCAATACTTGGAAGGGCAGCTCTGTAGTCAGATATCATTTGAGAAGTAGGTGACAAGTCTTCCGTGACAGTGAGTGTAGTGTCTGAATCAACATCTAGCTCGTTCAAACACTCGTCACCACTCCCAACATCATCATCATCAAAGCAGACAGTAACTGTCAATAAATCGTCATCAAACAACACCTGTTAAAAACAAACAGAAACAAAGTGATTTTTCTAAAAACGCTGGTTCTTCATCATTTTAACTCTCTGGGGCCTGAGTTCATGCTGGCATTAACTGTTACCCAACATATTTTCAGCTCCAGGAAGTTAATATACTTTGGTAATTCCAAGAAATAATTAGCAGACCACAGATGTAACGAGCTTGGAAAAAAAAACCTAGCCCTTCAATCTTTTTTAACCCTATTCAATCTCCAACTCAGACTCGTTGTAGATTTGACATTCTCTAATGCTGTGCACATGGCTGCTATCAAAGATGGAGATATGATAAATATGATAACGTATCCCACTTACTTCACCACTTGTGTACACTGTTCCAAAATAGTTGAAGGGACATGATGTCAAATTTAGAGTCTTGGTAATTGAATATCCATCACCTGTAGTAGATGGAGACATATGAGAGGTCAGAGCTGGAATCTCTCGGCTGTTTTAAAATGGCAAAGAGATTCACACATTCACATTTTGAATTTATGAATACATTGAAAAGAGTTTGTATGAGTCCAGTCAGCAGGATCACATTATCAGTAGTGTTTCTTATTTATTGTGTTGATGTGAATTTGACGTGTGCTCTTCAACACTGCTTGAGGATGGTGTGTCAAAATGGCTAATGTGTGTGCTTACTTTTGATTAGCCCAAGAAGGGACAGCATGAGCAGGAGGAGCATTTTGCAAGTGGCCAACCACCTGGAGACAGAGCTGAAAGACATTCCGTACTTGAACACCAATAAACATAAGTAGTGAGATGTAAATTAACTCATTAAAAGTGTCTGATGCTGTTTGATAAGCTGTTAATAACCTTCAGTTGTTCTCATGTTATTTAATAGTTTTGACATTTTTCCCATCTTTGACATCTAACATAATCAAACCAGCTGCAAGCCATTGTTTTTTATATGTTGATGACCAACTGATGATTTAAATTAATGCATTAATACTTTAAATATAATTAATTAAATTAAATCCATTAAATTAATGGATATATACTTCTTGCTTTCAATGAAAGCAGACATCTTTTCTTCTGTCTCTTGTTGTTGATATCTCTTGATATCTCTCTCGAATTCATACTCGGATTAACTCTCACTGATTCTCTCTAAAATGACGAGAGGAAGATGGACATCGGAGGAGAGTGGCAATAGAAACTGGATTAATGGGTTAATTCTTGGGTAAACACTGCTGAAAGACGGGAATATGATCATTAAATTCTTGTTGAGAACACTGGCAAGGTCAACTTCTTGTTTTGACTATCTATGATGTTAACAAACCTTGTGTTCCTAGGAAGAATGCAAACATTGTTATGCTCTAGGATATATCTGGGCTAATATCTGGAAGTGGATAAGAGTATGAAGGTCTGTCAAAATTCAATGGATGATCTGGTTGATAACATTTAATGTCTGAATTTGTTGACAACATATTGTAATGAGAGAAATACTTGCTGATTCTGGGGGAAGGGAACTTCACAAGCCTATTGGCTTCTACCCGCCAACCCTTTTTTTTTTTGGATGTTGCTGTTGATGTTGTAAATGTGATGAAAGGAGTGAAGTCTGTTATATTTAAATGTCCGAAAAAATAAACTTAAATAAATAAATGGATCAGTTTGTCACTGTTTAATGCAGACGTCCTTCATCCAATGTTGTCTGCCTCTTTCTGACCTACAGTACATATGATCCAACAACACATTGATTGATTCTTTATGTGGTACAGAAGAGTCTGAGCAACACCCTGTTGGTTTGACTTTGTATATTTTAATTTGTTAACAAAAATGCAATCTTATTTTTCTTTTTTCTGAACAGTTCTACTTTGTATTTAAAGATGTGAATGTCAGTTAAAGGGACAGTAAAGTTAATTTTAAGTGACATATATATATATTATTCATCATTATGTAAAATAGTAGAAAAAAGAAATTTTATATATGTAGCATCATCTGTTTGGTCAAAAAAGCTTAAAATCTGCGCCGCAGCAGCTTCCGCATTCAATGGTCACGTGGGCGACATACGTCACTGTGGCCAAACATAGCTTAGCAGCCATAAGAAACAATGCAATTCTAGACACGATTAACACCAAAAGTATTATGGTTACCTGCGCGGTGAACGGTTGTGTCAACAGAACAGCAAAAAGATGCGACTTTCAAATAAATTCACTGTGGAATTTAATAACAAGTAGAGTTGTTATTAATTCCACACGGTCCAATAGTAATAAATGGCGGTTAGCTCAGTGCTAACATAATATGGACAATCCCATTGATGGGCTAGGGCATTAGCATTTTTAGCGTGATACCTTCCCAGAAGGTATTCTAAAGAACAACAGGTCCTTGTCTTTGTGTCTTTTTGCTGTTCTGTTGACAAAACCGTTCACAGCACAGGTAACCATGATGTTAGAGAACAAGAGAAAGATGTCTTACCCTCTGAATCTCGAAAGAGGATGATGGAGATGCAGATCTCGAAATCCTTCAGTTGATAGGCTGATTTGTGTGTTGCTTGCTCCCTGTGTGACGGACGCTGTGCTCCCTCTCCAACTGGCAATTGATATGCTGCTCTTGACAAAACTTTAGGTGAACAGGAGGGTGGAGTCAAAAATGGTTGGACCTGTTTAGATATTCTTTGATATCAGTCTTTTCTAATTAACATGTGGTTCTTATCCATCCACTCATCCATCCAGCCATTTTCTTGTAGATGAGATGACTGCATGAGCCGGAGAACCTGGACAGAACTTTTTCAATCATCTGTTTTTAACTTTTATGTGTCCCTTATTCCTGAAGCAACATATTTTATCGTTTAGTCTTTTTGTGTCACAAAAACTGAAGAATCAACTTTAATGAAGCATCATGTTTACTCGAGCATCAGCATATTTTGTTTTTTACACTAATTTTATACAGTGAAAAAAGAAATCAAACAAAAAAAATGCCATGATAGAAATTTAATGATACAAAACTCTCAGGATCAACCCATTATAGGAGCTTTGATTGTGTATCAGGGACAAGGCATACTGAATCTTGATTCACTTTCCACCTGGTCAGGAAACAAGGTACAATATGCCAGCATTGATATACTTTTGTATTAACCATCATTAACAACTCTTGAACCTCGTCAATAATAAGCCCATTCAAAGTAAAGACTTGATCTTCCTGGTATAATTTTAAGATGTGTTAAGAAACAACAACTGACGACAGCAAAAGCAGTTTTTATTTCTGTTTTGTCACAAGGGGTCTCTTTTGCATGTCCTTGCTTCATCTTGTTAGGATTTGGGTTTTTTTTCATATGGGGTACATGAAATAATGTGATTTTTCATCAATAATACATTCTTGATGGAAAAAAATGTAAGGGTGTAGTCCTTCGGCATTCATGCTTGGATCGATGCCAAACCAAAAACCAGTTGAGAATTTTTTAATTAAATCAGAAAGTCAATTTTGGTCTTCAGCAAAACTGGTTTTGTTGCTTTGTGAGTTGAACCATGCATCATAAGATGACAAATGATTGATGTTATTTAATTTTCACAGTGTTGCCAAGTGGATGCCATTGTTTCCTTTTTGAAGCGTTAAATAACTACTGCGTGTGCAAGTGTTTCTTCAGTTATCAGTTCTACATAGCAGAGACTGTATTAGCCATTGTACAGTCTCTATCCACCAACTGGGCTTCATTCATGTAAAACCAGAGAGCCTGTTGCTGGACTCAAGGGGTCATGTGAAGCTGTCTGATTTTGGTCTGTGTACGGGGCTGAAGCGGGCGCACCAAACGGAATTCTAAAAGAACTTGAATCACAGCCTCCCCAGTGACCCCAGTAAGCAAACCTTCCAGAACATGAACTCGAAGAGAAAGGCAGAAACCTGGAAGAGTTAAATAACTACTGCGTCAAATAACTACTGCGTGTGCCAGTGTTTCTTCAGTTATCTCTGATCAATGTTCACTCCTATGCATGAATTTTACTGGTAGTAAAGATAATACAAATGATTGGCTTTCAGTAAAGTATAAATATAAACCACATAAGGTTGAATAATTCTACATGTGTTGTCCAAGCCTGAATTATTTCTGTACTTTAACAGGATACACGGCGCACCTTATTGTTCCATGCATGCTAGCTAACGGAAGCAAAAAGGTGACTGTGGTTGAACTGTGTTGTACTACATATTTAAATTTAAAAAAATACACTGACCTTATTTTTTAAATATGTTTTTTTGTCTTTATTTTTTGATAAATCTGTACTAAAGCCTTCAAAGTCCTCATCTTCGGTCTGCATTGAATAGCTCGGCCATTTCACAATCACTGACCGTCACGTTTCCGGGTGGCTGTCCGGTAAAGATGCCGGCTTTTGGGAAACATCGGACAAAAGTCGAAGCAGACACGTTAGTCCAGGATCCACAATCCACGCACATATTGTGGGGGTGTAACTCGCTCGGCATTGCCTCCAGTCCTGGTAAACGTGTGTTCACGTCTCTCATCCACCGCTCCACGACGCACGCAGCTTAACTTTAAAGGCTCTGTTTACACCGATGTCGAGCGGTTGGAGTTCTTTCGTTGATCCTCCAGGATAATGGCAAGCTCCGAATTCAGCCGCTTGACGTGGTTTTGACAGAAGCGGTGTTAAGGGCGTGCATGGAGTCACAGATCAAGAGAGATGGCGAAGCGTGAAAAAAACGCTCTGGTCTCTTTAAGTGAACCGGAACAACCGGAACTGATATCCTGGAGTTTACATGTTGGATTGTAAGCGTGTCTCTTCGCTGACACCATTGTCGGGGGTCTTTAGCCAAACAAATGCGGTTATGCAGCATACCTGCGGTACAGTACCAGCATATACCCTAAACCGGTACCTACTGGAGGTGTGCCAGACGTAGCCTTGCGTCATGTTCTCTGATTGGTCTATCGCTGCCGGCGTACGTAGTGACGTAATAAGTCCTATGTCGGTGGACAATGGCCGATCTGGCGGATCGCTGACTAAAGTCACACAAAAACATTTTTACAGATTTTGGAACTCAGTGTACACATAAGACGCTTAATGTTGAGAGGCGCAGCATTGATTTTTGAGAAATTTTAAGGTTTTTAAGCGCGTCTTTTGGTGCGCAAAATACGGCACCAACATATTTATATTTACAGGGAACGTTATTAACCGGTTCAGGAACTTTATTTTTTTGTTCTAACCGGTTCAGGAACATCAGTTTATGGGTGGAATGCAGAACCGGAAACGTTATAATTCCGTTTCTGTTCGGAACGAACCGATTGGCAAAAAATTCTGCTTCAAAGCCCTGCTTCTATGGTTACTCCCCACCTGTCAAGTAGATGCACATAGACAGCGGCGGTATCTTTCAAGCATGTGAAGGGTCAATGTTGAATGAGTAAGACAAAGAAAAAAACAGAAATAACAAAGGTTCCAAAAACAATTGATGTACCTCCCTTTGACACGAAAGAGAAAAATATCCTCATTAATCTGGACCAATAGCGCATGAGACAGAGCACACTCCGGGCGCGACCTCAGTGCACCGCGGAGCATCTTCTAATCTTCTTAAATGGATATTGCGATCTGCAGTGATGAACATGTGTTAGCGGGATGGTGGTGCAGTTGGTACCACTGTCACCTCACAGCAAGACGGTTCTGGGTTTCATTCCTGTTCTGTGCAGAGTTTGTATGTATGTTTCTTCCTGTGTCTGCTTGGTTTTTCTTCGAGTTCTCCGGTTTCCTCCCATCTCCAAAAGCATTCACTTCAGGTTTTGCAGCTTTAAATTGTCCCTCATGGTTTTTCTCCGGGTTCTCTGGTTTCCTCATGCCTGCAAGCCCACTGGGATGGGCTCCAGCACTCCCCGTGACCCGCACAGGCAGACAAGGAGTAAAGATAATGTCTGTATGGATGGAGGGGGTCGAATGCAGCACTGACACCTACCAAAACTAAAACAAACAGAATGTGATGCTATTACTGTAAAAGGTTATTTGTAACTTTTAGCAGTGCAGTCTTCTTACTATAATTTGCAAGTACACCACTATCTGTATCTGTGGGCGTGGTTTGACCAGAAATGGGTGAGGCTTAAATCGATACATTATTTTAACTCTGAAAATGATATGGATTGATCAGAAGTTGCTATATTTATTGTTTATATTAAAAATATTTACAGAACAGCCTCAGAATTGAGATTCAATGCTTTTGATCACAATAGTAAAGGAACTATTTACAAAACAAGTTTTTAATGAACTCAGAACATGAAGTGCATAAATGAATACAATGCATGCAATAGGAAATTATGAACTACAAAGTATGCGTGAACAAGAATTGTCATACTCAACACAACTTTCTATTTTTTTTCTTTCTTTTTAATATTTATGATCAAACTGTTTTTCTTTCAATTATTTGTTTTTACTACCAACCATTTTTTTCACACAAAGTTAAACAAAATTTATTAAGGTGTGTGTGCATGTGTTTGTGTGTGTGTCTGTTTGTGCATGCTTGTGTGAGTGACTGTGTGAGAGGGAGAAAGAGAGAGATAGAGAGAGAGAGCACGTGTGTGTGTGCATATGTGTGTGTGCGCGCGCTGTAACGGTTCAAATATCTATACAGTACAGTGCGCGGCGCATTCATGCACCAATGATTGCAAGTCCACCTCATCGCGAATTTTTACTAGGCAGTCACGTTGTACCGTACATGCATTCTATTGGCTGACGGCATCCGAAAGTACGCTTCGTCCGTCAGTTTCGGACTTTCGGGAGACATTTCTTTTCTTTTCAGCTTTTCCCTTCAGGGATTGCCACAGCGAAACAGTTGCCTCCATCTAACCCTGTCTTCTGCATCCTCTTCTCTCACACCAACTACCTTCATGTCCTCTTTCACTACATCTATAAACCTCCTCTTTGGTCTTCCTCTGGGTGTCCTACCTGGCAGTTCAAAACTCAGCATCCTTCCACCAATATATTCACTATTCTCTGGACATTTCCAAACCATTTCAGTCTGGCCTCTCTGACTTTATCTGGCCTAAACGTCATGGCGTTTAGGCCAGTCTAACATGTGCTGTTCCTCTGATTTACTCATTCCTGATCCTATCCATCCTGGTCACTCCCAAAGAGACCAAGAAGGGGCTCAGGGCTGATCTCTGATGCAGTCCCACTTCCACCTTGAACTCCTCTGTCACACCTACAGCACACCTCACCACTGTCTTACAGTCCTCATACATGTCTTGCACCTCTCTAACATACTTCTCTGCCACTCCAGACTTCCTCATAAAATACCACAGTTCCTCTCTGGGCACTCTGTCATAAACTTTCTCCAGATCTACAAAAACACAATGCAGCTCCGTTTGGCCTTCTCTGTACTTCTCTATCAACATCTTCAAAGCAAATACTGCATCTGTAGTACTCTTTTTTGGCAAGAAACCATACTGCTGCTCACAAATGCTCACTTCTGCCCTTAGTCTAGCTACAACTACTCTTTCCCATAACCTCATTGTATGGCTCATCAGGGTTATTCCTCTGTAGTTGCCACAACTCTGCATATGTCTCTTGTTCTTAAAAATGGACACCAGCACACTTCTCCTCCATTCCTCAGGCATCTTCTCACTATGTAAGATCCTGTTGAACAACTCAGTCAAAAACTCTACTGCCACCTCTCCTTGACACTTCCATACCTCCACAGGTATATCATCAGGACCTAGTGCCTTTCCACTCGTCATCCTCTTCAATGCCCTCCTCACTTCATCCTGACTAGTCTTTGCTACTTCATAGTCCACAACAGCCACCTCTTCTTTGTTCTCTCTCATTTTCCATCTTCCCATTACACTACAGGCACCTGTCAGTAGACTTCCATCCCTATCCTTAATCACCCTAACCTGCTGCATGTCCTTCCCATCTCTATCTCTCTATCTTGCCAGCCTGTATAGATCAGTCTCTCCCTCCTTACTGTCTAACCTAGCACACAAGTCATCATAAGCCCCTTGTCTGGCCTTTGGTACCTCTACCTTCACCTTACGCTGCATCTCCCTGTACTCCTGCCTACTCTCCGCAGTCCTCTCAGTGTCCCACTTCTTCTTAGCTAACCTCTTTCTCTGTATACACTCCTGTACCTCCTCATTCCACCACCAAGTACTCTCCTACGTGTCTCCCTGATCACATTAGCTGTAGCTTTCCAGTCATCTGGAAGAACCTCCTGACCACCCATAGCCTGTCTTAACTCCTTCCTAAAAGTCATGCAACACTTGCTTTTTCAGCTTCCACCATTTCGTCCTCTGCGCTGCCTTTGCCTTTTTCTTCTTCCTCACCACCAGAGTCATCCTACACACCATCATCCTATGCTGTTTGACTACACTCTCGCCTACCACTACTTTGCAGTCACTGATCTCCTTCAGATTACAACGTCTACACAAGATGGAGTCTAACTGTGTGCTCCTACCTCGACTCTTATAGGTAACCCTATGTTCCTGTATTAAAGACGAAACCTTTCCTTAATACAAAAGTGTTTCAAACGATCTATAAGCGTGTGGGAAATGGTAATACAGATATAAGGTTGTTTAATATCAGTGTGTGGAGGGTTTCTAAATGTTTAAATTACTGTAAATAATAAATACGGTAGCTTGTTGCTATATCACAGAATTTCGTTTTTTGGGTGTGGTCCTGGAATGCATTAACCATGTGTAAGGAAAAATTACTGTACTTTAATGATCCCAAACTGGGAAATTCACAGCGGACTAACGGACAGTAGTGTCAAGAAGGGGCAGAGGGTAATTGTTTTTTTACCGTCATGGCGTTTAGGCCAGTCTAGTCAATGCAAAGACACAGGGTTTTATCTTTTTCCACAAAAAAAACCCCTGTGCCCATGGGAGATGAAGAAGGTCTTATGAGTCTTGCAGCCAGTGATTGATTAATTTATTTCTCCATTTGCTTCTCGTTAGTGCTTAGTCAGGTTGTAAAGTCTGCGGGTTGGAGGTGGAGCCCCAGGAAGCAAATCTATACAACAGTTACTCTGCCCTCACAGGAATATGGCTGACTTCTAGCATGGCAGATAGTTAAACAGTTTCCCAATAAAACATTGTAGTCTTCAGGCAGGTTTGATATTTTACTGAACAGCACTGTGAAACAAATAAACATACAAAAACAACATGTCAGACTTTGATTGTCATACATTCATAAACACAAAACTTAATACAAACTAGTTATTTCCAACTCCACACAGTCTTACAACAAACAGCGATTATCTGAATGCTAATACAACATGAAAAATCCTATTAACGTGATAGCGTACTAGCGCCGATAGCATGACCAACTCTAACATGCACACAGCAAACCAAACCGTGACGCCACGACCAGTAAAATCAGTCTAACAATATATGCATTTACTCACAGACTTATGAGCTTTTCAGGTACGGCAGAAAAAAGGAACGGTGAGTGGAGACAACTGTTGTTACTTGCTGAACTACAACTTAGAACTACGGAAGCCTGTGGGGACAAACAGCGCAGCAGCTTGAAACGATCCTCTGAAACCCTTAGAGTGTCAGAACAGTAGTCATATAGCCTGTGTGGCGGGAGAGAGGATGCCAAGTCCCTAATTAGTATAAACCCCCTTTATGTCATGGTCAACAAAAACAGTGAAGGGCACACGCATCATCAATCAGCAAGTCCAGGGTATTAACTAAACTCCAGCACACTCAATTAAACATAATGAGTCATGTGCTGCGATTGACATTGAATAGACAACGCTGTTGTGCAGGTATGTAAACTCTGATGAGCCGCAAGAAGAAATAATTGAGTTAATACCACTGAAAGGCCATGTGGGATAACATCTGTGAGTCTCTGCTGGAGACAAAGCAATAAACACAAACTACCTGATTTCAGTGGCTACAGATGGGATACCCAATATGAGAGGGTCACAAAATGGTTTTGTGACTTTGCTATTTGCACCAAGAAGCACTGTGTGTTTTGATTTCCAAAGGAACTTTGGATGATTAACATTCAGATGATTAACAAGATAATTGCAAAAGCATTAAATCACTGTGAGTTCTGGGAATTGCTAGATGAAGTTGACAACACATATTGGGATCTCCTGGCTGTCCAGGAGACAGCTAAAACAGCTTTGACGATCCAATGCTGAAAAAAAAATCATTTAATTTTCTTTCTTGACTTTGTCTGGTTACACACCTATTGCAGATTAAGTTGCTGCATTTACTAGAAATCATTTTTATAGATTTAGATAGTATTTCATTTTTGGAAGTACACATTGTTAATGGGGGGCGGCACGGTGGCGCAGTGGGTAGCGCTGTCGCCTCACAACACGGCGGACCCGGGCTCGAGTCCCGCTCTGTGCGGAGTTCGCATGCTCTCCCCGTGTCTGCGTGGGTTCTCTCCGGGTTCTCCGGCTTCCTCCCACCTCCAAAAGCATGCGCTTTAGGTTGATTGGCCGGTCCCAAATTGACCGTAGGAGTGAATGTGTGTGAGAGTGGTTGTTTGTCTCTGTGTGGCTCCGCGGTACACTGGCGTTGTGCCCGGAGTGTCCCCTGCCTCGCGCCCTGAGACTGTCGGGATAGGCACCGACCCCCCCGCGACCCGCGTAAGCGGATTAAGCGGTTAAGAAAATGACTGACTGACTGACTGACATTGTTAATGGGGTATGTATTATTTAAACAAGAGTTAGCTATGGACGGGGACTGTGGTAAGGGAAACTCAGAGAATTGTGCAAGACTGTGTCTCCATTGCCTGAAATCTTTTATAGCTTTCAGGATTTAGCAGATAACGTTTTAGCTTTTTTCCAAGAGAAGAAGGCTGCATATTCCCTTCTAATAAAACCAGGACTGCACCAGATTATCTATGGCTTGCACCAATTATCTATGAAACCTACTGCATTATTGGGACACCACCTTGACAGCCAGCCTACTGAAGTAACGTGCTTAACTATAGAGGATCCAATGACCGGGGTGTCTTTCTCATTCGATGTGCTACTAATGTTGGAAAAGTTATTAGAGACACACACGGAGGAGGTCAGAGGTGTATAATGACGGGAATGTCCTGTCAACTTTTTCTGGCAATGTTTCTGTAAGGGTGGTCGGTTAGAATGAAGAGGCTGTAGACATAGATTCTATTTCAATTGACCATTCTTTGTTCTTTTTATATCGCATCACTTCACATCATCGCATGCCGTAACTATCGCTTCCTCTCTACTTTTTCTCATAGCACCCCTAAAGTAAGGATTCCCACAGTGACACCATGTGGTGCAAAACAGTAGTGCATGCATTCAAGTAATGTGTAGCCTAAACAATATAACAGGACACAACATTTCCCCTCTTTGTAGAAAAAGAAATTCTTCTGAGACAAAATAAAGGAAGAACAGAACCTTCACTAAATACAGTGCAAACCAGACATTAGAGCATGAGGTATATAAACAAAAGAATCAAGTGCTTTACTCTCTGAAATAAGAGACAACTGTAGGACTTATATTCCCACACTCTACATTGCATCACTTTGAAGTAAAACAAAGGCAAGAAACGACTTATGAACAGACAGCTACTATCAGCAGAGAAATAGCTAATCAGTCACATATTCTTGCATCCAGTTAGGCTTCTTTCTGACTCTTGATTTCCTTGGGAAGGATGGAGAGTCAACTTTGTGCGCATCCTCCGGCCATGCAGCAGCTGAAAGGGAGACACACCTGTTGCTGAATGCGGTGTGGCACGGTAGGCCATCAGGAAGGCAGTAATGGCAGGTTTCCATGGTACAGACTGTGTGATAGCCATTTGCACACTCTGTTTCAGGACACGATTGAAACGCTCTATAGCGCCATTCGCAGCAGGGTAGTAGACAGACACTCTGTGGTGCGCAATGTCTCGTTCAGCTAGGAAAGAAGCAAAGTCAGCTGATGTAAACTGCATTGCATTGTCTGTCAAAATCGATAATGGGTTGCCGTTCCTGCTGAAGACGGAGGAGAGGAAGGTTGTAACATCCGTTGTAGTAACGTTGGCAGTGAAGGCAACCTCTGGCCATTTACTGTAGTAGTCGATCAGAGTGATCGCGTATCGACAGTTCCATGTAGCTGTCTCAAAGGGACCAACGATGTCCATGCCAAGCTTCTGCCATGGTCCATCCGGCAATGCAACTGGTTGTAGTGGAGCGGGTCGTGGCATTGCAGTCTTGTCATGGGACTGGCATGGTTGACATGACTGAATTGTAGACTGAAAAAGGTCATCCATCTTTGGCCACCAGTAGTATTCTCTCAGCCGTTGCTTTGTTCGCACCACTCCCTGATGTGTCTCATGTGCAAGAGCCACAAGTGTAGCATGCAGTGTGAGTGGCACGACCAGACGTGTTCCCTGAAGCACCAGTGAATCTTCCACTGACAGTTCATGACGTATGGGAAAGTATGGGGCAACTTGTGGACTCACCATGTTCACCTTTCGTGGCCAGCCACGAGCAATCCGATTGCGTAGTGCAGAAATCTCCGGGCAAGAGGCAGCAGCAGCCTCAAAGTCAGTAATGGGCAAAGCAGTCAGAGCATCAGCGATGTATGCGACCATTTCTGGCTCAGCATCCAGGGCATGATCAGTAGCACCAGGAAGGGGAAGACGGGACAGGCAGTCAGCAGTGTAGTTGTCCGATCCTGGGCAGTAGATCACATCATAATCATAGGTCAAGAGCCTGGCAGACCAACGTGCAATACGCATTCCAGCTCGACCAATGCCCTTAGTACTCAGCAGCGTCGTAAGGGCTTGGTGGTCAGTACACAAGGTGAATTTTCGGCCCCACAAGTATGTGCGCCACTTTTCCACTGCCCAAACACATCCCAGTGCTTCCTTTTCTACAGTGGAGTATTTGCGTTCCACTGTGGTGAGAGCCCGGGAGGCAAAAGCCACTGTACGTTCCACGCCATCAGGATGAACCTGGGTTAACACAGCTCCCAGTCCATAATCTGAGGCATCAGTAGACACAATTGTATGCAGGGCAGGGTCGAATAGAGTAAGGGCAGGACTGTTCACCAGCAGCAGTTTAATTTTCTCAAAACTTTCCTGTGCCTCACTCGTCCAATGAAAGTCAGTGTCTTTCCTGATACAAGCCCGCATTGGTTCAGATTCTGTGGCATAGTTAGGAATGAACTTTGAATACCATGACACCAGGCCTAGAAAAGAGCGAAGGGTAGCAGCATCTGTCGGGGATGGGGCATTCACAACAGCTTCAATGTGCTCTTTATCAGGAGTGATGCCTTCAGCAGACACCACGTGGCCCAGGAAGCGTAGACTTGACTTAATAAAGCAGCACTTGTCTTCATTCAGGAGTAGGCCAGCCTCTTGCAGACGGTGAAGGACTTGCTTCAGATGAGCATCGTGCACAGTGCTGTTTTCTCCATAAATAATTATGTCATCAAGATAATTCTGCACACCTGGCAGACCCTTCAGGATGGTAGCCATCATCTATTGGAATGCTGATGGTGCAGGGAGAGACCATAGGGCACCCGGCAGTAGCGGAAGAGTCCATCATGGATGATGAAAGCAGTCAGGTCCCTACTTTCCTCATGCAGAGGCACCTGATGGTAGGCACTCGCCAGATCAATGGTTGAAAACACTGCGGATCCACGCAGACTGGACAACAGCTCGTCGATGTGTGGAATTGGAAAGCAGTCTGTAATGACAGCCTTGTTTGGCTCTCGGAGATCCACACACATGCCGAATGCCTCCTTTCTTCTTTCGTGTGACCACGATAGGAGACACCCAGGGGGAAGCATCAATTCTCTCGATCACACCAGCAGCCAGGAGTTTGTTTATCTCTTCTGTGACCGCATCTCTCACAGACAGAGGCAAACGGCGTAGCTTTTGACGCACTGGGGGAACAGAAGCAGAGACTTTGACCCGGTGCACAAAATTTTTAGCACAGCCAATTAGTGGGGGAGAGGTGGATAGGTGCATCACAGGAGCAGTTGGAGCATTGGCAGGAGGAGGAGGAACTAAAACACCTCCCACAATGTGAATGTTCAGTGCGACCATCAGATCAAGGCCAAGCAATGGTGTCCCCTTCTCCACCACGAAGAAGGTCGCTGCAGCGGTAGCATCATCTCTAGTCACCAGTGCTGGAAGGCAGCCCAGCACAGGTATGGGTGACTTGGTGTATGTGGCCAAACGGATAGAAGGTGGTGTCAAATGGGACTCACCAAAATGTTCATCCAACACGCTGCGAGGCAGTATGGACACTGGGGACGCAGAGTCGACAATCAGGTCCATAGCATGGGCTGGTGAGTCTGAGGGTTGGATTTTGACATTGCACTTTATTTTATCCAAGTACAGGCAGTCTCTTGAATGCACAGGACAGTCAATTCAGGAACCTCCACTTCCCTCACTTGATGGGTAGAAGTAGAGCGGCAAACACGGGCGAAATGTCCCTTCTTGTGGCATGATTTACATGTAGCTTTAGCAGCAGGACATGAGGGGGCATTTGCAAGGTGACTGTCAGATCCACATCTGAAACATGCACGGGAGGACTTTCCAGTAGCAGCAGTAGGTGAAGGTGCATGTGTGAATGGTTTGTTACGTTGCCGTGGTCGGAATGATTTCTTTTGCACTGCTTGTACTTGTAGGCTAGGTTTATCTCCAGCCATGCATTTGGCCTGTTCAGCTGCAGACTCAATCTGTGTAGCAATTGTCATGGCCCTGTCTAGAGTAAGATTAGACTCCAGCAGTAATTTCTCCCTAATATGGGCATTCGTGACATTTTGAATAAGCTGATCACGCAGCATCTCATCAGCCTTATCCCCAAAGTCACATGATGAAGCAAACTCTCTGAGAGCAGTCATATATTGGGAAACGGTCTCATGTGGACCTTGTGCTCTTTTTCTGAATGTGTGGCGTTCCACTACCACATTAGTCATCGGTATGAAGTGAGCTTTCAATGCAACAACAGCAGAATCGTATCACTTGTATTCGGCAGTGAGTGAAAGATCCTCTGTCCTTCTGTTCCAATGCAGTGAAGTAGTACAGCTCTCTTTCTGGCAGCAGGCCATGCATTCCCCGTTGCGTTTATGACTAGCAGGTAATTGTCAAACACTTGCAACCATGTCTTGTATGGCATTGTAGGTGTCCCAGGGCATGGCAGAAACGGAGCAGGACAAGGCACGTTCACAGCCATCATCGCAACAAAGCAGTTCTCAGTGGTGAAACTGTAGCAGGTGGGTTACTTCGTCGCCAATTTGTAAGGGTGGTCGGTTAGAATGAAGAGGCTGTAGACATAGATTCTATTTCAATTGACCATTCTTTGTTCTTTTTATATCGCATCACTTCACATCATCGCATGCCGTAACTATCGCTTCCTCTCTACTTTTTCTCATAGCACCTCTACAGGTAGGATTCCCACAGTGACACCATGTGGTGCAAAACAGTAGTGCATGCATTCAAGTAATGTGTAGCCTAAACAATATAACAGGATACAACAGTTTCCCTCTCACAGTCACCCAACCGCCATTTTTCCCCAGATGCTTGGGGACCGCTGAGGGGGGAGATCTAGAGTTAGTGAGCCATGCTACCTGGGGAACTAAGCTAGGACGCTCCACTATGGCTAAACCCTAAACCTACCTGGGAGCAACAAGCTATCGGGGGATTCTGACTGAGCCTCATCTCGTGTGCTTCAATAATACTACACTTTTCACAAATTCCTGACTCCTTAATTGAAGTCAAGGGATAACTGAACATGAATCATTTGGATAAGGAAAAAATGGGAGGAGACAGAGGAGAAATTTGAGGGAGAAGCCATAGTTAGCAAAGGAAAACAACAATGTCACTAGTAATGTAGGCAAAATAGCAAAGATGCTCACAGCCACAACACCTTCAGTGCAAGCACTTCTCTCCACTGTTGTCATTTATTGGGCATTATGACAGTTTTAAATAAGAAAAAATAAATAAGAAATAATTTTTTAAAAAAAAAGCTACATTAATAAAATTCACAGAAGTGTTTTCTGCAGAACGGGTTCCCAGCTAAAGCGGATATAAAAACTCTGCACACACCTGTTCAAATACAGTGGTACCTCTACTAATGACATTAATTGGTTCTGGAAGAAATTTCTTAAGTAGAAAATTTTTTAAGTAGAGACATGTTTTCCATTCAAATGCCCTAATCCGTTCCAAGCCCCCCAAAATTCAGACATAAATGTTTTATAAAGCATAAAAATGCATCAAAACATCTAAAAAAATACATGTTACAATTAGATTATTAAAAAATAAATGAGAGTTGTGCATAATGTAAAAAACAAAGAATAGAGTAAAGAATAAAAATGATGGACATTTACCTTTCAACTGCTGTTCTCATTGTTTTTTGCCCTCTTTGGTTCATGCGCTACTTGCCTCACCCTGCCAAACAACAGAGTGAATTCCAGTCCTCCTTTTGAACGTCTTGAACCACCTACGTGATGCCTTAAACTCCTGGTGTTTTATGGCTTCCTTTTGTTTCAATAATGTGGCGATTGTAGATGCATTACGGCCATATTCTTTGGCAAGATCAACCAAATGTATCCCTTTTTCATGCTTTTAATTTAATCTAAATGCATTTAATACATTGTTATAATCCCCGAAGGGAAATCTTGGTTTTTCTATAATGCTCTTGCCAATTTCAGGCAGATCTCCAAACTGCCTTTTCTTTCAAAAATCCTCTAGAAGATAGTCTACTGTCAATTAATGGCCTTTCTGAAAGACTACAATATTCTTGAGGTTTTCCAATCAAGTTTTAAAACCCTGCACAGCACAGAATCAGCTATTTTAAGAGTTTTTAATATTTTTTTAGCTACTGACTCTGGTGACTGTGTTATTTTAGTGCTTTTAGACTTAACTGCTGCGTTTGATACAGTGGACCATGAAATCCTGATGTCTCATTTGGAACAGTGGGTGGGCATCAGGGGCATAGCACTGGAGTGGTTCAGGTCGTACTTGGCAGATTGAACGTTCTGTGTCAGCCTTGGCGACTCGGTGTCCTCCTCTGCTCCTCTCTTATGTGGGGTCCCACAGGGGTCAGTTCTAGGCCCTCTTCTCTCTCTCTATCTGCTCTATACTTAGGAAACATTGGATTCATTACTACTGTTATGTGGGTGAAAGTCAAATTTATGTTCCGCACAAAAAGAAGAATGCATACTCAATCACTGCATTAGTTAAGTGCCTTGATGACATTAAGGCCTGGATGGCTCTGAGCTTTTTGAACTTTAACGAGAAGAAAACTGAAGTGATGGTTTTTGGTGGCACCGCTGGAACACCCCTTCCTGATCTGGGTTCTTTGGCCCAGCATATCAAACCAACCAAAACTAATCTCGGGGTAAAAGTGGATTCAGATCTTAAGCTGGACAGCCAGATCAGGGCAGTAGTTAAATCAAGCTTTTATCATTTGAGGCAGCTGGCCAAAACAAAACCAATTCTTTCAAGGCAACAGTTTGAAATAGTAATCCAGGCCTTTGTCACCACTAGGCTGGACTACTGTAATTCCCTTTATGTGGGGGTTAGTGCTTCTTCCTTCTCCCGTCTCCAGATGGTCCAAAACGTTGCTGCACGTCTTCTGACCAGCACCCGTAAACATGAGCACATTACCCCCATTTTAGCCTCACTCCACTGGCTGCCCATACATTTTAGATATCAGTCAGGTGAAGGCTACAAAATTTTTTTCAAGGACTTAAGCATAAAGCTTTTCATCCCAATTAGTTTACGCTTGTTCGGAGCTTCATGAGGCTTCATTTGCTCTGGTACAACATCTACTGGATGGTAAAATATCAGGTGGCATGGGTTTGAAATGTGTGGCATTTTGCAGAAAGCCTGTGAATAAAACTCTCAGCAAAATAAAGAAGTATGCAAAACATGTATAGTTCAGTGATTGTGATATATATATATATATATATATATATATATATATATATATATATGTGTGTGTGTGTGTGTGTATATATGCACTCAAAAAATAATACTGCATGGTACTTAATTCAATCAGTGAAACATTTTTACACTTACAAATATTGAGTAGATATGAAAGCTCTCAAATCTGTTAAAACAAAACCTGAGTCATGAGTAAATCTAAGTAATATTTCCTAGTACGTCTGAATGAATTGATTTGGTTCAATTACCTACACAAATTGAGTAAATGTAACTGAATTTGGGGGGGTCACACCCCAAAACTAGGGTGGACAGCACCTTGCTCAAGGGCGCCTCGGCAGTGGCTGGGAGGTGAGCTGACACCTCCCACTGTCAGCTCACACTCTGAGGGATGTCCTGGTGGGAGCGGGATTCAAACCACCAATGGCTGGGCGATCTGTTTTCAAGACATCTGCTCTATCGCTGAATCACTGCCACAGTGAGTGACCAGCGCCCCAAAATCTTAAAAAGCCGGAATCGGTTCTCTTCTGTTTACTTGATATTTTTAAGTTGTTAGTTACGTCTCCAATAAAATTGAGTTGACTTTTTTAATAATTGCACTTATTAAAACTAACTGATATTTGTTAATATATTCTCCAAAAGGTTGGTGAAACATACACTTATTATTACAAATACTTAAACCATGTAATCTGTCAGTCAAATAATACTTTATTTTAAGTAAGTAAACTTAATTTACATGTGTCTATTTCACACAAATATTCCTGTTGAAGTTTTACTAATTAATTTTGATGTAGTCAAATCAAAAACTCATCATGATGATATTCAAAATTTTTAATGACCATGCATAACTATATATTACTGTCACATTTACTAGGTCCTTGAATCATTTTTTAGAGTGTGTATGTGTGTGTGTGTGTGTGTGTGTGTGTATGTGTGTGTGTGTGTGTGTGTGTGTGTGTGTGTGTGTGTGTGTGTGTGTGTATATATATATATAGGGTGGCAAGATGCCATATCTTACAAACACAAACATCTACGCCTGGCTTAATTTTGCAAAAAAACATCTGAAATTTCCCAAACACGTGGGAAAATGTGTTAGTCTGATGAAACCAAGGCTGCACTTTATGGACATAATTCCATGAGGTATATTTGGCATAAAAACAAAACTGCTCATCACCAAAAGACCACCTTATCTACAGTGAAGCATGATGGTGGCAGCATCATGCTTTTGGGGTTGTTTTTCTTCAGCTGGAAGTGGGGCATTAGTCAAGATGGAACAAATAATGAACAGCTGGCCAGAGGGCCTTCTCCTATCGTGCCCCTTTCTTGTGGAATAATCTCCCTATAGGTATTAGACAGTCTGAATCTGTAGATGTCTTTAAATCTAGACTCAAAACGTACCTGTTCTACCTATCATATAAGTAATGTCGGGGGTGGCAGTCTCAATGTTTAGGTTTAGCCTAGTCCTGCTGCCGACGAGCCATAGGATTTCTTAGTTAGGCCCCTGCCTCCCATTAATCCTCTGCTATTCTGGTCCCTCTAGCACCACTCTCGCCCCTGCTCTCTCTATTTCTCTCTCTCCTTCTCCTGTTCTCTCTCTCAGGCCTTGTGTGGTGGATCATCGGCAATCGGCTACCTCTGTCCGCTTCAGTGGGTGGTGATATCACAAGCTGCACAATGGTCCTGTTTCACAATCCACTAGGGGAGTGCTGGTTCTGCCTCATTTGGTTCTGCTGGGGTTTTTGGGTTTTGGCAGAGTAATCTTAAACTATTACTTTTTTGAGATCAATGACTTAGGCACTGTTTGGTCTGTCCTCAGAGTGGTGGATCCTCGGCAATCGGTGACCTCTGTGTGCTACATCGGCTGGTGGTGACTCCCTCTACTGGATGGATCAGCGTGCCTTTGTCATACATTTATTATTGTTACTGTCATTGTAATTATTATTGTGTTGTTAATCTGTACATGCGATATCTATTGCTTTGTCTGTCCACTCCTGGAAGAGGGGTCCCTCCTCTGCAGTCTTCCTGAGGTTTCTCCGATCCATTTTTTCCCCTGTTAAAAGGGTTTTGGGGGGAGTTGTTCCTTATCCGATGTGAGGGTCGTACTGCTGGCAATGCACAAAGGTCAGAGGGATATCGTCCATGTGCAGATTGTAAAGCCCTTTGTGACATTGTTTGTGAATCTGGGCTATATAAGAGTAAATAAACTTGAAACTTGAAACTTCAAAATACCAGTCAGTATTGGCACAAAACCTTCGGCCTTCTGTTAGAAAGATCCAAAACACACATCTAAATCAACAAATGAATGGCTTTACTAGAATAACACTGAGGCTTTGGAATGGCCCAGTCAGATTCCAAACCTGAATCCCATCAAACATCTGTGGGGTGATCTGAATAGGGCTGTGCACAGAAAAAGTCCTGATAATCTTTCAAACTTGATGCAGTTTTGCAAAGAAGACGTGGCAAATATTGCAACGTCAAGATATGCCACGCTAAAGAGCTGTAATAAGAGCCAAAGGTGCTAGAACAAAGTACTAAGGGTGTGCATATTTATGCAACCAGGTTCCTTCAAGTTCTTTTATTTTATTTTTTTCCCCTTTAAAGGTTATAGTTTACTTTTCAATTGCATTTTACAGGTATGTGTAATATTAAAGGTGGAAAAAGTTGTGAAATTATTTGTCTTACTGTAATTTATGTCCATCATAGCAATGTGGTATTTGAACAAGGGTGTGTAGACTTTACATATCCAATGTGGGTCAGCCACCGATATGACTGATTTATCTTTTAATTATAATAACGTTCCAGAGGCAGATCATATAATAAAGGTAACGTGTGCACAATGACAGGTGTACGTAAACTCAATCAAACGTCTCAATCAAACTCAATCTCTGATTGAATATTGATAAAATCAATTCTGCCTCTGAGCTCCCTCAATAAACACCCCACTCCCCCCTCGGGTTCACGTGTATTTCCTTTACATGGGCCACATGAGCGCGCATGAGCTACCTTCCATCAACCATAGTCTGGATCTTTTTTTAACTTTCAGTGACTTCGCTACTATGTATTTCACTCTTATTTTTCTCATGTTTTTCACTCTTGTTTTCAATAATTGTTAATTTTTTTGCACTAAGCATGTAACTGATTTCTCAGTCAGTTGAACAAGACTTGTTGTTTAAACACGAGATGGCTGATTGAACTGAGACCGGCCTGTAAGCATTGCGGAGGATTTGTGGAGAAAAACACAGTGTTTATGAATGGGATATAAATCAATGGAGACGACAGACGATTATGGACAGGAGCTAATTAAAGCTGTGTTTCCCGACAATTGTCATGGCCAATGAGAGATTGCTGACTAACAACACCAACGAGCTAAGCTAACTCAGTCTAATGAAACATGGGATGTTACGGGAGATGTAAGACCAAACATGGAGGCTATTTCCTGTATTTCTGAAGTATATAGAACTTTTGACTGTTGTGTGAAGTTCTTATTGTGTAATGAAATGGCTGAGTCAAAGAAATGCTTTTGAAATGTCTGTTGCCATGATTAAGTGCTTTATAAATATAACTTGATTGATTGATTGACTGTCCCACCACCTTTATCACCATTTTTTTCTGAATATGTAATTATAGTTAAAATATTTTTAAGTAATTAGTATATAGAATACCAATGAAAAGCATTGGATACAATACATAAAATATGTAAATACAATTGTATTACCTTATTGTCTTATTGGGCACAGTGGTATGTGTGAATTTGCACCAACAGGCTGACAGAAGCCTGTAAATTGTATCGAGCTGCTACGCATTACAGGACCAGATAACACAATTATCTAACCAATGGAGCAACTATGAGCTGCTGCCACTTTGCATACTGATTCTCTGTCCAACAGTCATTATAGTACACTTAAAAATGATAGCAACAGCAGTTGAGGACAACATATTTCACAAAATATCTCTTCATTGCAGGGAATGCTGTATTTCATACCATGGGTGATGACACCCCTTTTTTACACCTCTGTTCTGTCCTCCCTCCTGGTGACACCCATTCTGGTGAGTGCTAGCGTGTTGAAGACCTTCAAAGAATGCAGCCATTTTTTCCACATGCAGACACCACCTGCAGGGATAAAGGGAAGAGACCTCAGGAGAATCTGCCAGACATATGCAGACAAACTACGGTATGCCACGTTGTATGATAGCCATCGCCGCCTCCCCGTCTACTCAGCATACATCTTTAAGAAGTCTGATGGGAAGAGGAGGAAGGAAACACCATGGATGTATGAGCCTCAGGTAGAGAGAGCAGCAGTGACACAGTAGGCTTACTGGTAACTTAATGCTTGAGAAAAACTGAAGGTTTTTATCAGTCCCAGTTTAATTTTACTTTTGGTTTCTTGATGTGACAGTCAATAATTATCTTCTTCTTCTCCTTTCGGCTTTTCCCTTCAGGGGTCGCCACAGCGAATCAATTGCCTCCATCTAACCCTGTCTTCTGCATCCTCCCCTCTCACACCAACTACCTTCATGTCCTCTTTCACTACATCCATAAACCTCCTCTTTGGTCTTCCTCTAGGCCTCCTGCCTGGCAGTTCAAAACTCAGCATCCTTCTACCAATATATTCACTATCTCTCCTCTGGACATGTCCAAACCATCTCAGTCTGGCCTCTCTGACTTTATCTCCAAAACCTCTAACATGTGCTGTCCCTCTGATGTACTTAGTCCTGATCCTATCCATCCTGGTCACTCCCAGAGAGAACCTCAGCATCTTCATCTCTGCTACTTCCACCTCTGTCTCCTGTCTTTTCCTCAGTGACACTGTCTTCACACCAAATAACATCGCTGGTCTCACCACAGTTTTGTACACCTTTCCTTTCATTTTAGCTGAAACTCTTCTATCACACATCACACCTGACACTTTTCTCCGCCTGTTCCATCATCATTAATATCCCAACAAGAAAACAAAAGTATACAGACATCAGCAAGTTACTACATAAAAGGAAATTTAAAAGTATTGATTTTTGTCTTACTGAACCAGAAAGAATGTCAGGCAAACAAGCAGTAAACACCACCTCAAGTGTAGATTAAATGGATTTTGTTGAGTTTACATGTATGTACACACACACACCTACACACACACACACACACACACACACACACACACACACACACACACACACACTGACACACACACAATCGAAAGCAACGGATCTCGCTTATGCTTCTCAGGGACAGTGTGATTTTTGTTCATTTATTCATCTTCAGTTTTTTTTCAAAGCTTGCACTTGGTTAAAGAAAAGTACATAGATGGATTTTTGTCAGTTTGGTATTATTACAGATAATGAAATTTGGTTTTATGTAGCAGCATTTCTTTTAGGTGACATAATAATAAGGTTGCAATTTCTGGTATTAAAGTGCCTATCTATCTGTCTGTCTATCAACAACAATAATGACCATTGGAATCAAGTCACACTTGTCTTTTCCCTGCAGTTGGTTTCTGATGATGAGGGTGGCAACATGAGAGTACTTCCCTTTACTGAAGACGCCCACCCTCTGATTGAGGTCAGCCAGACTGTGTTGGAAGACTACACAGATGCTGTAGAATATAGACGTACCCCACTAAATCCTGACCTGCACCAATCAGAGCCAGATGACAAATCCTCTACATACACTCTGACCAATGTTGTACCATTAATCACAAACTTCCTCGTTACTTCCTGGAACCCGTACTTGGACATCATCCGCCGTCGCCTCAACAACTTTTGTCAAGGGAAGTCTTTCATGGTGACAGGGGTGACTGTTTCTGGGGTGACCATCCAGAGGGATAACAGGGACCGTCTCACAGTACCAAAGTATGTATGGGTGGCCTACTGCTGTCCATATTTTGATCACAACTCTCCATATGAGGTGAGATTCATGTTCCCTAGTTATGGGGGTTATGCACTGAATGACCAGACTGATCACAGTGTCATGGAAGTCCCTGTGAAGACTCTGGAAAGCTTCTTGAAGACCCAGACCGACACTGACAATGATGTGATGATTTTCTACAGGGGCTGTGTGTCAGAAAACACTCATGGGGAAGAGGCAGCTGACTGACGGCTCAGCATGATGGGACATTTGGAACTGGATGTGTTGTGATCAATGGAATCATTCATGAAATGCACCTATTTAGGGCTGACTTGAATAGACAAAAGCCATGTTGAGTTGTCCTATCTATTTGTTTTGGAATAATTCACATTCATTCATTCATTTTATCAACCCGCTTCATCCGCTTGCGCATTGTAATTAATTTTAGCAGGGGACGAGCCACCTTCATGACTAACATGGTTCTTTAAGGTCCCATATCGTGCTTTTTGTAATTCATGTCATTCAGCTGCTAGATGTCCAACTACACTGTATTTGAAATTTCTTGCTACAAAGTGATCCATGGTCTTCAACATCTTTGATTGAATACTGATAAAATCACTTCCACCCCCAAATGCTTTGTACTAATGGTGTGTCTCTGAGCTCCCTCCATCAACACCTCCTCTCCCCTCAAGTTCACGTGTATGAACACGCGTGAGCTACTTTCCATCTACCATAGTCTGGATCTTTTTAAAATATCAGTTAAATTTTGCTCTTATTTTTCTCATGTTTTCGCTGTTGTTTTCCATGATACAACTGTTAATTGTTCTGCGCTAAATATGTAGCTGCTTTCTCAGTCAGTTAAACAAGACTCGTGTGAACACGAGATGGCTGATTGAACTGAGAGCGGCCTGCAAACATTGCGGAGGATTTCTGGAGAAAAACACAGTGTTTGGAAATTGGATGGAAATCAGTGGAAATGACAGATAATTATGGAGAGGAGGTGATTAAAGCTGTGTTTCCCGACAATTGTCATGGACAATGAGAGATAGCTGGCTAACAACACCAGGGACTAAGCTAACACAGTCTAATGAAACATAGGATGTTACTGGAGAGGTAAAATGAAATGTGGAGGTTTTTTTCTTATATTCATAAAGTATATTGAACTGTAGGCTGTTGTGTGAAATCCCTACTTTATCTCTGTCCATTAATCTACGTCGCAGTGAGGAGGAGGACGAATGGAACATGAAAAATTTTACATACCTGTGTATACATTTTTGTTCTCTTATACTATATATTATCTATTCATTAAAATATCTTTTAGTTCTTCATCCGTAATTCTCCTTATTTTGTGTGTGTGTGTGTGTGTGTGTCTGTGTGTGTGTGTGTGTGTGTGTGTGTGTGTGTGTGTGTGTGTGTGTGTGTGTGTGTGTGTGTGTGTGTGAACGAGTGATGTGAACGTGTGAACAACTGATGCTAAAAATACGAATGTTATTCCTCAGAGGCTGAACAAATTTGAAAGGAATGTCTGACAGCTAGATCATGAACAAGATATAATGTGTTTTAACATGAACAAAAGAAAATGAGTGGAATCACAAATATTTTTACTCAAACAATTTTGAGGCTTTCTCAATTTCTTTTCTCAATTTCATACACACACACACACACACACACACACACACACACACACACACACACACACACACACACACACACACACACACACACACACAAGTGTATGTGTGTGTATGTGTGTGTGTGTGCGTATTTCCGCTGCTTTGCAGTACCAATCAACTGAGGAAGATGGAGATCTATTTTGAGAAAATTAAGAAAAAACATCGACAAAGCATGCAGAACTCGATAATCGTTTTTCATACTGGTGCATATACATGTTTGACACCTCCAAACACAAGGAGTGGTTGCTCCCCCAGCTCAGAGGCTACAGTGAAAAGTTCAGCTTTTTAAAAGTCTAAATAATATATTTTAAAATAAATCAAGACCTCTGGGTTCAGCAGATGTTGGTCTTTTTTTTTGTTGTTGTTAGCATGCAACATGATACTCATGATAATCATTGAAAATTCAAGGAACCTCAAAAATCCAATATTGCGTATAATTCAAGGTTGTAAAGGGTGTGGCTTTGTAGGGATGTAGGAGAGGCAACAGGACTCCTTCCACACCAATTACAGAAACACTAACAACATCACTATCTGCTGCAGGGAAAGCTATAGGTGGATCTGTATGAAGTGAACTGGTTTGCCTATTTGGTCCTGATTACAGACGTTGAAACCTGAGCACCATGCAGGCGCAGACAGAGAGACATGTTTCAGTCATGTGTAGATGCTCACAAAAACACACTTGACACTTGGTGAATTTTGATGCTTTAACACCTTACCACAGGAGCAGAGAAGTCCTCCTGATTATGGCACTTTGGACGCAGATGGCTTTCCTGCTTGCTAGCACCATGACATCAGTAGTCAAAGGGAGAGTGGAAAAACTGCTTTCTCCAGAGTGCAGACAGTTCCTTTACAAGGCGACTACCCCAATTGGACTGGAGCACAATTCCCTCCGGTTTATCTGTCAGTATTACAACAAGAAACCACGTTACTTGACGCTATACAACACTGTGGATCACATACCTGTCTACTCTGCCTATGTTTTCAAACGCTCAGATGGGGAAAAATGTGTGGATGTCCCCTGGATGTATGAACCACAGGTAAGGAGAAACATTGGAGATTCTAACAAGTAGAATAAAATTATTTTTTCTGGTTGAATATCAGCCCAGCTGTCTTGAGCAAAAGCTTCAGGTAATCCATATATGGCGTGTCCTATCTTTGTCCCTCATTTGCACTGGGTCTGTCTGGCTGTCTGTCTGCCTGCCCAGCTGTCCACTTCCTCTGACACATATGAGATGGAGCCTTTCCCACAGCATTACATGAACTTGAATTTTGAAGACACCCAAGCCGTCCTGGATGATTACATGAATGCCATCCTTTACGAGCGCTGTACCCTCAACCCAGATGAGCATCAGGATGATCCCGATGACAAAGCCTCCACTTACACCCTCACCAATGTCGTACCGGTGGTGTCTGATTTCAACAGCAGAATTTGGAACAAACAAGAGCATCTCATTCGCATGCGTCTTAACAACTACTGCCGTGGAAAGGCTTACATCGTCACAGGCATCACAACTTCGGGTAAGATGATCGACCAAGACAAAGTGAACCGTATTGCAGTGCCCACATACTTGTGGTCAGCTTATTGCTGTGTTGACTATGACCATAACGCACCTTATGATGAACGGTATAAGTTCCCATCTTTTGCTCACTATGGCCTCAATGAGAAGGAGACCAAGGAGGTTGTGGAACTGTCAGTGCAAAAGCTGAAGGCCTTTCTCAAGAAGACAAACTTTGTTGGTCAGAACTTTCAGATCTTTGTAGACAACTGTGTCCCACCAGCACTAAGTAGACCATAACAGGCTACATTTAGGTGTAAGGTAGTTTTATGCCATTTTCCTGAGCTAACTTGGTCATTTTATGTTTCTTCTTCTTCACCAGACCTTTTTCATTGCAGGTATTTTCTTCAGTGAAGGTGAAATGTGTTCCAGTTAGTCATCACAATACATGTAACTGTTGTAAGCACATAGAATTCAGTCATAATAAATTTTATTATTTACATTTCTGTTTTTCATTCAAATTAGAATTTTTTTCAACAATTTAAGAGCCTACTGGAGAAGCTTCATGTCATAGAATGCATGAACTTGGTATTATGATTAACAGTAGACACAGAGAGATGTCTTTTCAAACAACAAGGAATTAGCTTTTTAAAATGTACAAAAATGTTCCTGCTTTACTTTATTTGCAGAAATAAAGACCTGAAAATTCTTGATTTGTCATTGAAATTTGTATTTTGGATAGATATGACATTTTGACAGAGTCAAATTTAGTTTTTAATTGAAAACTAAAATTAAATTTTAATACTTTCAGCTCTGTAATTTCATACTACTCACCTTATGTAGTAGTTTTACCTTTTTTACTACGGACCTATGTGAGATAACGGCACATTATCATTGCTGCTGCTTTCTCATGTCAAGATGCAGCTGTGCTTACTCCTTTCACAAACACATCTGAAACAGATGCTTTGCATTTGCAAGAAACAACTAGAAATAACAAGAAACATATTGTATCTCCTTGTCTTCTTAGACATACGGATTGACATTGTAAGGTTTTCATTTTCTTACTGACCTATTCTGTAAACTTTTCCTTATTTAACAAATATAGTGCGCCTTTGTTCTGTGCGGTTAATGCCTTCCAGGAACCACACGTGATTAATGAATTCTGCAATAGAGCGACAAACTATTTTATTATTTACGGCAATTTAAACATTTATGACCCTCCCAACACTGATATTAAACCACCTTGTACCTGTACTACCTTTTCCCACACTCGTATCGAATGTTTAAAGTACTTTTGTGTCTCATGTTAGTAAGAGACTCACGAAACCAAGCGCACTTGGATGCCGTCAGCCAAGAAAATGCCGTACGGTGTCACGTGACTGCCTACCAAAAATCCAGAATGAGGTGAAGTCGCGAGCTTTGATGCACGAGGGTGCACTGTAAAGCAACTTGCCCTCAACTACAAAGAATTGCCTCATCATGTATTAGAGGATATGAGATCAGTATCATTTTCTACTCTGCATCTCAAGTTATAAAATGCTCTTGATGCTTGACTATCTTTATGGCTTTTAAACCACTATGGTAGCACTCATGACACTTTGAATATATGAAAAAAAAACACGCAAACCATTGAGGGAAGTGTCTTATCTAGTAGAGCTGAGATAAGGGGAACACACTGAGTTATTGTAAGTTAAAAAGGACTTTTGTGATGATACATGTGTGTGAAAACCGTACCTCTCTTCTGAAAACTGTTGTGGCCATGCAGAAAAGTGTGCTGCTCAGGCACCAGGCAGAAATATTGGGGAAGTGCAACCATGCAGAACACTGTAAAGGCACTTTACCCCTGAGTTCACCTCAGGGGTAGGGGGTTCACCCCAGTATAACAAATGTCTTCTTACCTTTTTAAGGTGGGGGCCCCCAGACTCCAGATTTTCGACGTCAGTCCACCTTGGACCAAATGATCTGCTAGCTCCCTGAAAATCATGTCAGGGGTCAACAAATTGAAACGGATTCCTAACTACAGAAGGCAGCTGACAGTTACAGGCAGGCCAGGCGTACTGCAGCTCGAGTAGTTGCTGAGGCAAAAAATTGTGTCTGGGAGGAGTTTGGGGAGACCATGGAGGAGGACTATCGGTCAGCCTCGAAGAAATTCTGGCAAAACATTCGGCACGTCAGGAGGGGAAAGCGGTGAAAAGCCAACACTGTTTACAGTAAAGGTGAAGAGCTGCTGACCTCGGCTGAGGATATTGTCGGGTGGTGGAAAGAATACTTTGAGGATCTCCTCAATCCCGCTACCCTGTCTTACACAGAGGAAGCAGAGGCTGAGGTCTCAGAGGTGGACTTATTCATCACCCAAGCTGATGTCACCAACGTGACTGCCAAACTCCTTGGTGGCAAAGCACCGGGGGTGGAAGAGATTCACCCTGAGTACCTCAAGTCTCTGGATGTGCAGGGACTGTCATCGATGATATGTCTCTGTAACATTGCATGGCAGTCGGGGACAGTAACTCTGGATTGGCAGAATGAGGCGGTGGTCCCTCTTTTCAAAAAGGAAGGTGTGTTCCAACTGTAGAGGATCACACTCCTCAGCCTCCCGGGGAAAGTCTATTCCAGGGTACTGGAGAGGAGGATTAGACATTGCGGTTTTCGTCCCGGTCGCAGAACACTGATTCCAGCTCTACACTCTCCACTGAGTGCTCGAGGGTTCATGGGAGTTTGCCCAACCAGTCCACATTTGTTTTTTGATCTGGAAAAGGCATTCGATCGCGTCCCTCGTGGTATCTTGTGGGGAGTACTTCGGGAATATGGGGTTCGGGGCCCCTTGCTGAGGGTTGTCCGGTCCCTATAGACCAAAGTCAGAGCTTGGTTCACATTGCCGCCAGTAAGTCATACCTGTTCCAGGTCCATGTTGGACTTCGACAGGGCTGCCCTCTATAACCAATTCTGCTCATAATCTTTATGGACAGAATTTCTATGTGCAGTCAGGATCTAGAGTGAGACTGGTTTGGGGACCAAAAGATTTCATCTCTGATTTTGTGGACGATGTTGTCCTGTTGGCCTCATCAAACCTGGACCTTCAGCGTGCACTGGGACGGTTTGCAGCTGAATGTGACGCGAGTGGGATGAGAATCAGAACCTCTAAATCCGAGGCCATGGTTCTCGACCTGTGGGCACTGGGGTAGGACAAGTTGGACCTCAGTCTACCGAGGGGACATGGACGACCCCACCCACCAGAGTCCGGGGTGACACCTTTGGAAAGTGTTCGCGGCCCCGCAGCCACCCCTGCTAGGGTTACAGCATATTCTATCTAGTGGTGGCACCACGGGCAGGTGGAACTCGCCAGCCTGGGAAGGCAGTTTATCTAGGGGAAGGAAAACCCTCATCAAAAACCTCTGCTGCCTTGCGGCTATATTCACTGGTGGAAAAGGCTTCAGGAGTAAACCTAGAGGAAAATCCCGAGTCGAAGCCCCTAAGGCAGCTCGAAGTTGTATCCAACTCGTTCTGGCAGCTCCTGCGACGGTCCCAAACTGTAACGACCCTGTTGTTCCTTTGGCCCCATTAGTGAGGTGGAGAGGGAGGACATAATACAAGGGCAACAGCCTGTTCTCCATAAAACACTGCCCAGGCTAGCATCCGCCAACACCTACACTACACCACACACCAACATACTTTGCACAACACCTGGAGAGGACACTCCAGCTACGCCCATGGCGTCGACACAACACGGAGAACAGCAGTCTACCGGTGATAAGCTACTGCTTGATTAGTGTAGAGTGAAGCGCCAGGGGTCGTTCTCATCTGTGGGAGGGACCTTTGAGTCCCATTGGACAGCTACTGCCCGCCTCAAGCTGGGCAGCCCCCAGCCAATAAGGTGCTGTCCCGCCATGGTTTGCTTTCTCCATTGGGTGCATGGAGATCAGGAGACATGACATCTGAGCTGAGTCGAAAGACGAAGCTCTCGATTTACCAGTCAATCTACATTGCATATTCTCACCTATGGTCATAAGTTTTGGGTCATGACTGAAAGGACAAGATCCTGGATACAAGCGGCTGAAATGAGTTTCTTCCGTTGAGTGGCTAGGTGCATCCCTTAGAGATAGGGTGAGGAGCTTAGTCACCAAGGAGGAGCTCGGAGTTAAGCCGCTGCTCCTCCACCTCGAGCGGAGCCAGCTAAGGTGGCTCACACATTTGCTCCAGATGCCTCCTGGACGCCTCCCTGGGGAGATGTTCCGGGCATGTCCTACTGGGAGAAGACCTAGGACACGCTGAGGGGACTATGTCTCTCGGCTGGCCTGGGAACGCCTGAGGATTCCCTGAGAGGAGCTGGAAGAGGTGTCTGGGGAGAGGGAAGTATGGGCATCCCTCCTGAGACTGTTGCCACTGCAAACTGGCCCCGGAGAAGCAGTTGAAGATGGATGGATGGATGGAATCCGATGGGGTGAAAGAAGTTGACTTCCCTTGGATGTTTGAGCATCTGGTGGGTTTTAGTTTCATCAAGGTTGAAGGGTTATTTTAAATTTACTACAAGACCATTTCCAATTTCCAAGCCACCTGAAGTTAGAATTTTCTACACAGTATACTATCATACCTTTGTGTGGCATTATTGTTGATTACATATCACCCTATCGAGGATTTTATATATTAATTGATGCTGCTTTTACCATTTATTTGTTATTATGCAGTAACACAATTTTCTCAATATTAAATATGTTATTGTAAATGCCAATTGTCTGAATGTGAAAATGATAATATGATAATACAAGCAACAACATTGTACATCTACTCCTTGCATGCTTGGGAAAAAGATGCAACAACATGAAGGCCTTCCACCACACATGAGGATGAAGATACCCAGGCAATTTTGGAAAAATAGACCAGTTGCATTCCTGAAAAACATCAGGCTGAACCTCTACAACCTCAACATACAGTCTGACAAATGATTCATATTAGGGTGTTCAATTTGGGTTCCTGGGCAGAACACTACCACCTCATTCAAAATTGTTTCAAAACCTGGTCTCCATGGTTGTCACAGAGCACTTGTGGGCAGCCTATTGCTGCACAAAGTTTGACCCAAACCAAAATGTTGGCAATTTATGGGCTGAACGATGATGTCAGTAGCTACATGGTGGAGATCCCACAAAAGAACCTGGATAAGTGTCTCAAGGGGAGGATAGATATGGATAGGAACTTCGATATTTACTACAATGACTGTATGTCAGTGCCATGTATGATCTCTGTTAATTAACATTAAAGTGTTACCACTGCAGATTGACAAGGGTTTGTGGAGTTCAAAGTATACTGAAATTACTTGTCAGCAATAAAACAGGGAAGTACCATTGAAGTTTGTATCATTAAATCCAACTGTTTATTTCATATTTTCGTGATCAAATACCTTTCAGATTGGTTTCTTGAAAGTAGCAATGAAAAAAAAAAAATCTGTAGGACCTCAAAAAGTAAACATGCCTGAAAAATGTCATTGATATTTTTAAATCATATTGTGTCACATGACGATAATATAGTCTAAAATATCCCCTGAAAATGTAATTCCCTTCATTCACAGCATTGTGAGGTTTGTTCTGAATTTCAGAAAACCAACCATGCTGTCCAAAACCCAAAAAAAGATTCTTTAACGTTGTGCATAATCTGCATATTCTCACTGTAGAAATGGTTTTACATTCATTAAGTGAATCTTAATGCACGTCCAAAAATATCTGAACCTCAACAGGAGTTCAACAATGGCAACCGATCATTTTGTTTGAAAACAGTTCTGTTATTTTTTCCTGACAGTTTGAGGTAAACACAGATTATAAAATGAGTACTGATCCAGAGATGACACTTTTTTCCATGCCACCCAGCCTTGCCTTTGCAGCTCTGTCCCCTCCAGCTGGCATCCCCAGTAGTGAGGATCAGCGATCAGCAGGTAGCTCCCTTTGTCACCAGTGCATACCCCTAATATTCCCTTAGATGCATTATCCCTGTCCCCTCCCATCATACCAGGAGAGCCATGCTTCTCAAAGTGCTGGTGTAGCTCTTCTGCTACCTGCTCCAGCTGTACCCCTCCACCTCTGACATGCACCAATTTACATGGAACATCATAGAAATGATCAATAACCAGGGAGGCTTCGAAGGTTCCAATCCACTCCCTGGAGCACGAAAAAGAGCTAGGTTTATCACCCATGGCTACCAAAGCCAGTTGGATTTCCGGGAGACTTGGTGGAGGTCTGTTTTTGTCTGTAAGTGGGAAGTTATGGCTGATCCAGGAAGCCATTGTCTGAATGGTGCGGTAGCCACATCCCCAACCTTTGTCATCCTGTCCATCACAGCCATAATGGAAGTAGAAATAGTCTCCAGTGACAACAGAACACTTCAAAGGATTTACGAGCGGAAGAAGAAGACCGACATGGACGTTCTTCGATAACGTTGTGATCTCCATAATCTTTTCCTGTCGCCTCCACTTCCTCCCCAGTCAATTTTCTAATTTTCAGCTGCTACTAACTTTTTGTCCATTTTTCTTCGTTGTCTTTACCGAACAAACATCGCACATTCCGTCTAAATAATTTCTCTTCAAAATAGACGTTCAAACCGTTGCACTGTTTGGGGGTCGGTCCTGTATGTAACGTCCAAAACAGTCCCTTCAGCTCACTAGCACAAATGGTTCAGTTCCGTCATAGCAGAGTTCCTACTCGTCATGATGATGCCTTCACTGACTGCTCGTCTATTTTATATTTAATCATTAACTTAGTGTTATTCTTCCTTCAAATAACAAAGTAATGGCATGCATTGATATTCCAGACTAATTTTTTTTAATTATAGCACAGCTATATTAAAATAGTTGTAGATATTTCACAGCCTGAATAAATCATAACTTTTAATATCAATTTTCACTTTACATTTACGTTTCTCTCAGTATTGAAGGTAGCATGCTACTTATTTAGCAGTCACGTGCACAGCTAATCTGACCACACCTGTCTGTAATCAGGAATAAATAAACCGCTATTTTGTTTTTCTTCTTAAATGACGACCCTTATAAAATTTGTGCGATTCAGATCCTCAATTGCATTTTTCTTATACTTGTGCAGCGTTTCTTCAGCTGAAAAAAACGTTGGTATTGATGTAAATTGCGGAGAACTCAAAATGATAGTGACGATAAAACGACAGTTTTTCGATGAGAGACATATTCCGTTCGAGGCCGAGCATGTTCGGCTTGGGAGACAGTCAACGCAGCAAAAGTCCTGCGAACCACAGGGACCGATGTCCGCCTCTGAAATGATCATCTCTGCAGGGCTGAAACAATGTGGAACTGAGTCCAGTGTAAGAGAAACGGGTAACTGAGAAGATATCATTCACCTGTGTTATAATGACGTCATGTAGAACAAAACAAACGACAGTAATGTTGACTAATTTTCTACTTTTAGCTATGTGTAAGCAAAATACAATGGGTTATCTGTAATCTACCAGGTGTTTAAAATGTTTTCTCTAAAACAGCAAATCATCGTAAATAATTGTCTACGGGGATTAATAAAATTGATTTAATCTTTCATATTGATCTAATTTGTTTAGGGGTTCAGATCAGGTCCAAAGTCATGAATTTTGTATGTGTCAGAGGTCACAATGTCACATGTTTGTTTTCCATGTCTTTATTCTCAATTCAGTATCAGTGATTGTTTTAGCTCCATCACCATTTTTTTCCTGCTGTTGTCCAGGTTCAGGGTGACTGGCTTGTGTATTCCAACCTTCTTGTGCTGTTTCCTGTTGTGATTCCCGCCTCTGTAGGCAATGTAATATCAAGCAGGTCAACTACTGTCACACCGGTACGCTGCTATTATAAAAGGTAAGTCAGAGGAAATGTTGTGTGAATCCTTGCGTGTAATTGTTTTTTTTTTTTTTTTTGGAGCAAGCCTTGTTTCCATGCTGAAGCATAGATTGTGTCAGACGATGGACGTTGTGCCCAAAGTAATCAACTTATATTTTTATTTACATATATTGTGGGTTTCCTCCAGGAAACACTGTGTGTGTGTGCGTGTGTATATATATATATATATATATATATATATACAATCTCACCACTTATATATTTGAATAAGCTCACTTGAAAACCTCATGGTGTCACGCTTTTAACTACAGCCACTACCTGTCAATCAAATGCCCAACCAATCACGGCGCATCTGCCAGAAGGAATCACATCATGGAATAAAATAAACAGCTGTCACCACAAAAAATACTCTATTTTAAGTTTAATGTCCATAGACATATAGTGCAAACACACTCTACACAAGAAAAAAAATGTTTTCTTGTGTGCAGTTTTGGCCAGCGTCAATCCAGAAGTTTGGGCTGCTAAGGTTAGGGTTAGTTAGCTCCGGTCTTCACATTTGTCCATGTCTCTCACTTACGGAGCAGTTTTGGCTTCGTCAAACATAGCGGTTTGTATTCATTGATTGTGACGGACCTCATGTTGTTGTGTGGGGAACCCCGATGCTTTATTCACAAGGACCGAACTCACGAAGCCGGCTTCTACCCTGACCGTAACGCTGAAGTGGCCTTCGTTTTCGCATTTGTCCATCCCACACACACGGAGCAGTTACGGCTTAGTTGGACATAGCGATTAGTTTTCTTGTGACAACGAAGAAAAAAAAGAAAAAAAACGAAGTTTGATATTTTATCATGAAATTTCCACTGGTTTCCGCTGGTCTGTATATATACATGTACGTGTATGTATATATACTGTATATATGTACAGTATGTACTGTATATATATGTAAGTATATATATGTATGTATATACACACATTGATGAATATGTAACATTTTAGAACTTCCCACACTTATTATTAGATGCTAAGGTCATACATTTATGGTTAATGATCATGAAATTAATGTATGGATGTATAGAAGAAGTCTCTTTGCACTGGGGTCCACTTGCTGAACTAGCTTTTCTTCAGTGTGAATGAAATAAAAAGGAAGTTGGTGGTGAATTACAATATTTTTAATGAGCTCTTCAAACACAGACTACTACTTTTTGTTGGTTCAGGTTTTTAATATTGCACAACTTTTTCAAGTAAGAAAATGAAGGCTTGTGTTCAAGCTGTCAGTTTGATTGTACCACCGGTGTGTTATGTTCGTGTGAGCACAGAAGGCAGACAGTGATGGGACAGCCGTTAACCCCAACCTGGCAACCCATGACATCCACTATCAGCGTCTTTGGCCTGCTGCGCTTCTCCCTGCGTATCATGGAAGGTGGAAACTCTTTCATTGAATTCGGACTGTATCAGTGGATGTTTTCCGATATGCAGCAACATTTTTCCTATCTTGAATCTATAATTTGCCAATTGAAGAAAATATTTTTTTCTGTTATGATGCAGATGACTGCTCGTCTCTGCGTACTTCCTGGGTATATCAGCAGGGGGAAGCAGTGTTCCTAGAAGCCAGCATAGAAGCACCTCAGCACCTTCCCCTTACTCTGTACGTTGACTACTGTGTTGCTACACTAACGTCTGACCTGCACTCCTTACCAAGCTACAAGTTTGTCTCTAAACATGGGTAAATCTGTTCTTCTAAAAAAGTTTTTTTATGAATGTCAACCTTAATTTGACCACATCGTCATGTCCGTATCACCTCTTGTTGATGGAATCATTTAAGCTTGTGTTGCTCCTTCATGATAGATGTCTCCTGGACAGTGTATTACCAGGATCGTCATCTAAATTCCTCCCTAGAGTTCAAGATAACAGACTATGCTTCAGCGTGCAAGCCTTCCATTTCAAGCAGGATCATGGGGAACAGGTAGCAACAACTAATGGGACAGAGTCAGGTTCATTATTTTCTGAATATTTGTTTAATTGAGCTAGTGCAACTCACAGTAAAACAACTTGGTTATTTTATCTAAGATTTGGTCACTATTTAAAATAATTTTGCAGCAGATTTCATGTGATTAGGTAGAAAGTTCTCAGATTTGGTTCCTTGCTGTGTCAAAGTAAAGGATGTTTTACACAGAAATGGAATTTCACAATTCAACGTAACAGGGAAGGTACAAAAGCAAGTTTATATAAACACTTTAACTAAAGTCTGCGTAAAGATGGCACTGATGGTACCTTTATTTTGTTTTTGTCTTATAACATTCATTATTATCGCTCTGAAAGTGCTTTTTGTGTAAATTACAAGATGTACAGTGAATCTTTTTTGTCATGCAATTTACAGTAACTTTTTTTTTAGTGTTCCAAGTATATTCATTTCACTTTTGAAATAAGTCTGATTAAATTAAACTCTTGACTATATTGCTTTGACAATTTTTATTCTAGGTGTTCATCAGTTGCCACCTGAGGGCCACTCCAAAAGAAAACACACACAGCCACCTTAATAAAGCATGCTTCTTCAACAGGACCACATTCAGGTCAGAGTTCTAAGCCTTCAGTGGGTCTGATCTTCAGTTCAAAATGACCTGGAGCCTTTCTATGAAGCAACACATCCATGGTATCTGTCAGTTAATTGGCTCAGCCTAACCTAATGATCGTAATCACGGTCACAGGGGGCATGTTACCAGCTCAGTCAGTCTACCCATAGATGCATGATGTAGAAATTTTCAAATGAGGAGTAAACAAAAATTTAGCAGTACTATAAATAAGATAGAATTCAAATAAAACACAACACAGTCCCTGCAGCAAACTGCAGAAAGGAGTGTTGGCTGAGAACTGCTGACAGTGTAGATTCATAGTCTCTATCTCACCTCTCCATTAGTGCGTGGGTCTGACAAGAATTTGCATATTCCTCTAAAGTGGTGTGTGTTCCACTGATACATGACTGAATAATCATAATACATGCCAAATTGTAAGTACAAGGCTGATTAATAAGATCATGCCACAAGTGATGCAATTTTCCAAAAGGACTGCTTCAGATCAGGTGAGCTCTTTAGCATAGATAACCATGGCAATGCATCCTGGTAAGAAATAAACCACAGTGGAGGTACCGAAAACCCAGAGTTAAGGTACCTTGATTAGCCCAAATCTTTCTTTGTAGTATACACCGCCTATCGTCAAAGATGAGCGACATTCTGTCTTCCCCTCAACTGAGTTGTTCCATTAGGCTTCTTTCTTGTCATTAAGCTGGAACCCCATAGAGGGAGACACTGGTCTGTGTGAATGCTGTGGCTCTGAGGACTGTTCTAGACAACCTGAAAACATCAGACACACACCTCAACGACAAGCAGGTTTGGTAGTTATATGACATTGCAAACGCTGTGCTCAACACAATTTTAATTTCCATAAAAACACAGTATTTGATGTGGTCACATTTATAGTCACTTTGGTAGTTGTGTGTGTTTTTTTGACAGATGACAAACATGAGACAGTCACAACCACTGGGCCAGTTCGAATGCTGCCACATTACCATTGGACAGACTATCAGTCATGAGAGAATTTTCAATATTACAATTAGGTGGTTGTAAATAAAAAAAGAGGTATTTGACAATAAATCATTCATCACCATTGTTTTGTCAGTTCTCTTGACATTTGGATTATTAAAACACAAACAGACTACGACAGGACCTAGCCTTTCTCCCATCAAAATTATTTGTGATGGGGGGGGGGAGGGAATATTTCTCGAACTAGTGGAGTTGATGAATGGAAATATTGAAACCGAGCAGCTTTCTGTGCTGGAAACCTTTAGTTCATTGATTGCTTTCATAATTTTTTTTATTACATTCACCTTAAATATTTTCTCGTTTGAACAAAGTCTTTTTTGATTTAACGTGCGACTCTTTGATTCTTTTGCCTTTTATACTAGAAAAATACTGTATAAAAAAGTTGCATGAATGTTAATAATCTGTATATACAGTACCAAGTCTGAATAAGATTATCATAAATTTGGGAAAAATATCTTGTGCATGATATGAACAATGCTAAAGACATCAAAACTAAGGAATAACATGGAAATGGAATTTTGGAGCAACCACAAAAAAGCCACGTTGATTCTTCCAGGATCCAAGGTTTATCTTTGTGAGTTTTACACATTATTGATGTTAGTTACATTGAATCATGAGTTACAAACCTGGGATGCTTTTCAATTAACAGATGGGTCTTCAGTTAATAGTTAAGTAGAAAGATTGGGTCGAGGGTAGTGTTGGTAGACAAGAAATGATGTTAAGAATCTATAGTAAACCAAATTATGTGAGAAACCACTTATGTGAAGAGAAATGGCAGAAAAGTGTGTAAAAAGATGGAGGTCACTTTCTCTCCAGTGTTGCAAATTCTGAACAGTATGTTGTGTGTAATGAGAAGAATAATCTAAACCACTGGTATTGGTCTTTTAAATTGAAATTTTTCACTGTTAATGCACATATTCATTGTTTTGATGTATTCAGCATTGTACTTTACTACAGATAATAAAATGCAAAGATTAGATGGTTTGTCCAAACATTTGGTTTGTACCATATTTTGAAGTAGGAAACTTGATGGGAAGAGAGACGAGACAGACGAGGTTAGACAGGAATCTCCATGGACTATGATGTTTGCAGATGATATTGTGATCTGCAGTGAGAGCAGGAAAGAGGTGGAGGAGAAGCTAGAGAGGTGGAGGTTTGTCCTGGAAAGGAGAGGGATGAAGGTTAGCCGCAGTAAGACAGAGTACATGTGTGTGAATGAGAGGGACCCAAGTGGAAGAGTGAGGTTACAGGGAGAAGAGATCAAGAAGGTGGAGGATTTTAAGTACTTAGGGTCAACAGTCCAGAGCAATGGAGAGTGTGGAAAAGAGGTGAAGAAGCGTGTACAGGCAGGATGGAACGGGTGGAGGAAAGTGTCAGGTGTGATGTGTGATAGAAGAGTTTCAGCTAAAATGAAAGGAAAGGTGTACAAAACTGTGGTGAGAGCAGTGATGTTGTTTGGTCTAGAGACAGTGTCACTGAGGAAAAGACAGGAGGCAGAGCTGGAGGTAGCAGAGATGAAGATGCTGAGGTTCTCTCTGGGAGTGACCAGGAAGGATAGGATCAGGAATGAGTACATCAGAGGGACAGCACATGTTAGATGTTTTGGAGATAAAGTCAGAGAGGCCAGACTGAGATGGTTTGGACATGTCCAGAGGAGAGATAGCATCCTTCTGCCAATGTATTCACTGAGTTTTGAACTGCCAGGCAGGAGGCCTAGAGGAAGACCAAAGAGGAGATTTATGGATTTAGTGAAAGAGGACATGAGGGTAGTTGGTGTGAGAGAAGAGGATGCAAAGGACAGGGTTAGATGGAGGCAATTGATTCGCTGTGGCGACCCCTGAAGGGAAAAGCCAAAAGGAAAAGAAGAAGAAACTTGATGGGAAGTTATCTAGATAACAAACGCAGACCTCCACCTAGGCCTCAACATTTGGAAGGGTTTGCGAATATTGATCATAATTTTTGATGATTTGTCCATTCTTCTTTTCAAAGATGAGAGAATTGTTTTAGCTGCTTATCTGCCTTGCGGGTCATGGGGTGACCAGTAATACTTTTTTGTATTACTGGTTTATACAGATTTTAGGCCTATATTTTTTCCCCTTAAGTTTATCTATTATTCCAATTTTAAGCATTGTATGAGCGACACAAGAATTACATCAATCAAGCCTTGATCAATTGATCAGAATCAATTCAAATATGGATAGTGATTATTAAAAGCTTTGAAATCATGCATGCAATCATTAAAATCTATTTAATGACAATTGACCCCATAAACTATTTAGATGGGCATTGGGAAAATGCAGCAGAGCACACACCACATTTCTATGACATGCAACTATGCAAAATCAACCACTCCATGTTTGGGAATATTTCTATACTTGTAAAATTATGTCAAAACATTCAGACTGATCAGTCAGTACCACCTCTCAATTACTTGTGACCATCAGCTGTGTGTATAGACCTTGTGCATGTTTTAATGTTTCTGTTGCTGTGTTTTGGATATTCCCTCCTAATGCTTTTTTGGGCAGTGAGTTTGTAGCACCTAGTTCACAACAGTGTGCAGGTACTGGGGTCAGACTATGTGCTAAATACCAGTCAAGTTAGTCACTTTTTGGGGCCATGAATACTCTTTTAACCGGATGCTATGCTGTTTAGTGATGGTAGTCTTCTCCAATTTGTGTCATTCCATCTCAAACGAACTTGTGCCCAGAAAAATGGCAAATTGTTCAGTTGAATGGCATTTAATGTTGAATTTTAGTCTTGCCCCTTATATGCTTAGTCTAATCTGGATTGAGATCCAAATCCTCAAATTCATTGCATTTATATCAATGGTTCTTAACCTGGGTTCGATTGAACCCTAGGGGTTCGTTAAGTCAGTCTGGGGGGTTCTGCGGAGACAGAAGTGAAGACAAAACACCCACAACATGATGTGTCTGATGTCGAGTAACTCTAGTCTCGCACTGGCAAAAATAAAGGAACACTTCCTTAAGCTGCATGGAAAAAAAAAGAAACAGACTTTGCTGTGAAAATGACATAAGAGTAGCACTTGTCAAGGTGAAGCCACTCATATCTGAACTGGTCTCTCTAACAGCAGAAGTCACACGGATTAGCAGGTAGGTAATTTCATGTGAGTTCACGCACTGTCTTGGTTTTTTGTTCTTTGAAAAAGGTGACATTAATGCACAATTCATTAAATACACCAGTAAAACATACTTATGTCTTAAATTTGAAAACTTTTTTTTTTTACTAAAGGGTTCGGTACCACCAACAAGGTTAAGAACCACTAATCTAGACCAAACAACATCGCTGGTCTAATCAGTTTTCTACACGTCATTTAAGCTGAATCTCTTCCATCACACATCACACCTGACACATTTCTTCACCCGTTCCATCCTGCCTGTACACGCTTCTTCACCTCTTTCCCATAGTCACTATTGCTGTAGACTGTTGACCCCAAGTACTTAAAATCCTCAACCTTCTTGATCTCCCAGTAATCTCACTCTTCCACTTGGGTCCCTCTCATTCACACACATTTACTCTGTCCTACTGCAGCTAACCTTCATTCCTCTCCAGGACAAACCTCCACCTCTCTAGCTTCTCCTCCACCTGTTCCCTGCTCTCACTGCAGATCACAATATCATCTGCAAACATCATAGTCCACGGGGATTCCTGTCTAACCTCATCTGTCAGCCTGTCCATCACCATAGCGAACAAGAAGGCTCAGAGCTGATCCCTGATGCAGTCCCACCTCTACCTTGAACTCCTCTGTCACACCTACAGCACACCTCACCACTGTCGTACAGTCCTCATACATGTCCTGCACCGCTCCAACATACTTCTCTGCCACTCCAGACTTCCTCATGCAATACTACAGTTCTTCTCTGGCCACCCTGTCATAAGCTTTCTTCAGATCTACAAACAAGGCAGCTCCCTCTGGCCTTGTCTGTACTTCTTTATCAACATCTTCAAAGCAAACACTGCATCTGTAGTACTCTTTTTTTTTTTGGCATGAAATCATATTGCTGCTCACAAATACTCACTTCTACCCTTAGTCTAGCTTCAACTACTTTTTGGGGTGGCAGGGACTCAGCGGTAGAGCAGACGTCTTGAAGACCAGACATCACCCAGCCATTGGTGGTTTGATTCCCGCTCCTGCCAATACATCCGCTGGAGAGCGAGCTGATGCCTCCCACTGTCTCAGATCTCAGAACACGCTCTACCGCGCGTTCTACCACTGAGCCACTGCTGTCCCCCAGTTAGACATGTGTGTGCATGTCTAACTGGACAGAATAAAAGAGAATTTCCCGTTTTGGGATTAATACCCATTTTAACCCACCGTCCTCATTTGAGGACAGCATAAAAACGAAATAATGACAAGGATTGGTTATAGAACAACATTATGAAGTGAAGGTAATAACATTGATTCGTCAATATATGATGCAAAATTCTCATATAAAGCACAAGAAACACTCCATGGGAATTTGACAAAAATACACTTCTGTAGACCGATGATGATTACCAATATTTTCTTTAATTTTGATCTGTGTATGCTGCTATTCAGTGACTATGTCCAGAAGGCTTTATATCCTATATTTTTGAAATAGGCTTGCAATTACAGGCTATAGAACGGCGTAAACTTTGCTGTCCTAAATCGGAAGAAGTGCTGCCTCATTGGGAAGAAACAAGCTCAAACCATAACGAGTTTCATACTTCTAATATGAAATAATGTTCATACACTCAACAGAAAAACGCAACACTTGGTTTTGCTCCCATTTTTCATGAGATGGACTTAACGATCTATAATTAATTCCAGATACACAATATTACCATTTCTCTCAAACATTGTTCACAAATCTGTCTAAATGTGTGATAGTGAGCACTTCTGCTTTGCTGAGATAATCCATCCCTCCTCACAGGTGTGCCACATCAAGATGCTGATCTGACATCATGATTAGTGCACAGGTGTACCTTATACTGCCCACAATAAAAGGCCACTCTGAAATGTGAAGTTTTGTCTGACAGCAAAATTCCACAGATGCCACAAGCATTTAGGGAGCGTGCAATTGGCATGCTGACAGCAGGAATGTCAACCAGATTTGTTGCTCGTGCATTGAATGTTCATTTCTCCACAATAAGCCGTCTCCAAAGGCGTTTCAGAGAATATGGCAGTACATCCAACCAGCCTCACAACCACAGACCACGTGTAATCACACCAGCCCAGGACCTACACATCCAGCAGGTTCACCTCCAGCCACTCAGACAGCTGCTGAAACAATTGGTTTGCATAACCAAACAACTTCTGCACAAACTATCAGAAACCGTCTCAGGGAAGCTCAACTGCATGCTCGTCGTCCTCATCAGGGTCTTAACCTGACTCCTGATTGTCGCCGTAACAGACTTGATTGTGCAAATGCTCACATTTGTTGATTTGATGTTGCAAGGATCTGTACACAATTCTTGGAAGCTGAAAATGTCCCAGTTCTTGCATGGCCAGCATACTCACCAGACATGTCACCCATTGAGCATGTTTGGGATATGCTTGACCGGCGTATACGACAGCATGTACCAGTTCCCACTGATATCCAGCAACTTCGCCCAGCCATTGAAGAGGAGTAGACCAACATTCCACAGGCCACAATTGACAATCTGATAAACTCTGTGAAGAAGATATGTTGCACTGCATGAGGCAAATGGTGGTCACACCAGATACTGATTGTTCTGAGTCCCCAGATGCCCAATAAAGCAAAAAAAAAAAAACTTCACATTTCAGAGTGGCCTTTTATTGTGGGCAGTATAAGGTACACCTGTGCACTAATCATGATGTCAGATCAGCATCTTGATGTGGCACACCTGTGAGGTGGGATGGATTATCTCAGCAAAGCAGAAGTGCTCACTATCACACATTTAGATTTGTGAACAATGTTTGACAGAAATGGTAATATTGTGTATATGGAATGAATCATAGATCTTTAAGTCCATCTCATGAAAAATGGGAGCAAAAACAAAAGTGTTGCGTTTATATTTTTGTTGAGTGTATATTGTTCTAAAGTTTTGCACTGCAAGGCGGGGAAAAGCTTGAACGTAACACGTTTGAAACTTGTAAAGTGACTAACATAAGTGAGAGCTGTATGTGCTGCCATGCATTCATTGACTGGAGCTTCTGATGGGCAGAGTTTTTTTTATGTACAGAAGAGATTGCAAGGAAAGATCGAATTGTACCACAATTAGGAATACTGTATGAATATCTAAGTCACTCCATGAATTGGTGAAGACATGTGTTTACACATTTTATTACCATAGTTGGTATATCTATTTTTTTGTCATTTAGTTTACTTTGATAGAAATATATTATAAATTATAAATAAAATAATAAATATTATAAATAAAATAAGGCCATTTATTACTATGCTTCAAGAATCCTTCCAAAAATTTGGAGTGTTTCTGAGGAGAATTTGTCAGTTGACAGATTGTCAAGCAATTCATGCGGGGCAAACCAATTAGATTTGGGTATAAATTTTGGGCATTGTGTAGGGTGTCAGGATACGGCTACAATTTTGATCTGTGTTGTGTCAAAGGGTCTGCAAATGAAGAAAACAGCAATTTGTTGCTCGGTTCTAGGGTGGTTCTGAATATGCTCTCAGTTGTAGATAACCCATTCTCTTATAATGTATACTTTGTTCATTTGTGGACTTTGGGATTCAATGCCATGGGAACAATTAGGGAAAACAGGATCAGCAAGCGCCCACTGAAGGAATCAAATGCAATGAAAAAAGAACCGAGAGGAACATGTGATTACAGGTTTGATCACATTGAAGCAATTCCCATTATGAAATGGGTAGACAACAAATGTGTTACAATCGGTACAAATCATGACACAGTACAACCAATAAAGAATGCACAGCGTTGGCGGCAAGAATCTAAGTAAATAGGACATGTCCCCTCAACCAAAGAACATATTGTAAAAATTGTACTGTAACGTCAGGTGTTGAATGTTTTGTTCCATATCATTCTAAGGAATAAGCTGCTTCTGAACATGTTAAATTAAGTGTTTTTTGTTCATTTTTCATTTTTTATTAAGTAGAAGCCGTTTATATTTATTGTCTTCTGAAAATGGAAATATTCTTTTATTTGGTCGGAATGTATACAGTTTGAGGACACCCTGTACTTCTTTCCTTACTTGATATTAAGGAGTTTTGGTAGTTCCAACATGTTTGTATTCCCATTTTACGCAAATGTTCTGAAAATCATTACAAAAATCTAAAAATTGTTAACTTGGGTTAAAATCGGTGAAAGTATAATTCTTCTTCTTCCCTTTCCCATAACTTCATTGTATTGCTCATCAGCTTTATTTCTCTGTAGTTGCCACAACTCTGTACATCTCCCTTGTTCTTAAAAATGGGCACCAGCATACTTCTCCTCCACTCCTCAGGCATCATCTCACTATCTAAGATCCTGTTGAACAACCCAGTCAGAAACTCTACTGCCACCTCTCCTAGACACTTCCATACCTCCACAGGTACAGCATATCATCAGGACCGACTGCCTTTCCACTATTCATCCTCTTCAATGCACTCCTCACTTCATCGTGACTAATCTTTGCTACTTCCTGGTCCACAACAGCCACCTCTTCTAGTCTTTGTTCTCTCTCATTTTCCTTGTTCACCAACTCTTCCTATGTCCTACCTGTTAATCAAAATGAGTTACAGTGGCCATCCCAAATTTAAATTTTGCAAAGTTGTGTAAGGGAGGCCTCAAGGAGATGGGTGAATTTGAGTGTGTGGAGATGGTTCAACCAGTTGAAGGAATAAGGAATCACATAATTTAAAATGGCTTCTGTTAGGCTTAGTGGTTTTGAGTAGAGTGTCTAAATGACTTTTGGATGTTATAATTCATAATTAATAGAGATGTTTCCCTGTTTCAGTTGATTTTTACTGACTTTTCTTATCTGTTCATTGGCAGTTGATAAATGCTGAACCTAGTAAGCATACCTAGAATGCATTGGCAGGGTTCCATTGTCATTATCGGCGTGTAAGCATTTGAGTAATGGGAACTTCTAGGTCAAAGTATAGTCCTAAATTGTGTCCTCTGAGAGTTGTGAGCATGGTTGGAGTTGTTTTATCTTGTGGGATTTGGGGCATACGTTTCTGGCTGTTAAATCTATTTTTAACTGGGAAGTTAAAGCAGATCATTTTCTAGTCAGGAACAGTTGCAAGATCATTTGTCATACCGTTACACATTTTGTTTTGTTGTAATATGGGCCAGGAAGCACTTGTGTCCTTGCTGTCCTGTACAATCTTTTCACAATTGTGGTTATCACCATGGGGTCATAAGTAGTTCAATAAAGTGATTCTTGTCAGTGTGGATGCTTCCAAGCTGAAACAATAACTTCTAACCTCATCAGTGTCTACTGTTTTGGCTCCTGCCTTGGCTCCCATGTCCCTCATAGTCAGTCCGCCCATTCTTTTATGTCAGCTTCCTGTCTTGTGTCGCGCCAGAGCGGTAGACCTAGCTGGCTGAGAGCCAAAACCTGGATGAGAAAGTGAAACACATACACACACAAGAGCACCGACTCCAACGTGACAGCAGTTGACTGCTTTGGTCTTGTTTGTTTGTATTGGTCCTAGTCACCTTTGTTTGTTAACTGGTGTGAGTAAGGCACAGGAAAAAGGGGTACTTGCGTCCGTCCCCAACTTGACATCATTCCCGCCTCTATTTAAATCTCTGAACCGAGGTAGACTGACTGGAATCCCCTGCCCCCGCCTATCTCTCACCTTCCACCCTGATCCCCCTGCTCTGGTCACGAAGCATGGCTTGCAGCACGTACCTTGTCTCCCTGTCCTCTACCCCCACTCCCACCCCCCACGCCTCTCTCTCTGTGTTGGCTCAGACATAAGCAAACAGGCCTTTGAGCAAACGGTGCAACAATCTGACAACATTGTCTTCACCTTAGAGGGGTGACTATGTATTACTAACTTTGACTCATCAGAGAAATAATAATGCAAATATCTAAATAAAAATTAGTCATGTGTGAACTATGTAAAGAATAAAAAATCTCATACAAATTCATTTTAAATAGAGGGAATCTTTTGCTCTATGTGTCACATTTGTTTTATATTAGTATCATTTTTTAGATGGGGAAAGGTAACAATCACACAAATATACTTTGCCAATACTTACAATAGCCAGGTTTGTGATACAAAAACTGATTGGTATCTGCAGAAATTTCAGCCTGAGCTGCTGCTGTACATAAGAGTGGACCAACATTTTACAATCTGCAATCAACAACCAAATCATCTCCACGAAGCAGATGCATCACACTACAACGGAAAAAATGGTGATCAAATCAGAACCGACTGGTAATCAAAAAAAGAAAAAAGCTGCATCGAAATCTGACCAAGTCATGCAAGATCAATAAATATACTGTACATTGAAGAGTGGTCTTTAGTTGTGAACAGTCCATTGCACACCGCTGAGGTAACAATGGTATTTCTGTGAAGAGCCATAACTATCAAACGGATCAAGGGCATCAATATGTGTTGAAGTGTTGACAACGTGTTTACAATTTACAACATATGTGACAAACTGCGCTTTGGTTTGATCCACTGCACCAGGTCAGGTGTCATCAGGATGGATTATCTCAATCCAGGGGAAATGCACATATTTGTGATTACAATTTAAAGAGCATATACCTGTAGAAGAAAATTGTTTTCTGTCTTTTATGTCAACTCATTAAAATGAGAACAGAAACAAAAATGTTCTTGTAATTTTTATTTTTATTTTTGGTATGACATGAACCCTTTTTTAAAGATACATTTTATCTCAGGTGAAATAGCAAGAAAAAAAGTATTTTTGAGTGAAGCTACATGTGTCAATGAACACGGCATGTTGGCTCCAGAGAATTAATACATAAACATACTTTTACTTCCTGTCTGGTCTGACAGAGAAGCCAGTGTAGCCGCTAGCAACACAAATACCTTCACCTCTTTGACACTCTTTGACTTCAAGGAAATATCAATATAGTGTATTTCCTTTTCTCCGGCTCCAGAGGGTCTTTCAGAAGTCAGGACGAGGACTTGGGACATCAACACATGCACAGGAAAAAATGTTATGACATATTTTGGTAACTATTATCAGTATTAAATTGTTTTTTTTTATGTGATTATGTTTAATATAATGATGTCTAGCCAGTTTGTTTACGTGAATGTAATATTGTGCGACTCAGTAATGACATCCTGGCTCCACTGTTCTAGGCTTTTTTTTTTTTTTTTTTACATTGTATTAGAGCAAAGCCATATTGAGAGAAAACAATTCTAAAAAGGGAGACTACTACTACCACTGTATGGATGAATTCCAACACTTGCTATGAATCCTATGAATAGACAGTGACCTTGAAAGAGCTTGCATCTTCCTGTGCTCATGTTTTGTTTTGATGATGGTTCTCAGTGGTCATTACATTGGTTAGGGACAAGTTTGTAGCAGCAAAACTGGAATTTCACAATGAGGGTAGGGATTTATTGCAAATCATTGTAATTAAGTATTTTTTGACATTAACAGTCTCAGATTCAATATTCGGTCAGGTATCCAAAGTTGCTTAAATCAATCCACTGGACTTGAAGAAAGTTTCTTGAAAAACGTTTTGCCTCTAATCCAAGAGGCTCCATCAGTTTTGAAGTGGCTGGTCTTGTCCCAGTTTATTAACCCGTGGGTTGTGGTCAGTGTTATTCACATTTCAATGACTGTAGTTGAAACCCGTCTGGCTCCTCAACAAGGGTTGATGGGGTGCCAGCAGGTTCCCGGAGGGGGGGGGGGGTCGTTAACTGCAAATTTCACCTAGCCCTTGTATACTAATGAGGGTCATGAGACAAATCACCTGGGTTAATCTGCTGGGACATTCTTTTTGGGAATTTTAAAAGGACCTGATTGTAAATGGGAGAAAGGTGATGTCACAGACGATGCCCCCAGTTCAGAGAAGGCTTCTCCGCTTTGACATGGATGGCTTCTTTCACTCCTCTCTCAAACCGTCTGTCTTCCCTGTCCAAGATCTGAATATTGCTATCCTGAAATGAGTGTCCCTCTTCCTTGAGGTGAAGGATGACTGCTGAGTTCCTGACCTGATGAGTTGGCTCTTCTGTGTTGGGCCATGCACTTGTTTGGTTTCCCCATGTAGACATCTGAGCATTCCTCACTGCATTTGACTGCATACACCAGATTGCTCTTCTGACTGTGGTGTGGGGTCTTTCGGGTGGACCTGTCTTGGTCTGAGGGTGCTGCCCGGCTTAAAATACACAGGACCCTGGTATTTGCTGAAGAACCTCCTCAGTTCTTGAGACGTCCCAGACACAAATGGGATCACTATACTGTTACGCTTATTCTCCTTCTGGGACAAGCTGGGACAAGACCACACACCTTCACAACTGACTAAGCCTCTTGGATGAGAGGTGAAACGTTTTCAAGAAACTATCTTAAATTTTTTTCTTAAAAATAACCATGACCCTGGATAACTGAGAACCTACAGACATTCTGTCAGGTAAGATTCCAGTTCATCATCGCCACTGTCATTTAAAAAATTTTATTCTGAGAGGTTGACTAAAAAAGACCATAAAATTTTATATACAATTTATATACAGTATACAGTGTATGTATATATATATATATATATATATATATAAAACACACACAGTATATAATCAAGTGGCTATGAAACACATTAATCAGAGGTCAGAAGAAATCTCACCTTATCTGGTCGTAGTCACTTTTTCACCGTTGGTTAGAGAGAAAACCAAATTGAGCCGCAAAATGTGCTGATTGGTAGTGATTAGGGCTTCTCAACGGAGGTCATTGAACAGATGTGCTGACGATCACTCCGTACTGACTTAATGGATACAAAAACTGTGGACATGGAACATCAAACATGAGCCTGACTGCAGGAAACACTGTCATTACCAATCTTTTTTACCTCCTTCTGTTACCCCAATGATGCAGGTGTGACCATTGTCAGTGTGTATAGCTCAAATACCAACACGAAAGTTTATTTTTTATATAGCACTTGTTCAAGCTCTACCATTTTGTATGCTTTTAGTATTTTTCACAAAAAAAAATTGCAAAACTCAGTGGTTGTGAATTTTTTTGCTTTTACACTGCTGTCAATACTACAAGTATCAGGCTTATTGAGAATATTAACGGGAAGAAGCAGATATGTTTATAAGAACATAATAGGGAGTATTAAGAAAACTTCTTCAACCCCCTTTCTGTCTTCTTCAGGTTGGGCTGGGACGAGGGGGCTGATGGGGAGAATGCTGCACCCTAAATAGACCGCTAGATTGGGAAGGTGTGACGCGCGTGGATGTCTCCATTAGTTTTGCGCAGTTTATCAATCTCAAATTGCACAGCTATAGTACCAACTAGTTCCACACAGATGGAAAACGCTGACATCGGTGTGTCCGAATCATCTTTGCGCGGTGTGACGTCACTCTTCCTCTAACCATGGGTTTGATCGGCGGTGAATCTCATCGGTGAAGTAATGGTGAAGTGCTGCAATTACTGTAACATGTACACAATCTTACTGATCTGCTGCCATCATCTGGCTCGATGTTTTCTAAAGTCAGCTTTAAGGTTGTTTAGAAGTCCACAAATACACTTTTTAAGTCGAGTTTGATTGATTTGTATTTCACTTCTTTTGTCAAAAAGTGATTCTGACAACAATGAAATACATGATCACCTCCTTTCTTAAACATACGGTCATTATGTCTTAAAATCATCCGGACAACGGATGGAAAGTCACGTCTTTCTTTACTTTTTTGGCCAAATGTTTCATAAATAGTCATATCCTACTATTTGGATAACAATGAAAGAAAACTTTTTTTCCTTAAAGGGGGAGGTAGTGCAGACCGTGGTCATTAAAACAATGAAAGGTTACTTTCAAAGTCATCAATACAAAAATCAAACGGGATCAGTTTTTAGAAACACCTACCGGATAAGTGCAGGAGATCCACAAAAGAGCTTCGTTTCCAATTAATGGGCAATAGACGGACCTCTGGGACAAACCTCGAGGACCCTGCGAGGGGCTATGCGGATGCCGCGATGGAGTTTCCTCGTGAGTTTTGGACATGCCTTCATGATTTTTTTTTTCCTCTCTTCGCTGCCTTTAGTAGTTAGTCTATTTTCACGCTTTGCGCCAAAAGGGGCTGGTTGCATGGGTTGCTGTTTAAATCGTTCACCGACATGCGTAAAAAGGCGCGTTCTCGTCCTTGCGGGTTATCACGTTATTGTGAAGTCCTCATGAGGGGTTAAGTAAAGGTTTTGCCAAAGCAGCAGTGATGCCAAAGTCTGATAGGAGACGGCTGTTACCTGCAGCGCAGATCCTTTTCATGCGGACCTACACGAGGGTCGGACTAACGCAGCGCATTTGGTTGTTATTTGCAGTTTTTGATTCGACCGGTTGAGTCCTGTCCAGTGTTAATTGTTTCACAATGTTCTTAAAAGATGCCGCACCTGTTTGCGAATGTTGCAGAAAAGAAGTAGAGGTAAGAGCGCTTTTCATTTTACTCGGTTTGTTGCGCTCCCTGTGCGTCCCTGTGCGCCAAGCTGTTCTGGTCGGTGTTGGACTTTTGTCAGTGGACGCAGTTAAATATCGCTCACATAGCCGGGTCGTGTATGTGGACAATATTTAATGACCTTATGTGGCTTCTTTGCATGGTTCTTTCTGATTTGCTAAATTCCACATCCCATACATTCTCCGTCCTAACTTTGAGTTGAAATTATTCTTTACAGTTCATCAACACAGTTTTTAATGCTTAAGAAGACGTATTGTTACGTTGCCAAACCAGGACAGTAATTACATGATGGTATATATTACGCGGCATTAATCCAATATCACAGTGTCACCCTCAGTGTCGGTATAGGAAACACGCAATATATATTCACTATCATTGTTAAAAAAAAAAATGTAATCATTAGCACTTTATTACTACTTGTTCTAGTTGAAAGGTCATGCATGTAGTTTGTCCATGTGGTGTTAGTGCACCCCAGCAGAACTTGTTGCTCCACTACTCCTATTAAGTTAAATCAATATTGAACGTGCTGTCTGTTTCATGACTTTTTAAACTAGAGTAATTTCTTTGTTGGATTACTATTTTAGCAAAGTGTTCCAAAAATGTCATTTTATGAATGGGTACAAGACAGCAAAGTGCTGTCCGATGATGGGCATTGAACAATGATTAATTGTTGAATGGACACTATTCAGAATGATAAAAACAATCATTTTGAAGATTATGAGTTGAATGAGATGCTAAATCCATTATAGCCACTGGTTTGACTTCCACTAACACTACAGATGTATTATTTCCTGTTAGTGTTAACCAAAGCAGATAACGTGCTCCGTTTTCCTGTCTCGCTCTCTGGGAAACTGAATCACCGGTTGTTCGTTCTCCACTCTAGCATGACACAGCATGCTAGAGTGGAGATTGAGGCTAGCAACGAGAGGGCTGAATCTGCAGTTTTTTTTTGTCACAGTTGTCACATACTTACTGTAGTTCAGTGGAGAAGAGCAAAAGGATACCAAATGCTGAGGGCTGTCAAAGATTTCAGCCAAGCTGAACAGAACACGTATTTGTCATCATCATGATATATTTTTAATGGAGAATGTCTCATCACTGGGGTGAACCTTCTGCGCTCTCTAACTACCCATACCAGCCATCCATTTACTTGTAGACGAGATGATTGGACTCCTCTGTAGCCGGTTATCCGCTTTGCGAGTCACACGTCTCCCTGAACCTATCCGAAGTGACTACAGATGAGAGTTATCCGGAGTATACCCCAGATAACACGCCAGCTTATTGCAGTGCTACATATAAGACAAAACCAACGCTCACAGTCACACCTACGGACAATTTGGTATGACCACCTGAGCTACATGTTTCTGTAGGTGGAAGCCGGAGAACCTGGACAGAACACACGTAGACACAGAGAGAACATACAAACATTTGGCTTGACTTGTAGAGCGCTTTGTGCACCTGCTTTATATGGTTAGCTTAAGTAGCATGTGTCAAAAAACATATCGCATGAGCATCTGGTTTTCTTTCAAAGGCATTATTAACATACATGGAGTGAAGCTCTTCATTATCCATAGCACTGCCACTTGTGGACAGCTTCCGATATTAAAATAGCAACATGGTTTTGGCAGCTGACATTGGCAGAGAAAGCTGTTAACTTTTAGGTTGGCTGTAGTCCTGGAAGCTCCACCACCTTAGTGAGAATGTAGAGAGAGAAAGTGTGTACTCACAACTTAATGAGGATGCATTCTCACGTAGACATTGGCTGAGGTGAAAGGTTCATAGATAATCTCAAGATGGGTCATACACGCTTACTGTATTTAGCAAAGTGGCCATATTTCAGTAAAAGACAAACATCAGAGTGAGTGAAAGAGGGTCATTAGTGTGTCCACCTCTGACACCTCAATGAATGGGTAAGTCTGAAGTGCACATGGTTCGCATTGTTGATTTGAAGTTTTACTGAAAAACAATAATGTAGATATATATCAAGGGTTTATAGAGACTTCCAAGTTTCATAAGAGGTCTGAAAGAGACCATGAGCCATATTGAAAGTTGTGATTCATTTTAAAAGTGTAGCATTAAATGTATTAGTCTCTGATTAATGTAGAGCCACAGCTTAATCAGACAGCACAAGTTTCCTGCCATACTTATGTCTTGTGTGTAATATTAATGTTTTCTCTTGTAATTGCCCAGAATCAATCTTGAAAATTTGTGTTCATTAGTGAATGTAAGTGAATACTACACACCTGGTGACATTTCTGTCTTGATATGTGTTCATATTTGCTGGGTTCACGTCTGAAGGGATTATAGGATTGGCTCTGGGTTATAAGGGGACTTACAGTAATGTTACTAATAATATTAAATGTTGGAGGAGTTCATTGGTTTACAGCAGCTCAAAAGACAGATTCAACAGCAAAACTGTATTTGAAATAGAAACAGGATATTAAATTTGCAGCATAAAAGTGACTTTACAATGCAAGTTCACAAATAACTTGTGGTTATGGTGACAGCAGTAGAATTTAACAAATGTGGATGTCCAAAGTTGTAAGACTGTGCTTAACTATTTCCCATCACAGTTTACAGAAGGTTTCTACTTGGGTTGCATTTGTCAGATGTTCCCTCCATGATGCTGGCATAGCAGAAAAGGGGCATGGAAGTTAAGCTGATTATATTATTAACTTAAAATGGACCACTGTAAAGCACGGTATTTTAATTCTTGACATTACTTTCTATTATCCCTCAATGGTGCATTAGAAAATCTCAGACGTTAACAGATCCCTTTCTAGACTTCAGCTCAATTTGTGCTAGTTTTCTCCATGATCTGCCTGCAAGGGAAGAGCTTCGCAAATTTATATTATTAACCTTCTGCGTCACAAATGCTGGCTACTGTCAAAGAGTGCATTCAGCAAGTGGCACAGAAGAATAAGGCCTTAAGTCCACATGATCCGCAATGGTAGAACAACTCTCCTTTCCAAGAATGTTATGAGTTCAGAGAGTATGTTCAGTGGAAATTATACATTTCTATCTTGGTTGCTGAATAGTAGCAACTGCATTTGGAAAAACTGCTCACAAATGATCCAGCTAAATAAAGTTTAAACAAGAAAACAATCATTCATGCATTGTCATGAGACATTAACATGAAGCATGCAGTTTTCTGTTTAGAATCTGGAATATCCCATGGTTTCCTATTGTTATTATGTCAAAGTGGCTGTAAATAAATCAAATACTACTTTGTAATAATGACTCTACATGATACAGCAATATTTTTTGCCTGCTGTAATGCTTTAAAATTGACCTTCAAGTAGCAAGTTCATCCACATAATGGTAATGAATGGTAGGGACACTGAATATAAATGTAGAAGTGAAATTCTTGCATAATATGTAGAATATCAGCAGGTTTCTGCTCAGCAAGGACGTCTATGGAAAAGACATTGTGTGGATGGCAGCAGATGTTGTTCCCAAACTCGTGTAAACCATTCAACATTAATGGTGCCTTCACCTTGTCATGGGCACAAATACACCCTTATACTATCAGAGCGGATATGATGTCCATGATTTCTAAAAGGAGAAAAGTCTGAAAAACTGCTGGATCTATTAATAATATTTGACTTAAACTTTGCATGCTAGAGTCTTTTGTAATGCTGCCCCTTGCATGAATATCTCAGTGTTCCTTAAGCTTTTCATAATACTATGGAGTGTAGAATGGTGGGAATTAAATCATTGACAAATATGTCTAAAATAAAAATTTTCATCATACCTGTAAAAGTCTCGGACCATACTTACAGTTAGAAGAGTTAAGACGTGTATTTATAGTTAAATAAGATGAAATGACTGATTTTACTAAAGAAGAATGGTAGGTTGAAGGTAGAAGTGCAAAAGACAGTTGGTTCCAAATTTGTCATACAATTTTCATGTAAAATAAGTTAAATTACAATATGTGGATTATTTTTACTGTCCCTGTCTGTTATTTTCCCGAATGAAAATTAATGTATGCTTGTTAGTTGGTTGATTGCTGGTCTTTCTTTTCATACACCTGATCTCAGAGATTCAGTTGTTAAATATTGGTCGGAACGTATTAAGGACATATTAAAGACATTTTCCCCAAGAAATATGTCCTTAAGTCATGTCTCTTAAACGTGACAGAATGAATGGATCACAATGAAAATTGCCCTTTACCAGGGCTATACTCTAAGATGGTTTAAATGTAATAATTGTAGTAGGAGCTATTAAATTGTTGTTGAGGCTCCACAATTTCAACAAAATTCAGATTTTCAATCACATATACAACCATAATAAAAATCTAATAAAAAAAATCTAATTAAAAAAATAATATTAGAAGACTCTGGTGGTGAGGAAGATGAAGAGGAATAAGCAGAAGACAAAATGGTGGAAGCTGAAAAAGAAGAGTGTCGCATGACTTTTAAGAAGGAGTTAAGACAAGCTCTGGGTGGTCAGGAGGTGCTTCCAGATGACTGGACAATTACAGCTAATGTGATCAGGGAGACAGGTAGGAGAGTACTTGGTGTGTCATCTGGAAGGAAAGTAGATAAGGAGACTTAGTGGTGGAATGAGGAGGTACAGGAGTGTATACAGAGAAAGAGGTTTGCTAAGAAGAAGTGGGACACCAAGGAGGACTGAGGAGAGTAGACAGGAGTACAGGGAGATGCAGCATAAGGTGAAGGTAGAAGTAGCAAAGGCCAAACAAGGGGCTTATGATGACTTTTATGCTAGGTTAGACAGTAAGTAGGGACAGACTGATCTATACAGGTTGACAAGACAGAGAGACAGAGATGGGAAGGGCGTGCCACAGGTTAGTGTGATTAAGGATAGGGATGGAAGTGTATTGACAGGTGCGAGTAGTGTGATGGGAAGATGGAAAGAGTACTTTGAAGAGTTGATGAACAAGGAAAATGAGAGAGAACAAAGACTAGAAGAGGTGACTGTTGTGGACCAGGAAGTAGCAAAGATTAGTCAGGATGAAGTGAGGAGGGAATTGAAGAGGATGAAGAGTGGAAAGGCACTTAGTCCTGATGATATACCTCTGGAGGTATGGAAATGTCTAGGAGAGGTGGCAGTAGAGTTTCTTACTGGGTTGTTCAACAGGATCTTAGATAGTGAGAAGATGTCTGATGAATGGAGGAGAAGTGTGCTGGTGCCCATTTTTAAGAACAAGGGAGATGTGCAGAGTTGCAGCAACTACAGAGGGATAAAGTTGATAAGCCATACAATGAAGTTATGGGAAAGAGTAGTTGAAGCTAGACTAAGGGCAGAAGTGAGCATTTGTGAGCAGCAGTACGGTTTCATGTAAAAAAAAAAGAGTACTACAGATGCAGTATTTGCTTTGAGGATGTTGGTAGAGAAGTACAGAGAAGGCCAGAGGGAGCTGCATTGTGTTTTTGTAGATCTGGAGAAAGCTTATGACAGGGTGCCCAGAGAGGAACTGTGGTATTGTATGAGGAAGTCTGGAGTGGCAGAGAATTAGAGCGGTGCAGGACATGTATGAGGACTGTAAGTGGTGAGGTGTGCTGTAGGTGTGACAGAGGAGTTCAAGGTGTAGGTGGGATCAGCTCTGAGCCCCTTCTTGTTCCCTATGGTGATGGACAGGCTGACAGATGAGGTTAGACAGGAATCTCCATGGACTATAATGTTTACAGATGACATTGTGAGCAGGGAATAGGTGGAGGAGAAGCTAGAGAGGTGGAGGTTTGTCCTGGAAAGGAGAGGAATGAAGGTTAGCTGCATTAAGACAGAGTACATGTGTGTGAATGAGAGGCACCCAAGTGGAAGAGTGAGGTTACGGGGAGAAGAGATCAAGAAGGTGGAGGATTTTAAGTATTTTCGGTCAACAGTCAAGAGCAATGGAGAGTGTGGAAAAGAGGTGAAGAAGCATGTACAGGCAGGTCGGAACAGGTGGTAGAAGGTAGAAAGATGTTTTGAACTGCCAGGCAGGAGGCCTAGAGAAAGAACCAAAGAGGAGGTTTGTGGATGTAGTGAAAGAGGACATGAAGGTAGTAGGTGTGAGAGAAGAGGATGCAGAAGACAGGGTTAGATGGAGGCAATTGATTCGCTGTGGCGACCCCTGAAGGGAAGGGCCGAAAGGAGAGGAAGAAGAAGATTATTATATATTTTGTTATTATAGAATAATAAGTCAACATTTTTTGTGAAAGAAAGTGCAACATCATGTCATGTTCTTTGAGTTTGCCAGTACATTATTATGACTTAGAAAACATAGTTCTCATACACAGTCAGCTACAAACGGGTCTCAGCTGTTGCTTATTGGCTACTTCCCTGACCAAATCTTTTTTCCATCCTTTTCATGTTCAGCAGCCTTTCAGCCACTGTCTTTTTTTATAACTGTTATGGCAGGACTGCTTGCCTTGCTGTTGATAGTGTTGGAGTGGACCCGACCTGGCCTACCATCCCCACTGAGGCCAATCTGTGACCTGAGGGTCTTGGAGCCTTTCATTTTGGAAGCACGAGATGCAGTAGTTGCAATGGTGAGAAGAAAATGTATGCATGAATGCACTGAGATCTAAGGGAAGGTAAAGCTTACGTTGCAGACGTAGACCTGGAATCACCCACAAAGAACCTTTATGTACCATTAAATGACAGCGTACTACACTCTGTTAATAATGTTGTATTTACAGAAGTCATGTCGAGAAGGATGTAGACTGTCAGAGTCTGTCACCGTTCCCCAAACCGCAGTTGAGGCTGATGTGTGGTCAAAGAAAACTGTAAGTAACTATTGAAAGCAGTTGAATATTTCATCCAGACTCAAAAGCAGTTGCGTTGCAGTCCAAAGTGTGAACCAGGCCAACCAAAAGTTTGTGATGTCGACCAATCCCCAATAATTCACACAACTTTGCAATTTGGACCACGTGACTGCAGCCTCTCTGCAAGATGAGCCAAAATTGTAGTTTCTCCAAAGATTCCGCAGTGCCCATGTTGAGCCTGCAACCTCTTCCTAAAGAGACTCGTAAACTGAACAACATTTTGTGTGCTTCACGTGGTGTACATCATCCTATCTTTACTTATGAACAGTTCAATCTTTCTATGATGCCCTTTCCATGATACTGTCACCTACTACCAGTAAAGTGTTTCTGGATTTAAGGGTGTAAAGGGTCTTTTTTTTTAACTAAGAAAACTAATGACCTGTGTCTTTTGGTCGATTTCACTTCCAATCTGAGGCTGCTCAAATATGTCATCACCTCTTTTCTGACAAGGCATTGGAGCAGGCCCAGGAGGTGCAGTCTGGATTATGGCTCTTCCAACAGGCTCTCAACTTGCTACGGACTTCAGTCACCAATGCAGCATTGCACAGCCACATAGACAACACCATCAGAAACCTGATCACCATCAATGCTGTGCTGCGTAGCCTCAACATACAAGTGAGTTACAGCAGCACTGTTGCCACAAAGAGGGAGCTAAGCCGAGAGGCAAAGCTCTCCATCTACCGCTCAGTCTTGGTTCCTAGCCTCACCTATTGTCATGACCAAGAGAACGAGGTTGTGGATACAGGAGGCGGAAATGGGCTTTCTCAGGCAGATAGCTAGTGTCTCCCACAGATAAAGGGTGAGAAACACTGCTTTTCGCGAGGGGCTCAGAGCAGAGTTACTGCTCCTTTGCGTTTAAAGGAGTCTGCTGAGGTGGTTTGGGCATCTGGTGTGAATGCCTCCGGGGTACTTCCCTAAGGTGTTCCTGGCACATACAGCGGGGAGGAGACCTCGGGGCAGACCGAGGACCAGGTGGAGGGATTATATGTCAACACTGGCCTTGGAACGCCTTGGGATCCCCAGTCAGAGCTGGTGGATGTGGCCGGGGAAAGCGAAATTTGGGGCTCCCTGTTGAAGCTGCTGCCCTAGCGACCTGACTCCAGATAAGCAGTGGAAGATGGATGGATATTTGCTTTTGATTTTGGATTTCTGTGAAGTGGTCAATCCATTGAAATATTTAGATAAATTCTGTTGCTTCAGAATAATAGCAGCAAAGTACCTTTTCCAATTACCTGACACAGGTTGGTTGGGGTCTTACAGATCTCATGTTAGATTTTGTTCATGAGGCATGTCAGTCTGCAGTATTTCTATGCTACTAGGAACAATTAATGGGTTACTGACAAATATTCCTTTTGAAGAAAGATAAAAAGTTGACAAAGAAGAGGTTTGTTTTAAATCCAGTTTCAACAATATATTGCTATGTTGTGGTTTGTGGGGATATTTGAAGTTGTTAATGATTTGAGATTTCTTTCAAGACAGAAAAGAATCAGTTGTCAAAATGACAACGAAAGCCTCCTGTGTTTCTCTGTATTTTCGTTTCAGGAATATACTCCACCAGCCAATGTAGCAGAACTACAAGGAACGTGGAGGGTGTCCTCTGCAACAGATTTGCTTCAGGTTCACTTCAACTTCCTGAGAGGCAAAGTGCACCACCTCCTCGTGGATGCGCCGGCTTGTCATCAGGCCGTAAGCTGATCAACTGGCGTTTTCCTTCCTGACAAAGATTATTTGTGTTTCCAAAGGCGAGAGGAGGGACTTGATACCGCTGACCAGCACACTGTTTGTTGTAAGTGGTTTGAGAAGAGAAAGATGACAGCCATCCTCACAAGGGGAGGAAGCTGAAAGGAAAGATCCAGTTAGGCTTTGGCTGGACTGGACATGACTGCATCTTGGCATGTAGATGTGAACCATGGACATGGTGAAGCACATTCTGAGGTTTATGGGAAGCATTGCTCCAATAGCTGTTCTACTGGCACTCTTTTGCACTTTGTGTAGGGATTTACTTGTGTGAGAAAGTTAAAACTGCAAGTTTAAGTCTATATATATTGAGAATGTGTGTCTGTTTGCAGTGACTTTGACCCTTCACTCACCTCTTTACAGTAAATTATGCAAGGAAACTCCCAGAAAGTATTGATTGCACCAGGAAACATTTGGACTATGAAGTTGTCACAGAATCTGTTTCCATCACCAACACAAACACGACACAAGCCTTTCACATCTTACGTCTCTACGCCTCACTGCTGTAGTCTCAGATTGTTTTCAATGGATATATTAATATATTTTTAAGTGTTGTTTCATTACTATTTATACAGATTTTCTACTGCAGTATGTGTATTTTTTAGTTTTGGAACTTTAAAGTTTAAAATGGTCTATTGTTGCCTCGTTTTCTTTGCGTAATACTGAAGCACAAATAAGGATTCTTCACTTTTTTATTCATACCTCACTATTAGTTTCACAATGCATGCTGCTTCTGATTAACAAATGAAAGACTTAGTCATTCACAGTAGCAAGATGATGATGATGAGGGGGTGGAAGTTTATATGAAGGTTCAATGTTTGTCATCTGTGTTTTTCTACTGACATTCATCTAGTCAGCCTGGGAAAATCTTTTTGTCTTTTACAATCAATATCACATGATCTTGGAAACAGAAATACTCCTCTAAAATCTGATGTTAACATCCCCTCTATCATTCGTCAGCAAATTACAGGAAGTCACTTAGACCTGGGAACTCACGGTTTTCTCTTAACTAGTGTGGAACACTTGGACATCCATTTAAGAGTTCTTTCTTGTTTATTTCCGCATTTTTAAATCCTGTTGTGCAAATGTGAGTTTTTAAGGATGTTTGCACACTACATGCAACATGTTTTCTTTCCTGTTATTTGTGTTGTTTTGTCACACTGTATAGTTTGCTATTTAAATACAAAATATTATTCCTGGATAAAGAAAGGACCGTGGAAACACAACAAGTGGAAGTCTGTCCATTCATGTCTTTGGTCTCTGTCGCATCATTGGGGTTAACAAGCTTTAGTACTTTCAGACATCAGTTATCTCAAGTAATAATGAATGTAACACTCATGAAACTTCCCTATCCTCAATGACGTTGATGAAGCTCCAGTCTGGCAGTTTTTTACGTCAAAAAATTAAATATAAAGTATTCTTGACACCTCTCCTTAACGTTTCTTTTGACTTTAAATAAAGTCTACTGACATCTAGGGGACATTTACAACACCTGTTTAATTTCAAACATTGGACTCAGTTATACTTTTAATAACAAATTGTAACTGTAAACATGGGACTCTTAGACCTCGAAATTATGGACATTTTTGGCACAGCCATATCTACACATGTATTAACATTTCACATCACAACTGTGGCATTAAGGCATGCATAAAAACAAAACTGGACAACAATGCAATTACCAGCACTCATGACAAAAAACACACACAATGTAATCTGTCAACTGCATTTGTCCATGTCGGATTCTTTCAACACATTCATTAATGATCATAGAGTCAACATCCTGTATGGTGTCTGCTCCGTTTTGATGTCCACTAGTGGTGAAACCAAGGTTCTCCACTCGATCACACAGACAATATGACTACTGCTTCATGAGGGAATAAATAGTACTTTACAACAAAAGAGAAAACTTCTACACCTTTTTTTCTGCTCACTGAGGATCAGGGTAGAAAACCTTAATATGAATGGCCGAGTTGTTGCGAGTGCGCGTCATGGGCTCCCCAGCTTCATCAGGATCTTCAGGCTCAAGATCATCTACAAGCTCCACTGTGGACGTGTTGGCTGCCAGCTGTAGTACCCCGTGGCTGCTTGCCTGTAGCTGAAGGGCAATGTTGATTGCCCTGTTGATGGCCAGGCCCAAGCCGTGGACACAGATCTCCCTATGACTTCCACCTTCCAGCAGCTTCTGACAGCGTGCCAGCTGAGCCCTGAAATCTGTCTTCATGTTGACATACACATCATTCCTTCTCTTTGGGAGCTTCCGTGGGAGGCGCTTTCTAAGGGTGTATTCCATAGGATCCATCTCTACCACCGAAGAGGTGGAGTCAGTGCGCACTGAGGTTGTCTGAGGGGCGGAAGATATACCTGGATTGCGTGGTTCTGCCATGTTTCTCTGTGGATATGTGCTCTCAACAGCTAGGGAGTAAAGAGGATGCTGCAAATAAAATTAGTTGACAAAGGTTGATCAGATGATACATGATATCATATCAGAGCAATAAAAAAGTTACCAGAATGATGATTTACAAAGATTTCCCACTAACACTTGTCCACATGTGCAAACTGGCTGATAATTTTGACTGAACATCACAACAAGAACACAAAATACACAAACAAAAATAAAGAAATCTCACTATGATTTTACTGATTAGAATGTGATATTTCGTTCTCAAGTTGCTGGCCTCTGACTTCGGACATATAACCGGACAATACATTTGTTAGCATCAGCTTGGGGGTTTAGAATATTGATAATAAAGACATTTGTCGACACCAAACAATCGAGAATTCCCAATTAAATTATAGCTACAGCCTTGTAGTCTAAGGGACACCACACACACACATAACACCAAATACAAATATATAAAACGACGCCACTAACAATTTAACGGACTTCTACCACCGACAGTGACGTTTGGACATCAGGGGACAACGTTAGCTACGTTAGCCCGAGTTTTAACTGCGGTCTTCTTGTCAAACCTTAAGCAAACACCACTCTGTGTTAGACTTGTCAACCAGAAACTGATTATATATATATAAATATATATTTGTGATCTAATTGTTTAATAACTTCCAGAAGTCATTAAAAGTTTACATCATGCAAAAAAACAATGTGTAAATCCAAACTCAACCCGTGGAACCTGAATGTCATGGGTGCTGACATTACAATGCTAGTCAAGCATTACAGCTAGCTAAGGCTGCGGTCTCCAACACCACGGGGTCGACTGTCTGATAAACATCAATAATTTAAGAAACTATTTTTAATTCCAAAGACATTTACCTTCAGAATGCAAATCCCAGAAAACAATTTGCCTCATCACATCGCTGTACGACCCGGAAACAGTATGTGACAAACGGTGTCGTGCTGCGTTCAAAGACATCGGTAAATTAGGATATCCCACAGGGTTGTTTTTTTTTTACACAGGTTTGAATCTGTGTAAAAAAAAAAAAAGAATTCTCGTACGTAAATTTGTATATTTTAACAGAAGTTTCTAAATGTTTCATATTTCATTGAAATCAAGTTGCATTGAAGATGACTAGGGACATATATATATACCATACATATATATATACATATATATACCATACATATATACCTACATTCATACATACTCTAAGGCACACCAGTGAAATAAGCATGCTGTCTAATTAGTATCTTAATATGCTGCACCATTGTGGTAGGATGGATTATCTCAGAAAAAGGAGAAGTGCTCACTCTCACAGATTTAGACAGATTTGTGAACAATGTTTGTCACACGAGGTTATTTCGTGTCTGGAGAAAATTGAGTCCATCTCGTGAAAAATAGGAGCAACAACAAAAGTGTTGCATTTATGTTTTTGTTCAGTATACACACACACACACACACACACACACACACACACACACACACACACACACACACACACACACACACACACACACACACACACACACACACACACACACACACACACACAATCCATTACCTCTGACAAACATCACCTCCACAGGTTTAAGACATGAGGGGAAATGTCGCTATTTGCTGGCGTTTCTGCAAACTGCAGCTCCTTACGGTACACATAAGCAAAGGAATATTTACAATTCTAAATGTCGTATGAGAAGATATAGTGTGTAGTTATAGATTTAGTTATGCATACAATATTTGCCAATTGCTCTATATTTGTTTTCCATCTTCATCTTTGACTACATCTGCTCCAGAATATGAGGTCTTCCCACATGGCCTAACCCTTCCAGCAAGTTTCAAGAAAATCCCTGAAGTAGTTGAATAATCATGCAACTAGACAGACTCTCTTGCTGTTAGAAGTGGAAAAACATTGTGAACCCAGAAACTCATGAAAACTTGTCATACTGGTCAGACTGAATTGATCATGGTGAGAGCTTTAGTTCTTGACCTGTGACCATGTCCATCCTGACTCTAATGCTTTTCAATCTTTTGACTTAAATAAAAAAAAAAGAAATTCTAACCTGTTCTTCACCTGTAGTTCAACCTAAAACACTGTTGGTCAGCGATTGTCAAAAAAATTGTCTCATACAGAAAAATCACTGCATTTTCTTCAAGGTCAGGTGAATGAAGGTTTTAACTTTAAAAAAAAAAAATCCCCTTTGATGAAATCAAGTTGTTTTTGAGGCATAACTAAACTTCAGTGACACATCTGCAATCTTTGTTTGGCAAAAGAAAACCTACCTTCTATGGATTGTAGGACTGTTTAAGATAAAGATTAAAGTTAGTTTTACACTTGATATGCACAGTATTAAACACACATACAGGCTTAAATACACATACATCTGCCGAGAGATGGGAGCCAGAGGTGATGGTCATCGATAAAGACAACACTGCGTATGTCATCGTGCTTGCAGGAGCTGCAGAAATACAACATGGGACTCACTACATGCTTTGAAGAAACATGCTGGAAATGGATTAAAATCCCTCTAGTTCTAGAAAAGTAAATCTTCTTCTTCTCCTGTCGGCTTTTCCCTTCAGCGGTCGCCACAGCGAATCAGTTGCCTCCATCTAACCCTGTCTTCTGCATCCTCTTCCCTCACACCAATTACCGTCATGTCCTCATTACATCCATAAACCTCCTCTTTGGTCTTCCTCAAGGCCTCCTGCCTGGCAGTTCAAAACTCAGCATTCTTCTATCAATGTATCATTCTACTTTCAACCAACATTTAGTTCTAGAAAAGTAAATAAGAGGCAAGAAATCAACAACGATAACAACAAATGTTTTAACCTTCTTGAAACTTGAGGTGTCAGATCACAGTATACACAGCTGCTAAATACGAGTTTCTGTGAAGAAATGTCTTTTCTCTCAATCACAAACAGGTAAAAATAGCTTTTCCAGAACAGAACCGTTACATAACCTGGAGTTCTGCTACTCACCAGCCACTGAACAGAGACTTTTTTCTGGACCAGGCTTCTGTGATGTCACATGACACTCTCCAACATGGAATGTTAAACACGCTGTGCTGTTCTAGGACATACTGATAAATATGATAAGTACATCCATCAGCAGATCAGGATGATGTAAGCATGAATCAGCTGTTTCTTTTATCTCTAGGAAGACTACTGTTAATGTCCAGACATGAGACTTATCATGAGGAAGTGGTCTGTAGGGAGATGTGTTTATGGGAAGAATTTTAGAACAGAAAAACTACATGTTGGAGAAAGGTGATTTGAGAATAATATACAGACCAACAATTCAGTCTAAATGCCAATACCACCAGTCAATTTTCCTTAGAAAATATTTGTATCATTTCCTGTTTTTGCTTCTGCAAAATATTTGATTTCATGTATTTATACTACAAAATATTAATTCATGTGGTGTTGGGAGCATGTATGTACATTAACTGACTAAATAAAGAGAGAAAATGAGACGGGCTATGAATGTCTTTAATGTTTCCCAGATCAGAATCACAGCATACAGTGTATAATAACTTCTAAAGTAAACAGAAATATCATCACCTCATGTATTTATATTTTTACTATACTGTTTTTTTTTTTTTTTTTAATAATTCCTTTATTTAACATCTTCTTCATCTCAAGTCTCAGGTTTTGAACTCAACAAGGAATGATAAAACAAGACAACAGGTGCAACTTTGCAACGAAGACCAGGCTGAACATTGACGTGAGTTCCTGTTTGACTGCGTTTGTATCAATCGCCGCTCACCGCCGACCCGACACACGATCTCTCAGTAACCTTGGTGATAATGGAGTCATCTGCAAGGCTGTAGTGAGGGACTTTTCAAAGAATGAGGCTAAGTGTGTTTCTAAATTCATCCACTCAGAGTCAGTGGCATTGATCAGAAACAATTTTCACCCTTTAGAACGTGAGACTCTTCAATGCTACATCACTTCCTGTATGACCATGATGTAACGTGTACCACCTGTGCGTTCTTAATACTCTTATGAGGCATGTAAAGGTATCAAAGCCCTCATGTGTGTCCTACATGTGATAAAGTGGCTACATGTAAACACTGCTACATGTGAGCTGACATGACTGCGTCAGTCCTCTACACTGTCATTACATCAGCTAGCCAACGGAAGCAGCCATTTACCAGCGGCTGACATGTTTCCCTAAAATAAAGTCACTTACATCAGGTAGCAGATCCATCAGGAGGGAACCTGAAAAAAAAAAGTGTGTTAAAGCTGTAACAGCGAAAGTGTACCTGGTCTGTCATGTGCGATCACAGCAAATGCTAAAATTAGCATGGTAGCTCTGCTGCAGTAGAGATGAATTTATGCTAGGTTAGAAATCAGGTTGCTACAGGATGCCCACATTTGATTGAGCAACATATAGTACAGAGCATAATAATAATAATAATAATAATAATAATAATAATAATAATAATAATAATAATAGCATGTTCAGTGAACTATGATTAACCATTGTCCCAGCAAACTACACCTGTTGTCTTTTGTTGTCATAAAATAAGCATTTCATTTATTCCCTCAAACATAAAGAAAAAGAAAAAACAAACAGGAAACTTAATATTTACAAATATTTTGTCTGTTTGATTCTTACACTTAAAAATGTACAGTTTTGATCCTCTTCCAGATGTTGTGTGTCTGTCTCTGTTCTGCCACCCGATTTGGTACTTGTCTGTCCTCAGAGTGGGCCCGACTGCAGTGAGTCTGTCACAATGGCGCCCTCTAGTGTTTAGCTTATAAAATAGACAGGGAAAAATAGCACACCAAAGTGAACAGCGTCCTCTCCAATCCTCCAGTGGTCTCATTGTAGCTGTGTTGCTGTGAGGTTGCTGCCTCCTTGTCCACAGGAGCGAGAACAATACGTTCACATGATCTGATGCACCAGATCCTGTGTAGGATGGATCAGCAAGATGTCCTCCTGGAAAACATTGTAGAGTAGAAAGATGGCCATACCTTTGAATGTCCTTGTTCCTTGAGATCAGATTGTCCTCCCTTTTGATTTGAATTCCTGCATTTAAGGCTGAGTCTTTTCTCCAATCTCCTCCTTCCACAGCATGCACCATTTTTTGTGCCACTGTCCATCATCTGTTCCACAGCATATATTCACCTGCAGCATAGCCAAATCAGCTGTTTATGTTTTATTTTGTGCACATTTCCCTTCCAGTGGGGTTACAAAAATCTCTGACAGAAGCAGTCAGGTATGTCTTTACCGCCCCTCCCCCCCATCTCCCAGTTAGGCAGTAAAAACACAGAAATCAAACAAACAGGCTAAATCTAGAGCACAAGCAAAGACAGCACAGGTGACTAACTTCTCCCATACTGGATGTTGGCTATTATGAGTTCCTGTGGGATCAAACAACACATCCGTTCACAGTATTGCCCACAATCCAAATCTGTGGATTCTATAAAGATGAATCAGGGAGCGTCTCACTGAGCTGCAGGCTCACCCGAAAGTAAAGAGCAGAATCAAAAACAGCAGCTGTCAGCTTTGATGCTTACCCTGTTTAGCAGATTGGAGCCCCTTCTCGTCTTGCAGCTCTGCGAAACAGGCCGTCAAGGCCGACTGGCTACCCTCAGTGTGCTTAGAGTCAAATTTGCAACTGATGAGCTCACAATAACATGGCAAGCTTGGTGAATTAACCCTCGGATGTGAGGAGAGTGGCAGAGCTGAAATGAGGCTGTGTGGAAGGGTTACAAGGGTCATAGCTGGGGAGATGATTGGTGATGATTGTAATGAAATAAAGCTTAGCAGGTAGAAGGTAAGGGAGGAGGGGATTATATGGAGGAGGCTACGTAGCAGGAAGGAACTCATCTTGTGTGTGTGTGTGTGTGTGTGTGTGTGTGTGTGTGTGTGTGTGTATGTCAGAGGGGATCCAACCTGCATGCTTCTCCATCTCGATGCTGTCTAATTACAGTCCATCGACACAGACACACACAAAGGCATGCCCACAGACACACACACACACACACATACACACACACACGCACACACACGTCAAACAGAATATGCATGTGCTGGAAATAGGGCTGCAAGAGAAGGAAGGTACATAAAAGAGCACAAGCTGCCTGTTTCTGCTTTGTTTTTCATCCTCATTCAAATACAAAAAAATATTGTTTAGGCGAGCTGCAGCAACAGAGTTGGTGCCCTAACAACATAATCACCTCCACACTGATGTAAAGAAAAGGAATTTGCTGCTGGATGGTGGTCTTGCTGATGGTGTGCTGCTTTAGTTGGTGGTCAAAGAAAACCCTCTAAACAACATTGAGAAGGAGAAGATTAATGGATGAGTGTGTTTACAATTGTTGCTTTGACCCTAACATCTGCTCAGACTTGGGGCAATGATTTTCGTGTTTTGTTTTGGGTTTTTTTACAGGAAATGGAAGATTTGTTACTTGAGTGTTCTGTGAGGTCAAACAAAAACAAAATGTCCAGAGTTGAGACTGGATTATTGGATTAGATTTGGGAAACGTGCATTGACAGTTACAGTGTCCTCCCCCCCCAGCCATCGTCATTAAAAATAATTCATGCATAGATCCCCACTGAGAAAAAAAAACATTTATATATTTTCTCCTTTGTACACATTTTTATATAACTATATATATCATTTCTCTATATCTATATTTTCAGCAAAAAATCTTTCCACAAAAACAACAATTCAACGAATGCTCGAAAGGAGAAATGGAAAAAAAAAAAGAAAAAGACACAATCGAGGGCCATTTTGGCACTTTATCATGGGAACACACAGCATCTGTTAATTGAGAGTAAATAGGAATACTCTAGAACCTCCTTGACTTTTTAATCTCCCTCGATGAGAAAGCAAGCATAGTAGTACATACTTGGCACTAAGAATGCTGGTAGAATGAAAGTGTCCGATATAAGCGTGTTCGTAGATATAGGATTACTGCATGTACTCTATGTCCGCCCCCCACCTCCCCCCCACGACTCAGTCATTTATGAATCCTTATAGCAAAGGAGTGTTTGGAAAGCAAGAGAATCACATGTCAAATGACAGGGATAAACATTGATGTAGAAAAGAGAACGATATGAGCACAAAACACAATAGTGGGAGAAAAAACGGAGAGACGCCAAAGTAAAAGCGGGAAAACAGCAAAGGGTGAACTACTTTTGCCCCCTTTAAAAATGTCAGGGGGCTTTATTCTAGAAATAGCAGCAGACTCTTTTTGAAAACAGTACTGCTGAAAGATTTAAATCACCCCCAAACTGATCATCTGCTGCCGTGCAGTCCAGTCGCTTCTCCACATGTTTCCGGTGGGGCTGCTGAGTTTGACAGCACATAATGGAGGAGGTGGAGATGTTTTTCACAAAGCAAGAGAGTAAGAGAACAAAGGCCCACATTCTGAGGCCCCCCTTTTAGATCAGTGGCAGAGCCAGTCTTATCTGTATGTGGTACAGTGTCGGGCCAGTCCCTACTATACCCTAGTAGTGGAGTGAGGGTGGGGGAGGGTGTTGTTGTGGCCAGTGGAAGGGAAGGTGTTGAAGGCATGAAGAGGCTGCATGCTGGTGATCGTACTGGGGATCATGGTGATGGTGTTGGGCGTCATCAGTGGCACGTCATCGTTAGGGGCACGGCGCAGTGCTAGTGTGTAGTCGGGTGGGCATGAGGGCCGTAAGATATCATGTGGCCTGAGCGGCTCCATGTCGTGGTGAGCATCATGCTCTGAGTGCTTCATCTGAAGGGACATGATCTCCTCCTCCTGGCTGTGAGCCAAGTCATTGGCAGGGCCACCCCGCTGTGGAGAGAGCCGGTGGCGTCGCATCTCGTGCCGTTTGTCACGCTTGTAGTAAAGGGCGGCGAAAGCCAGGATATTGAGGAAAAGAAGCGAGGCACCGACGGCGACTGTCACACTAAGCTCAGTGGAGTAGTCCCGGGTGTCTCCAGGAAAGAGGTTCTGGTGTGGACGATCTGAACCTTCAGGCTCTGGATCAGAGGGGATGGTAGGGTAGGGGTGACGTGTGGTGCGAGGACCAGGTCGTCTGGGCCAAGGTGTGTGGACTCCCGGGCCAGGGCCTGGTGGTGAGCGAGTAGTGGTGGGAAAGAGTTCTTCATGCAGACTATGGAGGTGGGGAACTAATTCCAGCCAAAAGGCCACCTTATTGGCCCTGTAGTTGTCTCTAACACGAGGTTTCAAGCCAATGTGGAGGTACTGCTTGTCCTTCGAGTTAAACTTGGTCCATATGACCTCTTCAAAGCGGTTGGGTTTGGTGTGGATAAATTTGGTGTCCTGAGGGACAGGCAGGTTAGGGTCCCTAGTGGAGGACAGAGAGAACATCTTAGTTATGAGTTAAAAAGTGCTCTTTAAAGATTTCTTGAAACCAGTTGGCTACAGATATGAGCTTACATCAAAGTGAAACAGGGCACTGAACTCGCAACAAAGCTTCAGACATCTGCTCAGTGAGAAGCGGTGGCTGATCATGAAAATTTTGTAGGCATTAAAATTCTAAAAACAACACAAGATGCTGGCAGCATTTCCGGGACAATGATGTTAATATTGTAATAGTTAGATATAAGACTCAACCAGAGAAAAATGTGATTTGTTAATTCAACCCAGAGCAGAGAAATAGAGAGACAAGGATTGACCATGACTGTCAATCACCCTTTCTAACCCTGCATGTTAATATACATTAATTTTGCAAGGAAAACCCAAGCTTTTCTTTTATTGTCACAGGTCTACTTAAAGATTTCGTTTTCAGAGTCGTGATAAGTACGTTGTATAGATGAATGACAAATATCCAGATCCAAACTTCTGTTAATGGCAGGTGTGAAGCTGAAACACATGCTAAGAAAACAACAGAACAATACTAATTTGCTACCATTAAAGAACAGTCTTCTTCTTCTTTTCCTTTCGGCTTTTCCCTTCAGGGGTCGCCACAGCGAATCAATTGCCTCCATCTAACCCTGTCCTTTGCATCCTCTTCTCTCACACCAACTACCTTCATGTACTCTTTCACTACAAGGAAGTCATAGGTTTGATTCGCATCTTTGATTTGGCAAAAGTTTTACGCCGGATGCCCTTCCTGACGCAACCCTCTGTATTTATCCGGGCTTGGGACCGGCACAATAAGACACTGGCTTGTGCCCTCTTGCGGCTACATTTTAAAGAACAGTCTGAAAACTGAAAATATGAAACAACATTAGAGCTTGGCTGGGGCCCCTCAAATAGGAAGAAGCCATACTCACAGAGAAGCCAACTCAGAATCTAAAATGTTATAAAACATAACAGTTTTTCCTTTGTAAGGAATTTTAATTACATCCCGCTTCAAAGCCGTGATGCACTGTAATTGTCAGCGTTTGTGTGTACATCCGTTAGTCCGTCAAATATTGGCAACCATTGCAGATAGAAAAGATGGGGAAAAAAAGCACATTACTCGGGCAGCAAAGGGGATGAAAAATAGATGATGACCTTGACCTTGAGAAAACTAGGTTTTGTAGACTCAGGAACAAGATAAGATAAGGTAGGAAGACAAGGGAGAAGGCCAGTGTGAGTAAGACCGTAGATCAAAGAGCTACTGCTTTGATCTATGAAAGTAGGTCAGAGCACTAGGTTTGATCTTTGACCTATGCAAGTAGGTCAGGGTAAAATTTTGAATTTAGGGGTGTCGTAGAATGTTGCATTCTCTGACTGCATTGCTTCTTGTTATCGAATTGGATGTGTTTCAACAGATTTTGTCCCCTAATACGGAAGGAGGTTGTGCTTTGGCATCCCATAGTGTTGAAGTCCCCTTCTGCACACCACTTCTTTAAGCAGGGAAGCAAAACCTTGAGAAAGACAAACTTCACTGCTGAAGGATGTTTTCCTGTTAGCTGGTTATTTTTGCAGTTCTATAACACAAACAAAAAGAAAACAAAGTAAAGAAAAGAATTACCCAGTCTTGGCAAAGTTGGTCCAGTAAGTCATGACCACAGCGCTCAGCATCACATCATTCTTTGAGAAGTTGCACGGGAACAGGTCTGTGGCACCAATCATGGGTACACCAAATACATATGGTATCTCATCCCCATGGGCAGCATCGGCCCATTCAGGTCGCGTCTCGGTCTGGCAGTGATGGTAGAAGGTGTAAAAGTAAACCGGCGACTGAAACTCTGCATGGAGTTTGGCGGTGGCTACTGCTGGCGCCACCCATTGGTGGTCTGTAAACAAAGCTAAGAGGGTCTTCCTTCGCATGTCACCATTATCTCTGTCTGCCCAGTCTGTGTACATGAATTTAATGGTCTCCCTCAGGATGTCTTTGCCTGGAGTGGAAATAAAGAATATGACAAAAGAAATAACAAGGGAACAGGAAAGAAAAAAGACATAATTGAGATCTATTAGGAGAAACGTCAAAAGTACATGTGCATGGACAAGCGATTTGAGATTTTGCAAAGACGATCAGGAGAGAAAGAAGTAAAGAAAGGTGTTCCTTTGAATGTGTGAGAGATAGATTTCACAGCCAATAGTCTGAAATGGAAAAGGGGCAAAAGACAGAATATGCCTCTCAGAGAGCAGAAAAAGTGATGGGCACTTGGGAGGGAATGTTACTGCATTATCTAAAGGTATCTGTATTTTCTCTGTGGCGGGCTGTGAGGGGTTTGCAGGCTGATCTTTAAGAAACAGCAATATTGTGATTTCAGGCTGGCTGCCTGAGGGGACGACCAGAGACAGCAGTGCCCACAGAGCCTCAAAGGCCAAAGCACAGTCCCACCAGGGAGAGAAATAATTTTGACGATCTGTTCAGTTTGCCTGTCATCATGTTTTATCTCTGGTCTCATTCTTGGCCCACATAAAGTTTTAGAAACTTATTTCTCATTGTGAACCCAAGAGGGTGTCGATATTTTTTTTTGTTGAGTGCATATGACATCATGTCAAATAGGAAATACACCCTGTATCTCAGGTGTAGGAACCCATTTATATTATATGTATGGAACACTATCTCATTTGGTCATTGTGCTACCAAGCTCAAAACGACTATGATCTTATGTTCTGTCTTCTGTGTGGCAGGAGAAGGAAGTAAAGAGTTGGCATTCCTCACCCTCAGGGTAGCCATAGAGGTTATCTACAAAGTTAGAAATGGTGTAGTCGAACGCTGCAGCTGAGATGCCGTCATTGTCCTCGCTGTCATCTACAAACTTCAAACCCTCCCCTTGGTTCACTCCTATGAGGATATCGTAGTTGAGGAACTCCCCCTGGTGATTCAACAGTGAAAGAACATGTTTAGTCTTGTAGTTGAACTAGAAGAGGTCTCAAAATCATCACACATATTATATTTGTTGCATCCTGAATATCAAAAAGAAGTTTTGGCTGAATCTGACTAATTGAAGTTTTAATGCATGAACTAATCCAAAGCAAGAGCTCAATCAAAGGTTTTAAGATGCGGCTCCATGTTCAGATCAGTTCCATTCAATATTTAATTCTAACTAACAGACTGTAATTTGCTTTGATGTTCTAGGCAAGGGTAGTATCCTAACGAGAGTCACTCCAAGAGTCACGTTTCCTCTTCTATAAATCAGCCACTGGAAGAGTTCTGTTGTGAGGAACTGTCTGAACTTACAAATCAAAGACCCTGACTGCAGCTGGGAGTCATGAGGACAAGTTAGCACACCCGTATGTTGAATGGATGTGTTTGCTGATTTCTAATTAAAACATGGCCTTGTCTAATTTTTCATCTTTTCTTTGTTCTCATATAGAGTGAAGATTTATTCAATTGAAGATGTGCAGTGGATGGAAAAAAAGGTTTTCACACCACAAAAGCTCCTGCTGTTTTCCAGTGTTACTGCCTTTTAGGGTGTGATTTCACACCAGGCGTTGCACACCATCGTGGAAAGGTCACATTCACACCTACTGTTTCTTTTCCTTAGTGTTTATTCTATCTAGAGTGTAATCACACCTCAAGTTGTTTTAGTTGGCCTATAAAAATTCAGGACAGACCCCCTGTGATACAGATGCCACATTCTCACCTGCTGCATGAGAATCTCAGGATCATCCGGTACTACATCTCCATCGACCACAGGACCAAAGGCAATGTGGTAACGAGCTGGCTGGATGTCCTGGTCAACCAATTCCCTGAAGTTCTTGCGCCTCAGGCAGTCGACCAGGTCAGCTGTCTCCGTGTAGGTGCAACCCACCTTACGGGCCAGGATCTTGGTGTACTTCAGGGGTTGGTAGTTGACAGACCAGCTAGAGATAGCAGTTCCACTCTGTGCTATGGCCCTGTGAAACAAACCTGAAAGAATAGGTGCAACAGCTTTTTCTGTTACTGTACTTGGAGATAAATTTGGACAAGAGCATAATAGAGTGTTGCTGCTGTAACTAATATGATGTAAGTTTCCTTTATTTCTCAGTATTTTCAGAGGCAGGATGGAGTTTTTTGAAGTTGTCTGAAATATAGTGTAGGATAGCATAAGATACAGAGAGTCTACTTGAAATTCACATCGGCCATCTTTTGCCTTTGTTAAAACACAACCAATTTGAACATTTTCACATAATCATCTTCACAGGAGTAAAGCTGGGAGACACAGGGTAAGACTCTAGACTCAAAGCATCTGAAACAGAGCCTGATAAATAGAAAGACAGAAGGCAACAGTGGGAATAAGCTCATCTGAGATGTGAAACAAGCCTTTCTCCTCTGTCTTCTCTCAGACTCTCTTTAGCTGTGTTTCTCTTCCTCTTCTCTCCTCCTGCCTCCATAGTTCTGCCTGTCCTGTGCCGTTTGAACCACTCAAGTGGCTCATTAAGGGCCTTCCTTTCGCTGTCCTTTTTCTCGCTTCCCCCTCTTGGGCTGAAGATTGGTCAGTTAATTATTAAGCAAGGCTGCAGTGCTTCCTTTCCCTGGGAAATCAGTTAATAGGAAGTAGCCTGGAAACAGCCATACCTACATACGTGTATCTACCCATAGAAAGGTGGGGGGGTGGAGAGACAGAGGTAGGAGATGGATACTATTTCATTCTTCTTCAAATTTAAAGTCATTGTAACTCCTGAAGAGCTGCTCTCATCTGCTGATCAGCACATTTCTCTTCTTGACTATCTATTGTCTAATGTGCCATGTCAAACTCCTTTGTCCTCTTTCCCCTTGCTTATTACATCAGCTCCTTTTTCCTTAAACACTATTGAAAGGAAACCATGGATACTGCCTTCCTTCCCTTCATCAAATCAATGTCACCTACAACCCTATTCTGTCCTGACATTCATACTCCAGCTCTTTGTGTCTGAGTTAATTGGTAAAGCTGTGTTGTTCACATGATTGTGTGCACCAAGGTTGGGGGCGACAGACTCCTTACCTGTTATCCCTGATTGGGGTAGAGGGAGAAGCATGACAAACAGCTAGCATCTAGAGGGCTGGCGATGTTAGATTCTGATGAAGATGAGGACGATGAAGACGAATGGGTGATGACAAAGCAGAGGCATGAGAATTGATAGGTGGCAATGTGAGGGGTTTGGCTGTCAGCAACAGGAGACATGGGGTTAATACAGGCTTTCCCACCATTAGTGTCCCTCTGATGTCAAAGTGAACAGTTAGTGTTTATACTACAGCGATTGTCACTAATACTAAAAACAAACAAACAAACAAAAAAAACAACAAAGAAACAAACACACAACAAAACAAAACATGGGCTTTTGGGCAACAAATGCAGAGAATTTTAACTAAATAATTAAAATTCAAACAATAACATTTAAATTTTTTTTTGTCCAGTTCTCTTTTTGAGAGCTAGACAAGAATGTCTGCATTAAAATACATTATTAGCTTCGTTTATCATCAATGACTTGCTTGTACAATCTATGCATAAAGCAAAGGCAGTCATGTCCGGTACACTTTTTTGTCCGACAACAGGCACAGTGACTTCCACAGTGGAGTGGCACTACAGGAGCAGAGTGGATGAATGAACTATTGTTAGTCAAGAAATAATTACGACACAAAATTCCCCCTTGTATAAGTTAATTAGACATCCTCAGAGGAAGTCAGGCTGACCGATCACCCCTGCTTCTGTTTTTATGTCAAGCCAAGCCAAGCTTCCATACTCTGGTGCCATTGCTAATGCACACACAGGAGAGAGCGATCAGCTGTCATATGGCAGCAAGAGTTCAAAGAATTTAACTAATCTCTTCATAATGAGGCTAATAATGTGAAAAAATTGATCAACAATGGTTGGCATCAACACGTATTCAAAGTAACAGTTCATCAAAACGTAGTGTTTATCTACTCACAACCATGCTGTCAGGTGAAGTTTCTCCATTTTGGCTTTGATGCTACACAGAAGATTTTAAATCGAAACAGGCTTAAAAACATATTTTAAAATATTTTAATGGATCTTCTAGAGATGCGGATTAAAGCTGTATAAAGTAACTTCCTTCTACAAGAAGGCTGTTTGTGTCAGCATTGCAATATTTGTCCTTTAGTAGGATTGTTCAAAATGTTTTTCTGACACACTTTAAGTTTAAGTGGGGTACAGGTAGACCAAACAATCCGTTTGATTTAAATGATCTTCAGGATTATTAACTAGATCCAATTTTTTTTAAAGGACTGCAGTATTCATTCATACAGAACAGGGACATTTTCAAGCTTTTTGCTTCTAAGTTGATACATGTTACACAACACCACCATAATATGTAAAAAACTTTGACGTGGATCAAATATATTACAGAGCAAAACCCTGCTAATTCAGTGAAGTGTCAAGTTACTAATTTACATCTCCAAAAAATCTACCAATAGTGAAAAATTCTTTCAAAATAATAATGGCATCAGGGGCAGATTGTCAATATCAAGGAGTCAAATTATCAAATTATTGCTTTTAGGTCCAATGACATAATGGAATAATGAGCTGCAGAAATGTAGGATTAGTTGTTTAATTTCCTACATTTTAAAACAAGATCACACTTTCAGTTGAAGACAAGCCAAATAATTGATTCTGTGAATCTCCAGAACTAATTTGAGGATTAAGAAACTTCCTCTGACCTTTGCTATGGTCACTTTGTTTTTGGGGTAAGATGTTTGTGACACATCATCATTACTGATGACATGGTTAAGTCCACAAGAGGATAGGGAAGGGGTCAAAGGATTTCACAGCCAAAATGGCAACGTTAGAGGAGGTAATGATTCTGCATCAGCAGAGGCAGCGAAGCACTTGATGGTGGTTTGCAAGGCCATTAAATACATCGTACCGAGCAAACAGAGACTTTTTCTCTTTCTAGTTTCTCTCCTTTGTTACCTCTTGCTTGAATGATGACTCCACTGGTAGCAATGATAGTACTGATCTATCTCTCCATTTTTGTCTGTAGAACAGCTTTTAGTAAATGTGCAAAAATATGGACAGAATGAACAGAAGGATTTGCTCTGATCCATGTTATTATCAATAACCGTCTTTAATGTTTGGAATAAATGAGCCTTAAGCAGGTTGTCTGTCACAGAGGGACAAAAGACTGGGTAAGCCTGGGATAACATGAAGGTTTTTATACATCAATGACGATTGGGAAGGTTTTGTTAAAGGGACACTGTGACACACAGATGTTCACACAAGCTTTGATGGCACATATTTGTTCTCATAACACATCTATGCAGACAGAAGGACAATGTTAGAGACCCGTCAGAAGTCAGCTTGGTGCTTCAGACACACACATACACAAATTGACAGCGCAGTGACTGAAGCTGATGTGAACATGCACTCTTCAGACTCTTTCTTTTTATCCACCACTTCTTCCCTGTTTCTGCCTTTTACACTTTGTGTGTGTGAGATGGAAAATGAATAGAAGAAAGGAATATTAAGGGCAAGTACTTGACAACAGTCAAGTTACGATAGGAGGAGGACAGCACCAAGAACAGCATGATCAAAGGAAGCCAGTGTGTGACCATTTGGCTGTGGGTGATAAGCCACACTGATCTCAATTCAGATCAGTCAATTGGTCCGCAGGCCTCTCTCTTTTGGTGGTACAATGTTAACACTTAGCCCTCAGGGTGTGCTGTTGGTAATTGGGAGCACGAGTTCAGATGGATGCAGGTTTTTTTTTTTTTTTTTAACAATCTTTGTACTGCAGAGCAGTGCACTGTTAGCAGAGCTGGGAGAAGTTCCCATTTAGGTAACATGGAGTGATGTTTGAGACCCAGAGTCACCTATCCTCCATGAATGAAAGTTAATGACATAGCCTGGATCAATCTTAGATGGACTAATTAGCCACAAAACTCCTTAAATACTTTGATTCAAAGGTCAGATAATTCTTTTTCTTTGAGCATCACAAGACTTCCGGGCTGGATCTTTTTACATGAGTCTCCTGTGGACCAAAGGGATACAGCAGAGTCCTGCTGCTATGGTGATAAAAGACTGAAAAATCATCAAAACACGGAACAGCGTTCACCATTATTTTGAGAATACAAATACTGACTGGAAGGTGATCCTCAATGATGCATAGATAATTGAGGGACTCACTGTCAGACTGCAACACGGACTTGCAGCTTGATCCAGATCTGTTTCCTGGTACTGATTGATCTAGCAGTTACATACCTAGATCATGCTAGTTCGTAATATATTAATTTTTCCCTTCTAATTATGTCAATTAAAACCTTACTTTGTAAATTATTGTACAATGATAAAATAAAAGATAAAATAAAAGATACTGGTCTGTTAAAAAAAAAACATCATCATCTGTGCAGTTCCATTCTGGATCTGAATTGGAAGCATGTTTTTTGTGATGTAGATGCAACAGCATTTGTCATGCCTTCCTATCTATTACATTTCCTGTCTCTTGCAGAAAGTTTCCACCAAAGTTTGCTGAATTTGTTTTCAGTGCGTATTATGGCTGGTTCAGACTTGTCTGCCACATCTTTTTCTATTCTGACTGGTTTCTTTGGAAATGTTAGTCATGGCCATCTTTCACAATAACTGCCATTTTTAGCAGATGTCCTGCTTTTTGAATAACAACACCATCACAGAAGTGAGGATGACCCATGTCTTGCTACTGGGTAGTCAGGATGGCTGTGTCACTGTATTATTTCCTGATGCTGCTCTAGTCTTAACCTTTTGGTGCGGTGACCGTGTACTGCCTGGGAATCATTATATTTGCTCTGAAAATGCATAGGTAGTAGTCTGTCCTATTAAATAGTAAGGCACTGAATGCATGGGCTCATGTTTTTGTAATGGTTTTTACAACCTAAGTAATATAGTAAATAATAGCTTCTATTCAGAAGAGTATACAAAACAAGAAAATGGCACAAATTAAGGTGCATTATCCAGAGAAGAATCATCACAATGTAACTCCAATTACCTTCGGAATGGTGCGAGAGAATGAGGAGGTTGACGCAGGATGCCCCAGCTCCAGAGCCAAAGATGGTGATTCTTTCTGGGTCACCACCAAAGTGGCCGATATTCTCATTGAGCCAACGCAGAGCCTGGATCTGGTCCAGCAGGCCATAGTTCCCCTTGGCGGATTGATCACCCGTACTGAGGAAGCCTGAATGTGTGTAGAAAAACAGATGATGTAAGATGAAGATGAAAGAAGATATTTAAGATAGGATAAATACAGGACAATAACAAGTGGGGGGGGAAATAGAGGAAGGAAGAACACCAAGGAATTAAGGGATGCAGACTGCAGGAGACAAAGGAGGAGATGACGATGTTTGTATATTTAGTAATTTCTTTAATTTAGTACCTATCAAGGAAATGGTCCTTACTGTAAGTCACTTGCACAGCGAGGGGGAATTGTAAGACTGCATAGACAACGTGTGTATATGTGTGTGTTTGTTTGTGTTTGTGTATATGTGTAGCACATCATTCATCAACATGGAGTGACAGACGCGACACAGAGAAAGCAAAAGAAGTGAGAAAGACAAAATTGCTTTTCCAGCGTCTCAATCAATGACATTTACTCTACCTCCAGGCACTGAGCAGAGGTTCCTACTCACGGACACTTACTGTTCAGCAGCCTGCATGAGGAGGTACAGGAGTGTATACAAAGAAAGAGGTTAGCTAAGAAGAAGTGGGACACTGAGAGGACTGAGGAGAGTAGACAGGAGTACAGGGAGATACAGCGTAAGGTGAAGGTAGAGGTAGCAAAGGCCAAACAAGAAGCTTATGATGACTTGTATGCTAGATTGGACAGTAAGGAGGGAGAGACTGATCTATACAGGCTGGCAAGACAGAGAGATAGAGATGGGAAGGACGTGCAGCAGAGTAGGGTGATTAAGGATAGGGATGGAAGTCTATTGACAGGTGCCAGCAGTGTGATGGGAAGATGGAAAGAGTACTTTGAGGAGTTGATGAACGTGGAAAATGAGAGAGAACAAAGACTAGAAGAGGTGACTGTTGTGGACCAGGATGTAGCAAAGATTAGCCAGGATGAAGTGAGGAGAGCACTGAAGAGGATGAAGAGTGGAAAGGCAGTCGGTCCTGATGATATACCTGTAGAGGTTTGGAAGTGTCTAGGAGAGGTGGCAGTAGAGTTTCTGACTGGGTTGTTCAACAGGATCTTAGATAGTAAGAAGATGCCTGAGGAGTGGAGGAGAAGTGTGCTGGTGCCCATTTTTAAGAACAAGGGAGATGTGCAGAGTTGTGGCAACTACAGAGGAATAAAGCTGATGAGCCATACAATGAAGTTATGGGAAAGAGTAGTGGAAGCTAGACTAAGGGCAGAAGTGAGCATATGTGAGCAGCAGTATGGTTTCATGCCAAAAAAGAGTACTACAGATGCAGTATTTGCTTTGAGGATGTTGATAGAGAAGTACAGAGAAGGCCAGAGGGAGCTGCATTGTGTTTTTGTAGATCTGGAGAAAGCTTATGACAGGGTGCCCAGAGAGGAACTGTGGTATTGTATGAGGAAGTCTGGAGTGGCAGAGAAGTATGTTAGAGCGGTGCAGGACATGTATGAGGACTGTAGGACAGTGGTGAGGTGTGCTGTAGGTGTGACAGAGGAGTTCAAGGTGGAGGTGGGACTGCATCAGGGATCAGCTCTGAGCCCCTTCTTGTTCGCTATGGTGATGGACAGGCTGACAGACGAGGTTAGACAGGAATCTCCATGGACTATGATGTTTGCAGATGACATTGTGATCTGCAGTGAGAGTAGGGAAGAGGTGGAGGAGAAGCTAGAGAGGTGGAGGTTTGTCCTGGAAAGGAGAGGGATGAAGGTTAGCCGCAGTAAGACAGAGTACATGTGTGTGAATGAGAGGGACCAAAGTGGAAGAGTGAGGTTACAGGGAGAAGAGATCAAGAAGGTGGAGGATTTTAAGTACTTGGGGTCAACAGTCCAGAGCAATGGAGAGTGGGGAAAAGAGGTGAAGAAGCGTGTCCAGGCAGGATGGAATGGGTGGAGAAAAGTGTCAGGTGTGATGTGTGATAGAAGAGTTTCAGCTAAAATGAAAGGAAAGGTGTACAAAACTGTGGTGAGACCAGCGATGTTGTTTGGTCTAGAGACAGTGTCACTGAGGAAAAGACAGGAGGCAGAGCTGGAGGTAGCAGAGATGAAGATGCTGAGGTTCTCTCTGGGAGTGACCAGGAAGGATAGGATCAGGAATGAGTACATCAGAGGGACAGCACATGTTAGAGGTTTTGGAGATAAAGTCAGAGAGGCCAGACTGAGATGGTTTGGACATGTCCAGAGGAGAGATAGTGAATATATTGGTAGAAGGATGCTGAGTTTTGAACTGCCAGGCAGGAGGCCTAGAGGAGGACCGAGGAGGAGGTTTATGGATGTAGTGAAAGAGGACATGGGGGTAGTTGGTGTGGGAGAAGAGGATGCAGAGGACGGGGTTGGATGGAGGCGGTTGATTCGCTGTGGCGACCCCTGAAGGGAAAAGCCAAAAGGAAAAGAAGAAGCCTGCATTGTGAGCAATATAGGTGATCCTAATCTGAATCACATCCATAACTCGATTGAAGTGTTGATACTAGCATCATGCTTGGAATTTTGGGTTTTGCAAGGTTTCTTTATTGTTGAGAAGAAACAGAAGAAGCAGAAACGATGAGGAAAGAGTGGAAAGAGTGGAACGTTTTACTGGTTTGCGCACAAGTGAATATTATGTTCAAATTGCACTAATAACAGCTCTTCTCTTTTGAAATGTCTTAACTACACATACTTTTTATTTATACTTCATTTGCTTAATTAAGGAGGTTATGTTTTCAACCTTTACTGTTTCCATGATACTTGACTGGAGGATAGTTTTAGGACAGAACAGACCTACTTTAATATTGGTTCAGATCAGGATAAAAGTATGATCCAGATTTTAAATGTGAGGCCATCCTTCATTGATCAGAGCATCGTATTAGTGTCTCTGACTGACATTTGCTTTCCATAATTACAGCTAAGTGTCTTTAACTGTTCCACCAAAGACCGAGATCTTTTCTATGTGGGTGTCCATTAGCTGTCAGCCTCTCAGATCCTAGTGCCACTCCTAACTAGACTCTATTAAAGGCGGATGCACAGGAGAGGTCATCCATGAACCTATACAGTAGAGACTAAACACTTGACTACAGCTGGATCATGGAATCAATCATAAAACAAAGCTATAACATGTTGTCTGCTGTGGGATGCAAATTGTTTAGTTAAACTTTTCAGTTAAACTCAAAATAAAGTCAAAAGAATTTCTCAATTTCATCTCCAGTCACACTTTTGTCCAGTTTTCATGATGTTTTGAAATTAGGTGATGAGGAAAATTTAACTTTATGTGGGGTTTCAGCCAGGACATGAGAGTTACACAAAACTCAGAATATTAGAATTGAATCCTGTAAGTTTTTACTTTTGTGAAAGCATTAGGAATAAATTGTTTGTCTGTGCAGGTACTGCAGAAATGATTCTTCGTTGTCAGCTCCTGTTTCAGCTCGATTCAAGGAAGCTGAGAGTATTACTGTGACTCCACTTGTCAGGCAGCAGGTAATTGATTTAAACTGTGTTATAGTGGATGCTGGATTTGCTTTCGTAGGAATTTATTGAAACAGCTCTCTTGTAAAATTATAATCATGGTGATAACACGGTGTTTACATTGAATCCAAAAGAGAAAGGAAGACTTTCCATTGGAGCAAACCTGTGATTTGCCCCATGAGGGATATAAAACTAGAAAGCATACATTTTTTTGAGTTGGTAGAGTAAATGCCAAATTGGTGATATTTTATAGAGAATCCCCTTTCTTTAAAGGCAGCATGGAAAATGATCTCTTGTGTGGAAATGGCATCATCGTGTTCAGTCGTGTGTTTGTATTGTTGTAAGTGTTGGGTTGAAGATGAGAAAGGAAATACCTTGAGGCAGAACCATAACAAGTGATCTTTGCTGTTCTGAAGATGATAGGAATCATTTGAATGACATTTACTTCAAAACTGCAATGCATGACACTAAAATACACAGAAAGTGCATGAAAGTATGGACTGAAGGAAAGCTTTAAAACCCCTTTACATTAACCAACCACAGGAGCTGACTGCCAACTGGCAGAAGTATTCTGTACTGGGGGGGAGATGAGTCAAAACTAGCTAATCAGAGCTTGCCCATGGTGGGGGAAGGAATACCAGAGTTTTTCAGGATACATTATCCAATAACATCATCACATATTTTTGCTGAATATAAACCAATACTAATGTCTCTAAAATGCCCCGTGCCTCTTAACGTGCCTCTTAAATGCCTCTTAACGTGCCCCGTTAAGAGCCCAGCATTTTTTTTTCTCTCGCTAAAAAGAATGCTGATATTGCTAAAAAAGCTCGACAGCTGAAGAAGAATGGGCTGATCGACAACACATGGACAAACAACTGCAGGATCTTCATGACAACAAAGGGGCTTTCTCCGGACCAGATGAAAACAATGGTGATCAGGAGTGCAGAGGAGTTGGTGAAATACGAGCAATAAGGACAGACAAGAATTGTTAAAACATCAAAGATCAACAACACAGTCACTTCAATAGTGGGAGCTCTACACCAACATGGAACAGTTGAAAAAAACCAACATTATCAATGTCAGAAACACGGATTAATGAACAAAAAAACAAACAAAAAACATGGATTTGTGATTCCATGGGATAACATTAAGTTTGAGACCTTAAAGAGCATGTTGATATTTTTTGACAATATAATACCATGTGAAACTGTTAGTTCTTGTATAAACACTGTTGAAATAGGTGAGTATGATCATTATATTCTTTTTGAGTGTAAATGAGTTCGTTTGATGAGGGACAGGTGTAGAGAAATGAGCCAAAAAAATTGCAGGTAAAACCTTTACTTTTATTTCTCTACTTACAACGAAAAAAACCATGTACTGTCAGCAGCACATCCTCCAACTTGAGCTAGTTTAGACCAAAAAGAAAATTTTTTACCATGCTTTCGGTCAGAGCTTTTATACTGCTGGTCATGACCAACCGTCCTCTCCAGGGAACCCAACACAAATTCAGCCATAATTATGGTGACAATGATGAACAAAAAAAAATACATTTCAAAACACATGATACAACCCCTGTACTCATGGTGAACCGTCTGCTGAAATGCAGCAATCACAACATTGGTAGCATCGATTAATACTTTACAACAAAAATCAAACACCCCTTTCACAGTGGTACGCTCTGATCATTTTCACCTCCCTATAAAATGGTCATGGTAACCAGGTGTGGATGTTTTAGCCAATTTATGCCAGGACAGAAGGTAAGTATCACAACATTTGTTTGATTTGACTTCAAATAAATGATTTAATCGGATGCTTTGTGTGTCTTTTATAAACTGAATGAAATGTACACATGAGCTAATAAAAATTGTAACAAACTGAAAACAATTGTGATTCACAGCTGATTCAGGTTGGGCCATGTGTATGTTTGTGTAGGTGCTGACCATATGGAGCGAAAATAAATTACAATACTCCAGAATGAAAATAATAAACCCATTTCAGTGGTAAGGGCAGGCTGGCTTTACCACATTGAGAACACGGGCAAGGTCAACTTCTTGTTTTGACTATGATGTTAACAAACCTTGCTGTTATGAGGAAGAATGTAAAAATGGTTATGCTCTAGGTTAAAAGGCTAATATCTAGAAGTGGATAAGAGTTTGAACATTTGTCAAAATACAATGGATGACATATTGTAATGACAGAGATGTTTGTTGATTCTGGGAGACCGGAATTTCACAAGCTTCTACCCGTCAGCCCTTCTTTTTTCGGATGTTGTTGTTGATGTTGTAAATGTGATGAAGCTGTGAAGTCTGTTATATTAACATGTCCGAAAAAAATAAACCAAATAAATGGATAAAAAAGGTGAAAATACTGCTCCGTTTCTTTCTTCAAGCGTTTGCCAAACAGATTTGAACATATAACTCTCTCTATGGCTTATGAGCAGCCACGTTTTTACATCTGGAGTTTATAGGCACATTCCATTATTTTACAGTTCTGTTGATGCAATTGCAGTAGTCAAGTAGCCAGTAGAAAAATTAAGATTGGTGGTCAGCAGGTCCCAGCAGGCATCATCTTCTGTCATTTCATGAGAAAGCATGAAAATGACAAAGAAGCTGGTTAAAATGCTGAAAAGGAAGAGTGTGAAGTTTGGCGCTGCATGGACGGCCTTCGAACTGGCTGTGGTAAGAAAAGTGGTTAGATGGAGTGTGTGTGAGAAAGAGTGAGAAAGAGAGGGAGAGAGAGATGCAAACAGGGCAGAGGATAGCTGGTGTTTCATCTTGCTTCCAAAATATCAGGGGTTCACACATACACACACACACGCACACACACACACAGATCATAGGCTGTCACTACAGAGAAGACCACTTCCTTTCCTTTTCATCTTTTTTCCGCACAGAAACGGATTCACACAGTAAATCAACGTGTGAGCACACAGGAGTAACATGTTTCACATTTTCATCATGTCTCTCCCTATGCATCACAGCCTAAGAATAATTGTTTGCACACATTGACATTCATTCTGCATTTGACAAAATCTTTTGTTGAACAGTCACTCTGAAGGCTGAGTCGTTTCTTGCTCCATCAGAGGATCTTGGTTGTGAACATGCCACTAAAGGTACTCCAGTGATTCTTGATCATTTGTAGGAGGATACTGTATGCATCTGATTCTGAGCTGTGGAGGAGAACTGTTTTTGGTTGACTTGATACTTAAGTTTAATTTAGTCTCGGGTTTAAAGATGGATGTGGAAGGAACCTTCCATCCATTTCTGCACTGATCTCCTTTGTACAGTCTTTGGATGTTTCCTGTTTTTTTTTTTTTTTTTAAAATACATTAATTGTTATTTTTATCAGAAGAGCATACAGGTCATCTAGAGAGATGAGCAGATGAGGGCAACTTCAAACATTTGAATAATGCATAGGACACTCAGCTTGTGACGCAAACACACATTTCAGATCATGGCTGGTACTTTAAATGGCTGGTACATAATTTCCCCATTGTGTGGACAAATAAAAGTGGATTTATAAAAGGACATCCTGCTATTACACTAAATGCAAAGACACATGTGCTTTTTCCTTCGCATGTGTGTGTGTGTGTGTGTATGTGTGTGTGTGTGCGTGCTTTAGACTCGATATATCTAATGTAAAGCCTTTCCTAAGCAGGAAAACAAAGACATTGTGAGGCGTTGCTGTCGTAAGCACTTCTCTTTACTCTCCTTCTCTCTCGCTACTTCCAATTATTTGTCAGATTTTGCTCTTGCTCTACTCCCTCTGACTTACACATCTTCTTTTAATCTGCTTATTTCTCCAACATTCACATTTGTCTATGTGTTCAGCAGAGAGCTACAGCAGGAGTGTGTAGTGATGATGCTGTGACACCACATACTGCCTGTACAATCTCATTTTCTAATAGACTTTTTATAGTCAGCAGCTTTTATCAACGGCCATCCAAAGTTCTTACTATATATTTATGTTTTATTCCTGATACAGACAGATTGTTGCATGGATGATCTGTTCATGTTCCTGGTGCTGTGTCTATGCTGGAAATGGCAAATGGATTCTACCTACACTACACTGTTCTAGTTTGACTGACCACTTAGATCTATTTGCAACAAATTAACACACTGTTTCAAACAAAAGCTGTCATTAAGCACCTGAATGTTTCGTGTATCATTGGAACAGCCGGTGGAATCGATCTGAGGTTCAGTATCTTCCTGAGGACCTGAGAAAACCTTTCTGATGAGCAGTCAGCCTCCTGACTACACAGCTCATTAATTAAATGTAGGGATTTAACATGATCGTTGTACATTGCCTCTCTCTTATATCTTTTCCTTTAATGGGTGGGTCTCCTATTTGGTCATTGTCTTTTATCACCCTGTCCCTTGTTGTCTGTTGTTCAGGGGCTACTCTGGCAATATATTTTGAAGTCATGTTCTGCGTGTGTGTGTGTGTGTGTGTGAGTGTGTGGTTGACTGGGTGGGTGGAGGATTGAGACAGCGGCTCTCTTTTAAGCCTCGTCACTCTCTTGTTAATGAAGTCATAGGACCAGCTGTGTGTTTTGTGTGTATGTATGTATGTAGGGTGTTATTTCAAGCTGTGTGTTGTCATGCTGTATGCTCTGTGTTTGTGCGGCACATCGGTAACAGAGATGCTGCAGCAGCAGGAGAGTGTGTGAGAGCCCTGCTGAAAGGGAAACCAGGCCAGCTCCCAGTATACAAGAGTTTCTGAAACCTCATCTGCACATGCATGTGTGTGTGTGAGAGAGAGTGTTGTGTGAGTGTGTGTGTGAAGCACAGAAAAGTGTGATTGCTCCTGATATTAAGGACGAAGGATAAGAGGTGCTGACAGACAGAATAAGCCACAAAGGACCGAACAGTGAAAGGAAGTGAGACAATATATTGTCAGGTGTGTGTGTGTGTGTGTGTGTGTGTGTGTGTGTGTGTGTGTGTGTGTGTGTGTGTGTGTGTGTATCCAGAGGGACAAGAAAAAAGGCCGGTGTCTATTTCACTTTCTGTCTTTAACTGGAGTCTTTATTGAGTGGCCATTTGTGTCTGTCGATCAGATTTTGTTGCCCTGTGAACACTTCAACAACTCTGAGGAACAATAGCTCACTGGCCTGATCACACACTCATCACAGATCTTTTCATGAGGAGGGTGTGTGTGTTTGCTCACAGTTGAAAAGCCTTCATCTCCCCTCTCTTTCTTCTCTTCCTCAGCCTCTGTCATTCCCTGCACTCCTGTTTATCCATCATGTGGCTCCCTTTGGTGTTGTTGTCCCTTGGGGGGCTTCTATCCAGTCAGAGGGTAATGGCGGGTGAAATAGGGGTGCTGTGGGCCAGATCGGACACGATGGATGTTGTTGTATGTGTGAGTGCGTGGATTGCACTTGCACAAAGCCACAGTAATTGTTTTAAGTCACCGCTCTGTGTGAAATCAACTGAAAATGCTTAAACCTCCAGTGATGCTTTTATAAGATAAGAGTTCTTACTGCTGTGTGTGTGTGTGTGTGTGTGTGTGTACGTGTGTATGTGTGTCCGTGTGTGTGTATGTCCGTGTGTGTGTATGTGTTATCTATGAGAATCATGGTGGGAAATGGCAACCCATACAACATCATACTTTCAGCCCACAAGCCAGACGCTGTTAGCCAACAACCGTGACTTGGCACCGTTCAACGTCAGAGCAGGTATAAAACAAGTGAACATTGTAAACTGTTGTTGTGTTGATTTGATTTTGTATTTTGCAAATCGTAACAATTTAATTATTTCCTTTAGGAGGAGTAGCATGTACAAGCAACCAGCCATCAGCTTATTTAACTATGCATGAATTATTAAAGAAATGCTAAAAAACGGTTCTAAATGTATAAATCATGACCTAAAATTTTTAGAGTAGGTATTGTAAATAAGTAAATTAAGTTGGTTCACACACTCGATCTTGTCATGGTTCTGTTCTTTTGTATGCTCGGCAGGTCTGTTCTTTGTTAAACTTGTTTTCTTCTGACAGGTCAAACGGTGTGGTTGGCTCTTAGCAGCTGATGAGGCACACAGCCTCATCTCAAAGTCCTGGCCTTCTCTTTGGAGAGTGCCACATAATTCAGTCTTGTTCCACTGATGCGAGTGTTCTTAGTTTTCTCTCAGCTGCCAGATTGTGAACTTTTTGTCATTTTTGCTCTACTGTTTTTGGTTATCCTAGCTCATTTGTGTTTTTCAGCCTGAGCAATAAAACTCTTATTTGAGTCATTTGAGTCAGTCTCTGCTCCTTGGGGTCCAGACAAAAACAACCTTACAAGATCTGACCTTTAAAAAGTGCAGTGTATGGTATTCGGCGCAATAAAAAGATTATTATTCATAATTGTCTTCATATTAATCAGCAAGATGAATAAATGAGTGTGTTCATATTCATTTATTCATTTTGATCATTCATTTTCCTTTAATCCTGGTTAGATTGCGGGGTGGCTGGACCCTATTCTAGCGGACCCCAGACGGGAGGCACCACCATGCTGCCCGTAGTTTGATCATATCATCTGGATTTATTATTTTATTTCTCACAGTGGGTGAGGGTTCAAAAACACTGGATTCTACTGACATGGGTATTTTAACATTAAGTCAAGTAAACATCCACAGACTCCATTCCCCAGTTTGTAATGCAGACCTTCAGTTCAAACAGGCTGCAGCATCCAAGCCTGAAATGAGCTCTATTTGGTGTCCAAAAATATAATTAGCCAAAAATCCAAATACAGCCAAAATCAGCAGAAATTTTCACAAAATAAAAAAAAAAAGTGATGGAGGGGACAAAATGTGATTGGACGGCTAATGAATCCCCAAATTCACGTCCGATGCCTGACGCAGCATCTGTGCAATGGATTGGATCTACTGAGCAAAAACAAAACAGAAGAATAATTAGATACACACCCCTTGTGCATCTACAGGAGTGTGTGCTTGTCTCTGAAAGTCTCTTATTTCTATATATCATCTTCTTGCTTGTGAACCGAATGGCTGACACGCATCTCTGTAGCTAAAAGTAGACCGCTGCTATTCCACTACGTGTTGGCAAACGAGCTGCAATACTTCAAACATGGAGCCCATGCTGGGTTGGCCTAGATACTGTAACTCGTCACACAGCAACCAGTATGTATGGCACTGAATATCGCCAGCATGGTGCAGCTGAGCTGAGCATCATGGGCTTTGTTCTGCTGGCACTGCTTATTCATTTGGCATTATGTTTATTTGACGATTTGTTACTATTTGCAGAAAAAATGTTGCAATTTTACAAACATGCGATAATGAAATGTGGCTCGATGTTCAGTTAAGCAATGCTCTGTTTATGGTTCCTATTTGGATCAGTCAGCTTGTCTATGTCGTGCATTGACAACCCTGACTAAACAGAGCTTTAAGCGAACAGAACAACCTAACCTTGTATATTTCCAATCCAAACATGTTCAGTGAAAGAAGCTTCTTAATTAGAAAAGAGTTTCGATTCATCGTTCAGCTGCTGTCCTCTCTCTCAATACACAGAAATGGCCTCTCACCGGGGGAGGGTCTGTGCTGATAGGATGAACTCCCCACCTCACTGTATGCATCATTCATCCACATGCACACACATATTTACACAGTAATCCTGCTCATCAACAATAACACAACATTCAAAAATGTGTCTAAAGTTTCCCTTTCCATGGCAGTGTAATTAAAATATGCAAATTACATAATAAAATGTATTTCTCTCTGATGTTGACAATGTCAGCTGAGCCTCCAGTGTTGAAATGCTGTCAGATAAAGGACGTCAGACGTGTAGACGTGGAACGTGTGTGTGTGTGTGTGTGTCTGACAAATAAAGACAGGCCTGAGTTTTATCTCCACAGCATTAAGAAACAATTCTGACTGCCGTCTCATTAGAAGATGGATGGAAACTTCTCGTCCTGCATGCACACGCACACACACACACACACACACACACACACACACACACACACACACACACACACACACACACACACACACACACACACACACACACACGCACACACAGACACACACACAAACACACACACTTAGAATATTCTGACCTCCACCTGAATGTGTATTTAGCAAGTGATTTATTTGTGTACTGGATTGTCTGACAGAGTTAGTGTATTTTCCAGTGTTTCTGTGTATGTGTGTGTGTGTGTGTGTGTGTGTGTGTGTGTGTCATCAGGACGTTACGCTACTTATTGACAAGTCCAAACTGCAGCTGACTAATTAAATTCATATGCATGAGCAGAGCCTAAGGGGAAACACAACAAAGTTGACTTTTGTGTTGATGACCGGGCCAAGAGAAAACAACACATCTTGCACTTTGGAGATTCACTGTTCCTTTATGGATGGAATTAAACTTCTCACTTCTTACCCAGCATAAAACCAACTGAATAATCAGACTATAATTCTGTGATGTTTAAAATCAATAACACTGGTGATTTAAAAACATTTAGATTTCATGTTGTAGTGTTTGTGATATAATTTATAAAGCTGTTAAACAAATAAAAACTTAAACATTTGACTAAAGACAAGAAAGGAAATATATATTAAACCTGGACTTTGAAACTTCCCACTAAAACACTAAAGACAAAAGAATACCACTATAATGAAAAACCCATCACAGTGACAGAACAGCACATTGCTGACAGAGTAGTGGACGAGCCAAAGGCTGCTGAGCTTTTAGCGACTACTTCAGAATGCCACAGAAGGCAAACAAATGACTAAAAGCATTCTCTGAGCTTATTTTCTGTCCTCACATGAACACATAGAGACAGAAAACTCTGTTCCCTTCTGCCAAAGATAAGATTGTCTGTCAACTTGATACTTTGTTCCTGGACTGTCGTCAACGAGGCTCCATTCCTCAGCAATATGGTCAATATGGAAGAGTGGTTAAACCCCAGTCTGAATGATGCTTCAAGTAGCACTGCCCTGAGGCAAGTGTTCCTGTCTGCACAGGCGGTATGGAAGCTTAAATGTATTTAATGTATAATTCAGCATCTGCCAAGTCGTCCAATAGCAATTTGTGTAAATTATAATCAATGTCTCAGTGTGAATATTATCCTAATTTAACACAAGAACTTCTGCTTAAAGACGAGACATGTATGATTTACACAGAAATTTGAAGTTTTACTCAGATGGCTTCTTTAATCGCCTGTTGCAAGAATTTCCAGGAAAACATCAGAGGAAGAGGAAGGACGTCTAATGCATTACACACTGAAAGGTGAGAAGATTACATCTTTACCTTGTTCTTGAACATTTCTGCCTACAAAGATTTTCATCAACAGTGCTGGTTATTAATAATGAAGACAACAACTCCCATAATCCCACGCTACTTAAGACTTTTGTTTTTATTAACACATCCCCTGTGGCAGCAACAACGTACTGTGAGTTTAAACGGATTGCTTAGGAATTCTACAACTCCCGTTCAAAAGCCATTAGCAGGCGCCAGCGCTTCCTTTTCAGTTCTGTTTGACCATCAACTGTGGCGGGTAAGCAGGCCACGGCTTTGCATACATTTCCATGTAATTTCATGTTAAGTGCATGCTGATAAGACGTGCTGGGGAACAACGCGCTTCATGCATCACGCTGATAAATTGCGTCCCTTGTGTCCAAATCTTCCCTGTATGAGAAAGCCATATGTGTAGCATGATAACAACACATTACTAATGAGAGCTATGTGGTTGCCAGCAGGGGCCGACAGAAACCGAAGGCGTCAGAGGGAGAGCTATGGAAAAAAAAAAAAAAAAAAAGGAATACGAGTATCTTCATGTGGTCTCTGCAGATATTCTGTAATAGAGGCACAAGTGAGGCAGCAGCATATGTGTATTTTCATAGGCAGTGCGCATCCGTTCTGCCAGGTTTCCACCACTCCTTCTCTGTTATCTGATGTATCTGTCCTCCCCTACCTTTATTCTTTCTAATTCCACCACAGCCACAGCATTTGTGGAACCTGGTGTGAGTGATTGCATAGGGTACAGTGGAATCACCTCTGGTCACAAGAATTTCACATCCTGTCCCATTTCCTCAACTTTCCATCTGTTGTTGCTTCTACTGTGAGTAACACTCGACTGTAAGGCTGCCTGGACAAGACAAGTGTCTGAGCCGAGAAACCAGGGTGTCATCAATCAAGAATGTGTTGTGTTGAGAAGAAGATTCAGTTCGTGTTGCAGAAAAGAGGATACAACCTGAAATAATACAGCGGACACTTATTTAATACAACCAGTACATTTAGCACTAACTACTCATTTGAACTGTATTTCAACCTTCACATTTCCTTCCACTTCAATTTCACATGTATTTCAGTGTTTTCACAGAGCTTATATTCCTGTCTGCTTTGACAAAACTGTGCGCAAGAAAACATTTGTTTTCTCGTGTACAGTGTGTTTGCATTATATGTCAATGGACATTAAAAAGCGTGACAGCTTGAGGTTTTCCAGTGTGCTTATTAAAATATATAGGTGAGGAGATTGAAAAACAAAATTTCTGCCTGTGTTAAGGGAAGATGTTGGTAAAACCCCAAGAATTTCCCACAAACATTCCTGAGCTGGGATTTATAGGATGTAGTGATGAACAGAAAACATAATCTTTAAACAAAGCTCCGTCTCGTGGGACCTTCAGGGACCAGCAGCCCAGTACAGCCTGTGTAGATGGGGCTTGGTTGTATTTCTGGGAATTGGGAGATGGTTCCTCTGTGTTTATGCTTCTGGTTTTCCTGTAATCTTATAGGACATGCGAGAAAGGTCAGCAGAAAACAGTGTTTAGACTCATGCCTTGAACTCTGAATGCAGTAGAAAGTTAAACAGACGGAATGGTGGAAGAAAAAATGATCTCCTACTGATGCAAAACAATGAGTCACGTTGACACACAGACCTCATAATAATGAATGAGATACTGTATATGAATGAGTCCAAGATGTGTTTGCAGATTGTGTAGTTAGAGGACTGTAATAAAATAAATGAGAAAGAGTGTGTCTTGTGTTAATTCACAATCTGATATGAAAGATGTTCAAAGATGGTATTAAGAATCAATATGACAAATAAAAGTGAGAAAAGGTTCTGTGCACTAAAAATGTCCATAATTGATTATTTTATAATGAACAACGCACCAATAAAAAAAGCAAAGAAGTCTTTAACAGATCCTAAAAGAAATATCCATCCATTTATTTTCTTCTTGACGAAACAACTCTTATCTTGTCTACAGCTGCCTATCCGCCTCGCGGGTCACAGGTCTAATGGAAACATGCGAACAAGAGTGCATTTACAGAATCCATTTTGTTGTATGACAAGTTTGGAGAATTATTCAGACAACAGACAGATTAAATCATCCACAGTCACAGTTTGGTAGATCAGTTTGCTTTTCTGGTGTCCAAATGAAGTGTTACCAGTAAATATTGGCAGTGGTTTCACTTCTGCTGGACGGCCACATGAAAGACGGCCATTTTTTTTTTTTTTTTTTTTTTTTTGCTGGCATGAATAGCCAATCAAATTACAGAAACTTCCTATTTCCAGGGTGGTAATAAAACAGTAAAAGAAGTTGACAATTCCACTTTTTCTTCTTCTCCTTTTAACTTCGCTTCCTTTCTTAACCCTGACCAAAACCTTTAGACTAGGTGAGCTGCAGTATATCAACTTCCCACAGCATGAGACTATTAGACTTATCTTAGCCAGAGTTGCTCCTAATTTGGCAGCCTCTGAGCAGCGGGTGAAGTGTGTTGAAAGTTATCACAGTGAGGCCAGTTCCCCTATTTGGCAGGCAGAGGGGCAGTGCAACCAATGTCTGTCTGCCAGGTTGATTAATAAGTAGTGCCAGAGCGGCTACGCTAGCATACTGGCCTGCCTGGGCGCCTCCAAAGCTCTACTAAATAAATGCCAAACACACACACACAGACACACACATACTCCTCTCCCATCCAACCACATCTACTTGCGCAAATGTGCATATCCACTCAAATGTACGAGCAATTATGCAGCAAAAAAGCAAGTAAATTAGCATAAACATCAGGAAACACCAGCATTTAAACCCGCTTTTTCCTTCCACTTTTTCCCACCTGCTCACCCACTCACATACACATACTGTACTGAGTGCATCATTTAAGCAGTGTGAGGTACAACAGCGTCCTTCCTGCGTTTGTTACTAACAGTTACCGCCAGAAAAACAGGAAAGCACGGAGTCATTTTTGGGTTTGTTGGCTGGTGGTTTGGTCTGTTCATTCTTCTGTCGGTTTTATCAATCATCCATCTCGTGTCATAGTTCAGACAGCATCAGATGAATGGTAAACAATGATCTTCGGCTCAGTAATCTAGCATTCAAAATAATGATGGCTTCAAGAAAGCTGAAATATTGGTAAATGACTGCAAGGGAGCAGAGATTCATTGTCAGGAGGCCACCCCACCCTACTGCTCTGTTCATTTTGTGGTTCAGGATAGAATAATGAAGCCGCCAGTGTTAAAACATTGAATTCTCAGTTGGGTAGGAAACCATGTGCTTAGATTTGACATTTGTCAGTAGTATCTTAAAACTTACGCATCTTTTAATTATTATGATACTTATTCCATGTTGAGCCAGTAATGTGACAGCCTGCAGCTCTTTCTGAGAATCTCATCTTTCTGAATGAATCCTTTGCAAAGCATCACAGAGCTTCGGTTTGAAAATTCTGGAAATATTTTTCAGACACATCTGGCCACTCTAGTTTTTACCAAACATCACTGAAAAAAAAGAAAGAAAAAAGATGCCTTACCATCCTTGCATTAAACTATTTATCATTATTGAATGAAACCAATTAAAGTTGCACTGTGTGAATTGCTGCTGCCTTTGTTGACACAACAAAAGCCATTCTAAGGACTGCCAGATGCTTTTTATTGTTTCTGTCTCGCTCTCCTCTGAAGCCCTCATCAGCTGCTACTTATTCAGCAGCTGTCTTTTCCCCCCACTTCCACGGTTAGTTTTCACATCTGTGTGTATCACTGTGTGTGTATTGTTGGTAGTGTTATCACAAGCTACAGGTGGGTCTACAGTAGTGGGTCTCTGTCAGGGCGCTTGCTTGGGGTCTAAGAGGGTGTAAAACATCAGCGGGTGGGATGCAGTGATACACACTTTTTCATGGATGGAGCGTGCCTCACGGATACGTGTGTGTGTGTGTGAGCGAGAGAGAGAGAGAGAGAGACTCATGCAAAGATGCCAAAAACTCTTGACACTTATCTGTCTTTTTTTCTTTGTTCCACCACTGGTGAAAGATGAGCGCCCTCTTATTGACCTTGTATGTGCACCTTCGCCCATGATTCCTGACAGGAGAGCCGCATCACATAATCCTCGGCAAGCACCCCGTTGCCTGGCAACTGGCCATAGGTAGCAAATAGCTGGAGATGGAGGAAGGGCTGATGTCCTATCAGTCTGTCTTCTCTTTCTCCTCTCAATCACTCCTGGACATCCTGGATTGATGTCATAACTGACTTTAATGCTGTTTACTTCTCTCCATTTTATTTCTTTTAGCATTTTTATATTTTGTTTTGGTGTCATTTTAGACAAACCATTTCATGCTTCTTCCTCTAACATTCCACAACACTACCGCCCCATTCTCAGGTGGCAGTTAAAAACAGACTCTGACATTGATTATATATTATTGCCTGCAATTAAGTGATCAGTATTTTGCCTTTCACATTTAAATTATGTGCCAGGCTTTGGGATATAAGAAACCATTCATCTTTGGGTGATGCAGAAGGAGCTACAATTTGTAGTTGCTAAAAAAATAAAAATAAAAATACACAGAAATCATATGAAAATGTTTATTAAAACTATAATATAAAATAATAATACAACGGATGAAGCTATGAATGAATATAAAACAGTTTTTGGCTTGGGCAGCATTCCGATTGCTCTTTGCTGTCCTCTTTTTTCCTCTCCTACAGTTTCTGTCTCCATCTAAAGCTGTCTGGTCAAAAAAAGGCCATTAAGGGGCCCCAAAAAAGTCTTTCAGCATTGATAGAATTGCCATTTTTATCACTCTTGAATGAGACAGTAAACCTCAAGGTATTTTGATCTTGTGAGAATCATGGTGTGACAAGTCCTATAAATACTCACTCATCACCAATCTTTTGTCTCACAAGAATTTCCATTTATATTCCTTAATTATAAAGAATGTGCTACGCAAACGAAAGCTTATAGTCTCATTTCACTCCTCTATGTTTCCATTTCCTCTCTGATTCCTTTCCCTGTTCCTGGCTTCCCATACACGTTTGGCTCTCTGGATGCCTCACTGTGTTTGTGCTGAGGTTAGCACTCTGTCACGTCTCTCACACATATATGAGACATACATATGCAAGACACACTCCAGGTAAGACATAGAATGAGAAAGAAAGAGAACTGGGAGGAAAAAGGAAATTGAAGTGGGCTATGAGAAGAAGTGAAGGAAATGGAGAAATGGAAAGGAGATGTGTATGAAGGTGAAGAAGACTGAGGGAGGAAACATTTGATGAGAAAAAAAAAATGACAGAAAGGGAGGGAAGGCAGGAGAGATAGATGGAGTGGACAGGAGTCAAACCCATTAACCTGCAGGCTTGGTGCTGCTGCTGTGTGTGTGTGTGTGTGTGTGTGTGTGTGTGTGTGTGTGTGTGTGTGTGTGTGTGTGTGTGTGTGTGTGTGTGTGTGTGTGTGTGCCTTCAGTATGAGGATGGAGACATTGTATCCTGTGGGCCAGGCCACCCTGGTCTGTTGACAACCTAACCCTTCTTGTGCTCTCCACCAACCAAGACAGATTGCCGGCAGTGCTGGCTAATCACGCGCTCCAGTGGCTGCTGGGATCCACACACCTGAGGCCAGTGGGTGCACGGTAACAGGTACACCCCAGAAGACATGTGTGCACCTTGCTAGAGCATTAATAACCAACCCTATAGTCCTGCTTGGCACTATGCACTAATATGTTAAGACAGAAATTAATTCCTATTTGCTGACCAGTGATGATATTTACATATGTGCTCGGGAAACTGCAGGCCCTTCTGCATGCACATGCGGAAAAATCTGCAAACATTACCAGTTAATTCTGTCGAAGTGTGGACACACATTACAGTGTTCAGCTGATGAAATATGGGCATGACATCTCTTTGAATCAGAACGAGCTGGTGGTGATGCACTTGGTTGAGCAAATGAGAAGATTGATTTGAGTTTTAAAATCACGTTTATTCATAAAAGTTTAAATATAAAGTCAAGTAGACGCAAAATCCAAAAGAGATTAATCCAAACAGGAGCTCACATATCAAAAACAAGTAATATAATATGTAGAAACATAAGAAAAACATAAGTGAATTAAACCAACCACTGACTGCACTCAAGTTCCTCACTCAACATAAGACAAGAAGAAGAAGAAGCTCGACTTTCTACACAGCACACACTGTAGGAGCGCCTATTGTGTGTATTTGTGTGTGTGTGTGTGTGTGTGTGTGTGTGCGTGTGTGTGTGTGTGTGTGTTTGTGCAGTCTTGGTTTGGTAATATTAACATCTGTTCTCAGTATTTTGCAAGAAAAACTCCGGAAGAAGAATTAATGGAAGCACTCAGGCAAAACATGTCTGCAGTTATATAAATACACTATATCCACTCAAGCCCACACACTTATCCCTTCCCCTATGACTATAGAATAATATTATTTTTGCGATTTTTGCTTTGTATCTACACAGATGAGCTTTGTCCTCCTTTCTTTTCCTCACATCAGTGAATAAAAAAGACTAGTACTTCCATGCATCTCTTATTTCACCATGTCAGAACTATGAGTTAATAGTCTACTAATTACCTCTCAGAATCCTTCATTTAACAGCACAATCCAATCATTCTCTGATTAAAATGAGAAAATTATGATAAGCTACATTGAAGGTAGGATGTAGGATTAAATGATTGTGCAGCACGACTGGAGGCAGGGAAAAAGCAGGAAAGTGGAGGTTAAATAAAAAATAAAAACAGGGATGGGTAAAGACAAAAAATATAGAAAGAACATGAGAGAAAACTCACACACACATGCATGCACGTCTCACCAACTATCATAGTCATTCGCCATAATGTTAGACTGAGAGAAAACACACAGACCATGTCCAAGCCCTGGGACTGAATAGCAGCAGATTGGTTGTGGTGATGTAATCGCAACTTGTAATTATTGAAAGTTTATTCACACACATCCCATTATCCTTGCCATTGGCAGAGCTTATACATTTACCATATTTATGAGGGAGGGTACATGTACATGTGCACACACAGAAACACACAAACACACCCCACACACACACAAAAGAAATGAAAAAAAAAAAAAAAAACCACACCCACAACCTGTCACCGTGGAGGTGCTGTCTAAAGCTGACTGCGCAGGCAGGTGAAAGGTGGAAGCGAGACAACATTGAGATAGCATTAAGGAGGTGTGACAGTAGTGTCGGTTGTTTTTTTGGGGATGGGTGGGTGCCGGCAGTGGAAGAAATTCTGGATTCTAACAAAAGGCTTTTGTGCTGTCATTGTTTTCGTGGCAGGGCAAACTGGGTGTCTGTGAAAAGGCCGATAACAGCCAAAAAAAGCATGATTCCATTAAATAATGCTCCTCTCCGAGTGGAACTGGAGGTGGTAAGTATGTGTGTGTGAGTGTATATATGTGTGACAACGAATGACGAGGCCATTAAGTCATCTTAATACTGTTGTTTTCTTTGGGGAGCTTGAACCAAATGCAACATACTTCCACATTTTCATTAGCACGTAAGCAGGATTAGGTGTTGTGTGGATGGTCTGTCAGTGCAGATAAGATGACTGGACAGACTCGTTTTGTACGATAACACTGCAGCCCAGTTACAACCTTGTTCAGAACTGTTGCTACAGCATTATCATTTCATTGTGATCTGTGACGCTTCTAAAGATGAACACAAGCTAAAAATACAGAAAAGAAGCTAAAATGATGCGAATAAGTGATAGATGATGAATTGTTTTTATTTCCTGTCCACAAAATTATTTCCGTCATCGGAGCAATGATGGCTGTGTGACCCCATGGGGGAAATGAGCAAATCCGTGGCTGCTGAAATTGGCCCTCACTGTGATGCTATCAGAGGCAGACAGCCATGGCAATTAAGATGCTAATGATAGCTTAGCCGTCTGTTGGTGATGGCCCATGACAACACCTGTTAATCTCGTGCACAGTGACATGAGCGTCCATAATCCGCAACAGGTCCAGATGAAACGCCTACTGTGTTGGAGCTTGACACCGTGGAAGGGAGGGATGACCTGACTCCATGGATTGCTTTATGTCTGTGATCTTGAACACTGCATGCTAAGGGGAAGAAGTGGGTGCTGAGCCAACAGAAAGCGGTAAAGGCATTCAATGCGCCATTAGACTTGCTAATTGTTGTTGTATCCTAGCCTCAGATTTACAGAAGCAGAAGAACAAGGAAAATTTCCCTTGAAGCAATGTAAACTGGTTGACTTATTGTGGATTTTTAAAATCCTACAGGTTAGAGCAGGGACAGGCTAGCCATACTGCTATAAACCTTCATTAAACTACTAACTTTCTTAATGTAATGAAACGGAATAAAACCCTCCTTTGGACATTAAGTTACGTAGATAACAATAAGGGATAACATATGGGTGTAACAGACTGACACAATGGATATTTAAACTTCTTTTGGATGCTATTCATTTACCCATTGATTCATTTTGGAATGTGACTAATGAACTTAACAGTAAAAGGTGGACACCATAATGATCCATTTCATGTTGCACTAACCAGCACACACACCAGCAGATACACTACATCATAATGATGCTCATAATTCAGGAATAACAATACTTTCTAGCATTTTCCTTTAATTTAATACAAATATAAATAAAAACAGGGATGGGTAAAGACAACTGATCTCCCCAAAACGCAGCAGCTCAGACCAAAATAACCTAGATGAATAATCAACATCACAAGTGTTGCTGATTTTTGGATCAGCAGTTCCGTTAAGTGAAGGATCTGAGAATGTCTTCCACCCCCGCAGAGTTCTTGACAAGGATCTTTTCTCTATTATATATTTACCCTTAGGATGAGCATAAACACATTAATGTGCATTGCTGTCCAGGCAAGATGGATTAGATAAGCAAAAGCAAACACAACAACAGAGGAGCCCTCAATGTGATAATTGCTTTCCCTCACTTTGCATGTGTACTCATGTTGGAATTAGTAGTGTATTTAGTGTCTTTTTAAAAAATGACAACAACCTGGCCTCAGGAGGGACTGACATGAGTGGTGATTAGATGGAAACTGACAAACAAAAAGAAGTCAGGAGAACATGTTTGTTTGCAAGGTGTCCTCACCAAAAGAGTTAGGGGAAGAAACAGTGTTGTCTCATTAGGACAAGTTTCATGAGGTTCACAAAGAACAAAACAAGACCCTGCTGAATGCTGTCAACTCCAAAATCAATTGGGATTAGAGTCTGGTCGGCACAACAACGTGTTTCAGATGGTTACACTGGATTGGGACTTAATTAGGCAAACATTTTGACCTGAAAATGCTTATTCAAAAGTCAGCTCAGGAAACATTAACAACTAAGTTGTTGCAGGATGTTCTAGAATTCTTTCTTTTGTCAGTGCTCCATAATAATCTTCAACCTGCAAGAAACTTTTGGAGACTTATCTCTGGGTGATATATTCCTGATGGACTTCAACTTTTCTGTAATACACATCTCTAAAAACCCTGCTCTCTATCTGTCAAGTCATGCAGTAATACTAAGGGTGCCTTGAGGTGACTGAGTATCTAGCTGTAGCGTACAATGATGAAATATTGACATAAAGTGGAAAATGTTCCCAAGTCTGACCCATCTACACTCTTTGGCCTGACAATGACGCAGTCAACCTTGTTGAAGAACCCTCAGGAAATGGATCACAATCACATTGCTTCTCATTGGTGACGTGAAGAGGACAAAATGCAGTTACTTTTTTCAAATGTCTCTTTTCTATATTCTGATGTGGAAGTGATGTTTTGGGAGGTTTTTCCAACTTCAATTGTTTATTAGGTCCATTGGTAAAATGTATTACAACATTTCATAGCTGTTTGCAAACCCGAGTTGCCTTAAAATAGTTCAATTAGCACAACAAGCAGTATAATAGAAGTTTTTTTAACCACATGTTTGTTAACTACTACAGTCTTAATGATTCACCTCTATGAACTACTAGGATCTGCTGCAAACATGATGGAAAGAGACACCAGCGTCTCATAGCGTTCCCTTCAGCCAGCCCGTTCCTCAAAGGCCAGTCCTGGAAAATTCCAAGGTTTGCATCCTGCAACAGTATTTTTCAAATCCCACCAGAGATTTCCAAAATGAGATTGAAATCCATTGACTGTGATGGAGAATCTAGAATGCTGTAGAACATTCTGAATTTACTGAAACCAAATCTTGATGAACTTCTATTTGAGCTAACTGGTCTGTCTGAATGTCCAACAATGAGGAAGTTACATCCTCTTCAGAGGTGATGAGACATTTTACTTGTGGATCTCCTGATGGAATCCACATTATTGGTATCTAGTGAGTCATTGTAGGTAGGGTGGTCATATCAGAATATGCTTTGTTTTTCACCCTTTAGACAAATCACTGATCCTTATATACACATAACATATCCCAGAATGTCTTAGTTTCATCTAGATGGTTCTGAGAAGAATGGAACCCCTGTGTAAATTTAGGCCTCAACAAGAAACATGTTTGATTCCACCACTAAGAGATGTCTATGGTTGGAAAAGTGCCTCCATCTGGTTTGAAAATGTGCCTCTGATATCTGGGGATTAATAACTCAGAGGCTACAGTAGTCAGTAAGAGAAGCATTTTCTGTTGAACAAAGAATTTTTTTCTGATAATTTGTTAAAAACACGAGAGACACTTAAAAAGGGTAGAATCCTCCCATGACTACAATAATTAGTATATGATGTATTGAGCTATTCTAACTGTTCTTACTTCATTTGGTTATTGCAAACAACTGATAAATAATACACCTTTCCAATAATATGCCATAGACAAAGGGAGTTGAATGACTTTGCCTCTAACTGTACTTTTCCAGTGAGCAAGTACAGGCCACCCAGAGAATGACAGAGAGAGTGGGAGGGAGAGAGAAAGTATATGTCATATGTCACTCAACCAACCAGGCAGTGGAAAGTTATTTATTAGTTCATCATTCAATGTTCCGAAATGAACCAGTGGGCAAAGCTGAAGGGTTAATAAATTTCACTCAGAAATAATATTGTCATTACTAATAAAGTGGGATAATTATACATCTATACCACTATATATCTCAGTCACTCTAGCAGCTCCCTCTCTCCAACACCCTTCCACTCCTGACTCTTTCCAGCTACCTGAATTAATAAATAGAAAATAAAAAAGCCCTGCTTCCGTAGGCGATTTCCACAGCTCAGGAGTTTGCCAGGTCTCTCCGCTGCCTGGCTGGATTGACAGTGGCAGCAGCTTCACCCTGCTCATCCGGGGCCTGATTCATAATTAATGGAGGTTATAATTGCAAAGCGAGAGCAGGCAGTGACAGAGCAAGAGAGAGGGAGAAAGGGAGCAATAATGAAAATTAAAACACACACGCACACACACACATACACATGCAGAGTTGACATTTTACACAGATTTCATTTAGCCACCCTTCCATTTCTTACATCATTAACATTTATACACACACACGTAAACATGCGCACACACCAATCACCAAATGGCTAATGAAATCACTGCTCCTCTGTTCGAAGGTCTCTTAAGTAATAGGTGAGGTGAGCCGCTGAGCGGAGAGTTGAAACTTCGTCCTTGAACAAAGTCAAACGTACATACACACATTTTCTGCCGCTTCATCCGCCATAGCGGGTCACGGGGAGCTGGAGCCTATCTCAGCTGGCATAGGGCGTGAGGCGGGGGAAAACTCCGGGCACGACGCCAGTGCACCACGGAGCCACACAGAGACACAGACAACCACGCACACACACACTCACTCCTACGGGCAATTTGGGACCGGCCAGTCAACCTGAAGCGCATGCTATTGGAGGTGGGAGGAAGCCGGAGAACCCGGAGAGAACCCACGCAGACACGGGGAGAGCATTCAAACTCCACACAGAGCAGGACTCGAACCTGGACCAGCCGTGTCAAAGTCAAACACAAAATCTGAAATTCACTTAACTGTCTCACATCAAACAACTTTATATTCTTGGTATTACATAATTTTTCTTGCATGAATTAGACATAATTAGTTTGGAGCTCATTTGCTTCAGTTTCTCTTGACTTGACTGGTTCAATGTGATCCTAACAGAATGACAACTAAACCTGAATAAAAGATGGAGACTTAGAGGACCTTTGACGGTCTGAGAGTGTGAAGACTTCAAGATTTATTCTCCTTTGCATCCACAGGTAGGAGAAACAATAAAATAAACAGATCTGTCTGTTGACTGTGAGTTTTTTTACCCGCGGACTTAAAATCTGTATACCTCAAATAACAGAATGAACAAGTGCTGAGATGCTTGTCTCAGGCCTCTCCCAGCCCTGCGGACCGCTCCACTGATGCTCCCTCCTCCTGTGCTTCCTCTCCTTCCACCCCTGCCACTCCTCACGAGCCCACTCCAAGAGCTGCGAAGCTCAACAGCCCCACCTCAACCACTGGACTTCCAACCTCGCCACGACCTCCTGCTCTCACCACGACTCTGACCGTCGTCACTGCAGACCTGGTGACGACAACGCTGTGGAGGCTCCGTCCCTATAAAGCGGCTGGACCGGATATGGTTTCCCCAAGACTCCTCCGAGCCTGTGCTTCGGAACAAGGGGACCCCCTGCAGTGATTGTTCAACCTCAGTCTGCGGCTGGGGAGGGTCCCATCACTGTGGAAGACCTCCTTTATCGTCCCTGTACCCAAGAAAGGACGCCCTACTGAGCTCAACGACCACCAACCGGTCGCTTTTACCTCCCACGTAATGAAGACCCTAGAGCGACTGGTCCTGGAGCTCATGCATCCACAGGTGCAGGGTGCAATGGACCCTCTCCAGTTCGCCTATCAGGCCAAGGTTGGGGTTGACGACGCTGTCTTGTACCTCCTCCACCATGTGCTCTCCTACCTGGACGTCAGGGGCTGTGCCGTCAGGGTGCTCTTCTTTGACTTTTCGAGTGCCTTCAACACCATCCAGCCCCGGGTCCTGCAGGATAAACTGACCTCCATGGCTGTGGACCCCTACCTCGTGAGCTGGATCATGAACTACCTAACGGACAGACCCCAGTACGTCCGTATGGGGGACTGTTTGTCTTCTATGGTGACCAGCAGCACGGGGGCGCCACAGGGGACCGTGCTCTCCCCCATTCTCTTCACCCTCTACACATTGGACTTCAAGCACAACTCGGATACATGCCATATACAGAATTACTCCGATGACACTGCAATTGTGGCATGTATCCGGGAGGGCGATGAGGGGGAATACAGGGCATTGGTGGCTGACTTTGTGGAGTGGTGCCAACAGAACCAGCTCCAGCTCAGCGTCTCCAAGACGAAGGAAATGGTGCTGGATTTCAAGCAGCCATCCCCCTCTCTACAGCCAGTGATCATCGAGGGCAGTGAGATGGAGGTGGTAGGTAACTATAAGTGCCTGGGACTGCAGCTAGACAGCAAACTGGACTGGTCACTCAACTCGGACTGTGTGTACAAGAAGGGGCAGAGCAGGATGTACTTCCTGAGGAGGCTGGCCTCCTTCAACATCTGTCCTAAGCTCCTTCTCACGTTCTATCAGTCCGTAGTCTCCAGTGTGCTGTCATACACCATTGTGTGTTGGGGTGGCGGAGCCAGGAAAAGAGATATGGACCGTCTTAACAGACTCATCCGCAGAGCGGGCTCAGTGTTTGGGCTGAGCTTGGACTCTGTGGAGACGCTTCTGCAGAGCAGGACCATGTCAAAGTCAGGGCTTTCATGAATAACACCAGCCACCCCCTGCACACGACCTTCTCCCAGCAGAGAAGCACCTTCAGTGGCAGACTGCTGTCACACAGCGCCTCCACAGAGAGGATGAGGTCCTCCTTTGTGCTCCGTGCCATCAGGGGGTACAATGACTCTCTCAGGAGGAGCGGAGGGGAGGTGGCAAGGTCTGCATGTGGTTGAATGGAGGGGATAAGATGTCAGCCTGTGCTGCAGTGTAGTGGAGCCAAGGTGTTATGATGTTTTGATATTAGATAGTGACGCCTTATATTTTTGACCATTGTGAGATAGATATTAGATAGATATTAGATGTTGTGATACTAGATAGCTGTGATATCAGATAGATATTAGATGTGATATTAGATAGTGACATCTTACATTGTAAGAAGGGTGTACCTTACCCACCATGTGGGCCTCCTGCTAATTTTCAATTGCATTTTTTATTTTTATTTATGTTATTTTATTTTATTTTATACTGTTTATATTTTAGTTATAATTTAGTATATGTCCTGTTAATGCTACATGTGTCTGTTAGTGTAGTGTATGTCTTGTGGTATCTATCTATCTATCTATCTATCTATCTACCTATCTATCTATCTATCTATCTATCTATCTATCTATCTATCTATCTATCTATCTATCTATCTATCTATCTATCTATCTATCTATCTATCTATCTATCTATCTATCTATCTATCTATCTATCTATCTATCTATCCATCTATCCATCCATCCATCCATCCATCCATCCATCCATCCATCCATCCATCCATCTATCTATCTATCAAATAACAGAATGAACAAGGAGTGCTGAGATGTTTGAATCTGTGTTGATGGACTTACTTTCCATAATGAGTTAATGATAGCAAAACACAAAGACTTTTGACACTGTAGAAGAAACTAAATCTAAATAGTGTTTAGACTAATACTTATCCCCCATGGGTTGGTGCATCATGGTCAAAATGTATGCTTCTTGCCAAAGTGTGCAATCACTCATGCTAAAATGTGACAGTGGACTCACAAACAATGGTGTAATATCTAATAAAGTGGTGCTGCTGTAACAGGATATAGAGGGGGTTACACTGCCATCAACAACCGCAGGAAACTGATGAGTAGTATTTGAAGAACTGGTGTTCAAAAGCATTCATTCCTACTCTGAATGTAGTGAAAAACCGGCAGATGCAGTAGGACAGTAGATTATTAAAATGATGATAATCACACAAGTACACTTGAGAAATAAACAATTGAATCAGGCAATTTCAAATGTTTCTCTTCTTCTTCTACTTTTCCTTTCGTCTTTTTCCTTCAGGGGTCGCCACAGCGAATCAATTGCCTCCATCTAACCCTGTCTTCTGCATCCTCCTCTCTCACACCAACTACCTTCATGTCCTCTTTCACTACATCCATAAACCTCCTCTTTGGTCTTCCTCTAGGCCTCCTACCTGGCAGCTCGAAACACAGCATCCTTCTACCAATATACTCACTATCTCTCCTCTGGACATGTCCAAACCATCTCAGTCTGGCCACTCTGACTTTATCTCCAAAACATCTAACATGTGCTGTCCCTCTGATGGACTCATTCCTGATCCTGTCCATCCTGGTCACTCCCAAAGAGAACCTGGAGGTAGCAGTCTCTGCTACCTCCAGCTCTGTCTCCTGTCTTTTCCTCAGTGACACTATTTCTAGACCAAGCAACATCGCTGGTCTCACCACAGTTTTGTACACCTTTCCTTTCATTTTAGCTGAAACTCTTCTATCACACATGACACTTTTCTCCACCTGTTCCATCCTGCCTGTACAGGATTCTTCACCTCTTTTCCACACTCTCCATTGCTCTGGACTGTTTACCTTAAATACTTGAAATCCTCCACCTTCCTGACCTCTTCTCCCTGTAACCTCACTCTTCCACCTGGGTCCCTCTCATTCACACACATGTACTCTATCTTACTGTGGCTAACCTTCATTCCTCTCCTTTCCAGGAAAAACCTCCAGCTCTCTAGCTTCTCCTCCACCTGTTTTCCCATCAAGGAAAAGACACACACACCCACACATGCACACATACACAAGAACATGGACCTGCGCGTATAAGACAGGTCCACATTTCTTAGTTATTAAGAGGTGAAGTGGGGCCAGGAGAAAGTAACAATCTTAGGTGGTGTTCCAAGGATCTGTTGAATACTCCAGAGCGAGGCAGATGGTGTCAAAGACAGCCTTTAAATCAATGAACCTGATGTATAGATGGCGGTCTTTACAAATTCATGGGTCTTCTCTATGATGAGGCAAATGGCAGAGATGTGGTCTGTAGTGGATCTGTTAGGCATGAAGCCAGCCTACTGGAGATGGCGGAGACTTCTGATGGTTGGGAGCGCACAGGTAAACAGCTTGGCGGGGATGGAAAGAAGTGTGATGCCTCTGTGGTTGCAGCAGACTAGCCTGTCACCCTTACGTTTCCAGAAGGGTAGGATGACTCCTCTGGTCCAGTCGCTGGGAAGTCTCTTTGTGTCCCACACATGATTGAAGGTGTGGGTGAGCCACTCAACAAGACTGTCACTGCCAGATTTTAGCATCTTAGCTGTTACTGCACAGATGCTAGGGGCGTTCCTGTTGTTAAGTTTTTTCAGAGCGGTTCTGACTTCTTCGGATGTGATGAGATCTGTACTGAAGGCGTCGCTAGGAACTGTGGTGTTTGCAGCCGCGAGGATGGTGGGATCAGTCAGGATGGAGCTGTGCTGCAAAAGGAGGCTGAAGTGCTCTTTCCAGCGTGCAAAGCAGTCTACTTCTGTTGTTATGATGTTGCCATCAGAGTCTTTCACCAGGGCTATTTTGATGCGTGGGCCATTGCGAGCTTGGCGCAGTAGAGTGAAGACATGGCTCATGTTTTTGGTATTGGCCGCTAACTCTAGGTGTTCGGCTTGTGCTTGCCAGAACTTCTCTTTGTCCTCAGCTATGGCCACATTGCTTTGGTTGTTCAGTTGCCGGTACTCGGTCAGGTCGCCTTGGAACTTGGCTTGGCGCCGCCGGTTGATGATGTGGAGGGTCCTCTCTGATATCCAAAGCTTTTTGGGGGAGGATCGATAGCATCCAATGACATTATGAGTTGACTGGATGACACTATCCTTGAAGGTCTGCATTCAAGCAGACACTTTGTCAGTGGCCAGGGCATCGAAGGTACGGCGGATGGAGCGACTGAACTCAGTGGCAATGTTTGGATCACTGTGTAGGGAGGAGTCCAGGTGAGGTTGAGTCTGGGTATGCTGGTTGGCTCGCAGCTTTAACTTAAGTTGGGCCGCCAGCAGGTGGTGGTCAGTGTTGCCAAGCTCTGCTCCTCTGTACACATGGCAGTTGGTAACAAACGACTTCCAGCGTCGGGAGATGAGGATGTGGTCCAACACTTTCCTGGTTCTGCCATCTGGGCTGTACCATGTCCAGTGATGGATTAGTTTCCGGGGAAACCGGGTGTCAGCGATGCCCAGGTTGTTGTGGTGGCAGAGAAGGAGAAGGATGTGACTGTTGGCATTTGTAAGCCTGTCAGCAAAAGTTGTGCGACAGGTGAGCCTGCGGACCAATCACTGCTGGAAAGAGTGGCATTGGCATCAGTGAGAATAATGGTGATGTCGTGTGGTGGAGCTTGGCCAACAGCCTGATGGAGTTGGTCAAAGAAGGCCTCCTTCATATCCTCATCAGCGACATCGGTGGGAGCATAGGCAACAATGACTGTCATCTTGCCGTGTTGGTGGAGAAAGCGAGCCGACCAGTTTGTCGCTCAGAGGAGTCCAGCTGATGAGGCACTTACAGAGGGCCTTTGGGAAGGCAAGTGCCACGCCATAGAGGCCTGTCCGTCTCTCAGGGCCGCTCCAGATGTATCAGTGGTCGCCTGCTGTTGTTTCGCCATTGCCTTGCCATCGTACTTCACAGAGCCCTGCCAGGGTGACGTCATAGTGGCTGAGCTCTCGGGACAGCAGAGTGGCAGCCCCGGGCGAAGGAGTGTCTGGACGTTCCATGTGGCGACACAGGTCCTACGACGAAGGTTGATCTGTATTCGTTGGTCGGGGGCAGGCTGGTGTCCATTATCGTGTTGGTCAGTCCGGCTTCTTTTTCTGGTCAGTTTCGTAACAAAGGGTTTCTTCTGGGTGGGTTGTTAGCTCTCCACAGGATAGTCAGCTGTTGGGGCTTCCACCTCACAGCATGCCGACACGCTGAGGTCTTTGTTTGTCTGGAACCTACCCTGGAGATAGGTCCGCCATGGGTGACCCTATCAGGAGAAAGCTCCCGATGGTATCACTCTCCAGGGTCACTGGAACAAGCCCCCTCGCCATGCTAAGGCAAGACCCAAGAGAGGGAGCAGCTGTTTAGTCAGGGTCTATAATTCACATTCACAATGTTGCTAATGCTAATAGATGTTCATGCTGCTGCAGGGACAGTTTGTTGGTAATTTTGTGCCCATTGCTCATGTGAGGGCTGTGGAGGTAAAAGGGTTGGTACTATTGTTTTAACTTCCACAGACCCCAATAATTAAGCTTTGCTGAGTCCCTAGGGTTCATAGGGAAGGTTAGATTCCTTTTTCCAGCTGAAAACATTGCTATAGATATTTCTACATTGTTACACACTCCACTGCCTGTGAAGCGGGGTGTACGCTAAATCCCTTTGAGGGGTAAGCCATGTTCTCAGCAGTTGGAGTGAACATATAGGATACATATAGCATCATCACACTGAGTTTGTGAGGTGACCCAGTTAGGCCACCTCAACAGGGGGAGTTGTTGGGATACTCCATTTAACAATGGAAATGACCACAAAACGCATCTGCCCACACAAACATAAATAGCACAACACTTGAAGCTTTGAAGTTTGGAATTAATGAAAATGCTGGTAAGGGTGGAAGCATTAAATGGGCTGGGCTACAGGAAATTTTGGGAAAATGGGGAGCCATTTTGGCTAAATCAGGGATAGTTATACTGATAATACTAATACTATTCTCTTTATGGACATGTTGCATTGTGCCTATCCTGAGGAAATGGTGTGTGAGAACAATGGACAAGAGGAATGAACCTCATTAAGGATACACAGGAAGCACAAATGCTAAGTATGCTAACGGATGAAGGACTGGTGCGCAGAATATACTAACATTCCAGATGTTAGTATATTCATGTTAAGCATGAATATGGGTGGCACAGCTACAGTGCCACCCATCCTTGTCACATACATACAGACATAGGTGCTGATTCACCATACAGTATAGCTACTCATTTGGGGCGCAATCCCTCAGGTGACACTTCACTCTGCCTCCCCCTATATACATATAGTGCATGCCTACAGACCCCTGAACAAACACACAACACACTAGTGGCCTGTAGGCACGCAATTAGTATATACAGTACATAGGGTGAGGCAGAGTGAAGGGTCGCATGAGGGATCGTGCCCCAAATGAGCAGCTTGGGGGACGGTGCCTTGCTCAAGGGTGCCTCGGCAGTGGCTGGGAGGTGAGCTGACACCTCCCTCCGTCAGGATGTCTTGGCGGAAGTGGAAATTGAACCGCCAATGGCTGGGCGATGTCTGGTCTTCAAGACGTCTGCTCTACCACTGAGCCACTGCCGCCCCCAAAATTGTTAGAACAGTTATGACACTAATATCCACTGATCTGGTTTGGATTGTATTTGGTTTACATAATGAGTTACATACACAACGGATAAATGATTGATGGCTGGACAGACTAGCCACTACATGCAGGAGTGTCTGATCCTTTATTCGGTGTCAACAATCGAACCAAGTCAAACGTAAAATCCCTGTGCCGTCTCGGCTTATTCCCTTGAGTAACCAGCAGAGAGATGGAGCTCGGCAGTAGATATGACACTACTTTGTATTCTTTGATGAGTGTCTGGTGTGTTATCTTTCCGTGATTTGACTCCCCTTCCCTCCCCTTCCCCATAGATCGATCTTTCTCTTCAGACTCCTGAGGTAATCACAAGGTGTTGATTGGTGTCCGTGTAGCTTGGTGTAGCTTGCTTTATCCGTCCTTTCCAGTCTTGTCCACTATGACACTTTGTGTTTTGTTCCCTAACTTTCCCACAGCGACCCCTGTCCTTCTTTCCCTTTCTGATGTATTTGACTGATAACTCCCCCCCTGGTGTTCTTGCCTCTCTGTCTTATCCTCCACCTTGGAGTTTTTAAAAATCTCTTCACTGTGTGTTTGCTCACGCCTTGCTGCCTCACAAGACTGAAGGACCATTGAGCAACATTGACTCGAGACACCAAAAGTGTTTCTCTTCCTGCACATTCTCAGTGAATACATTTATCCTCGCTGATAAACCAAGGGATTACAACAAATCTGCTTTACACAACCACATTTCTCCTGGAGAAACATGATTTCTTAGCAAGGTTTGTGCTTATCTGTCTGTTTGGTAGTGCTGATTATAGTACGCACATGTTCGACAACGACTTCAGAATAAGCATATACTGTATTTACATAAATCAGTATGGATGAGATAAAAGATTAATTTCATTGTCTTTTGTATTTCATATTGTTTTTAAATGACTAGCGTTCCAATTGCTTCACAACATTTTTGGAATCATGGTTGTGTTTTGAAAGATGAAGTGTTTCTCTCTCTCTCTCTCTCTCTCTCTCTCTCTCTCTCTCTCTCACACACACACACACACACACACACACACACACACACACACACACACACACACACACACACACACATAAACCTTATGTCACTTGGATATTAATATCAGTACTAGTATTGCAAACACAATTAAATGTGGAAAGTATTGAAGCAAAGTCTTTTCAAAGCTTCTTTATTCCGTGGGTTCTTGTTATTGAGATAAAGTAGGAGACTTAGCCGATGGTCATAAGTTTAAAAAGTTTATTCCTGACAACGAGTCTAATACAGATATCCGGGCTCTCTCACAGTCCCTGACTGCCAGTACTACACGGGTCTTACACCAGACGCAGCTGAAGAAGAGCAAATTCTATCTTGGCTTGGTCAAATTTAAACAATTCAGATTAAGAATATGCATGAAGGGATGTGGTGTCTTCTGGACCAATCCGATCATGTCAGGGTTTCGGCCGCATCTTCTCGACGTAGTTTCCGTCTCCGGTCTCATCCTGTAAACAATCCTGCCTATATCCTGATCACCCCATAAGTGTGAAGACTTCCATAAATGGAACTGTTACCTTGGATGTGTGGGGGGGTGTAGGTTTGTGTTTGTGTGTGTGTGTGCGTGATTGTTCAAACGTGTACAGACTTCAAGGGTGAGAAAAGAGGGTGAGAAAAGATTAGATGAGTTCTGTGAGCTCTGTGTACTGGGATAGAGTTCAAATGTCTGCAAAGATTAAATGAGAGTGTGATTAAAGTTGACTACTGTGAAGCTAGCAAAAATAGCAAATAGCATTAGCAAATAGCATGTGTATAATGTCTAAATCTCTTTAGTATAAATAATATAGTACTGGCTTTCACTAGTTAGCATTTTAAACACTCCATTTGTCATGAATCTGTCCATTTAAATCTTAAATGGAAGTGGCCAAGACATATGTTGACACTGACCATGAGTCAAGTGTCAGTTTTACTAAAGCTGCGGTAAAACATAAGCCTGAAAACAAAATAATACAACTAGAAAAGTATCCAAAGAAACAGATTCAGTTCGGCTACTGGATAAACTCAGTTTGTGCTGATTTGAGAAGATCACACAAATTACTTTGGTTTGAATGTCAAAAAATCTAAAAACTGGAATAACAAAGTCACCAATTTTGAGATCCACACCTTTAAAGTATCTACAATATATGTGTGACACTTCAATGCATTCTGTCAGGTGGTTAGATATTGGGATGGACAGGATAAGTATAAAATCCCTATAAGCCCCCATTGGTGGGGGCATAAAAATAACAATCAAAATCCTCTGAAAATAATGGCACCCGAGTGTCATAACAAGAACACTGAATCGGCACTCGCTGCATTGGAACATGGAGTTCAGAGATGTGACCCAGATACAATGATAAAGGATACACCTCTGCCTCCTGTGGGCTCAAACCCAAGATATTGATCCAGAGAGATTCAGTGTGTTAGCACGTACGTGTCTACCTGCTTGCAGCAGCTGTCAAAAAAACACAAGACTTACTAGGCAATTGATTCAATGTGTACTCTATATGTCATTTGCCAGATGACCTCACTGCCAGGGCATTTTATCACCAGTTCAACAAAGCAACACCTCTGAATTGATGGGAAAAATAAATCAATGTGCAATGGAGCCAATGCAGAACTTCTTTGGAGTTGGCATGTCAGTTTTTTTTTTTGGTGTAATGGTCAGAGGGGTTTTATGAAGGGATAGGGAATCTTATATCAATAAATAAAATGTCAATCTGTTGTTTTCCTGTTTTACATTACAACATCGATGCATGCGTGCTGTGTATTTTCTGTTTGTGAAATGTGCGCTAGTTTGTTGTCCTTCCAGTTCTTGGCTCTCCTCTGTTCCGCTACATTGTCAGTCACAATAATGAGAAGGGAAAGCCTGAGCTAAACAGCTGCTAATGGGAGATGACTAGAAAAACCTTAGGACTGTCCTCACTAACCACTAATGCAAACCAATGAAGGGGGAAGACCAAACACTGTCACAACTCATGCTAAGTGCTAATTTGAAGTAATGAAGATGGAAAACTCTGGCACAGCGAACAGAAAGCTGTGAAAATGGAAAATTAACAGTTTCAGAGCATATGCTAATCACCAATTTAAACCAGGTGAAATGGGACATTGGTTAATGCTGTTGTGCAAACTAATGAGGCTTGTTAACATTATGCACTGTGCTCCAGAAAGGTTTATTGGCGCAATTTGCTATGATACAAAACAGTCGGACATGTTATTGATTCCTCTATGGAAAACTTTTGCCCTCTCCAACAAGAGGTCAGACATCACTTTCAAAACAATCTCTTTATTGTGAGCGCTTTGTCAGGGTCGTGTTTATGAAAGAAAACCAGCATTTCATGTTGTTTAATGGAAGTATTTTGTTCAAAACCACACGTGATAGAATGCATAACTGATTTTGTTAATGGCACATTAAACAGGTCTGTCTGGCAAAAGACAGAATACATTGAAGACTGATTCAGTGTCATGCAGTTGTGGCACTCTAACCAAGTAGTTGCAGCTAATAATAACAGCAGCCTAATAAAATGTCCAAGAAAAGAAAGGTTGGTGCAGAGGGAAGGCGATTTAATGAGAGACGGGAAAGGAAATACTTAATGGAGACGAGCCGTTATGTCTTCTTTGTAATGAGGCAGTGGCTGTGCTAAAGGAATATAATTTGCGGCTGCACGTTGACAACAATATAAGCTAACCTTAGCCATCAAGAAAAGCAAACAAAAAAAACACACAAAACAAAATGAAAAGGCACCCTGCATTGTTCACAGTATATGTTTGCAAGAGATACAGGAAAAACAGCCTTGGTGTGGCCAAAGAAAGCAGTTTTTCACCTTAATGCTTGCATTACCTTTTACCTTTGCTGTATTTTGAGCCAGTTACTAATTATCATAATAGATTACTATGCAATCAATAATAAATTGCTGAGGAAAAGTATGATATATATTTACATCTTCTTCCTGTAGAGACAGGTCTTTGAGGAGTTTCAATCAATAGAATCTATTGGATGCAATTTAATGTGGGCAGATACATTTTCCAGAAAGATTGATTAAAAAAATGTTCATTAACTGTCAATGAATGAACAGTTGGAAGCAGAGTCCTAAATGGAAGGATTAAAGATCAGAACCTACACATAAGTGTGCAGGATATTATTATATTTGCCAATGAGTTTAAACAGAGAATGAGAAGTTTCAAGTTTCAAGAAGTTAGCTCTAAAGACAGGCAGATGATAAATAAGTAAAAGAAGGACAGGGGGTGCTAAAGATTAATGAATGGACGGTCTGAGGCAAAATTAATTGAGATGGATGATTCCCAGATTTAGAACAAACATCTTCTCATTAGGAATTAAGAAAAGTGCAAAAACAAGAGGGGAATAGAGAAAAACAGACGAGATGAACAGATGCTGGACAGAGGGAGAGTAATGATGGTGTGATTCAGGAAGATGAGACAGATGAACTGATTGAGATGGGGGACAGAGGGACAGCCATTACTGTTTGAGACATATGCATGGAAACAAGAGAGGACAGGAAAGGCCTGTGATGGATGGAAGGGCCAAAGCAGGGTTACAGAAAAGGAAAGGAAGATTACGATGGCTGGATGGGAGAAGAGAAGAGGAAGAGTGAAATCATAGTGAGAGTAAGGCTGGGCCAGGAAGGAATGAGGGTTGAAAGGATGGAGCTGTTTCAGAGAGACACAGAGAGGAAGCAGGGCTGGAGGAAGAGAAGCAAGAGAGGAGAGGAAGGTATATTCGCATGGACAAGCTGTCATAATATGAGCTGACTGCTCACCCTGATGCCCTGAACTGGTGTGACCCACAGTGCCGAGGACGCAAGGGGTGGTGGAATGAAAGAAGAATATGGAAGGAAGGAAGTGATGATGAAGATGGGAGAAAAGGAAAGGTGAAGAAGGAGAAGAAAGGGGCAACTGTGAGAGAAAAAAAGGAGGCCTCACTTTGGACAGCTCTGATCTGCCCGACTTAGGACCCCACAGAGTAGGGCCGAAGAATATACAGCACAAGGGTGGGTGGTTGAAGAAGGTGGGGAGGGCTTGTCTGAACTCTTCTGGTAAACTTATTATGTGCCATAACACAAAAGTCTACTTTTACTGACAACTGCAGTCTCGGTATGGGTCAACCCTTAAAAAAATATCATCTCAAGTACTTTGCAGAGGCACTTTTAAACTTTTACGAACTGCTGCAAACATGATTTATATCCAGACACCACCTCCTGGAAGTCTACTTGATGAATATAAACTCATTCCTCATGATTGAAGGTCTCCAGTTGTGTAAAGGTTCTGGATTTACCTACCGAAAACACCTTCTTCAAATTCCACCTTCAAATTGGGGTTGAAGTCAATAGACTGTGGCGACCAATTACAATCCTGGACTTCTTGGCAACAAGTCTTGGTGGATTTTGAGGTCTGTTTAGGGTCATTTAACAATGCAAGTGGAAACAGTGCTTAAATAACTTTCGAATAATTTCTATACTTCAGTATTCAAAATAGTAAGTAACATTTTGTGTTAAAAGCCCTTATATTGAGATTTTGAAACTGCTCTTCTTTTATTTAGTTACTGCAAACAGATGATAAGTAGTTAAGTTTAACAATAACCCTAATACACACTAATAGTTGTATCATTTTCTTCCAACTGTAGATATACACTACATTAAGATTTAATGAGCTTCATTCCAACCGAAGAGTTCCGTGAATAGATTGTTGGCTCAAATCCAGTTGTCATGAGAATAATTGGCTGTCTTGACTCTCGTTGACTGTAAATCAACTAAAATTAGATTAGATCCAACTTCACTGTCATTACTCATTTCACAGGTGTAAACAAAATGTAGAACAACAAATAACAAATCTGTCAGTAATAAACTATCTACTCAAAATAAATGTAATCATTGTACTGTATCACCAAAGACATTCAGACAAGCTTGGTCGTAATTGACAATCCATTCTCACGCTGCTTCTATTCAATATCTTCATGCTACCAACTGTGCAGACTGTAAGATTATGACATTCTTTTCCCACAGACACAATGCACCTACAATATATATTATAGTGTCACCACATGACTACGTTGCCTCACAGTGACTGAAGAAGTGTATTGAAAGGTGAGTGAAAGAGTCATAGTCTTCTAGAACAGAAAGAAATGCAATATGTGTGTTCGGTCATGAGTCAAATGATTTTATTTACTTGTACTTTATCAAGTATCCCTCCATATGGTATACCTCAGGTTCTGGAAATGGTATACTTGGTGTTCCCAGAATCAGAACCAAACAAATGAGGCAGCATGATGGTCCTCACAGGTGGAACAGGATACCTGAGATCTACTCAACCAGTCGACTCATTTAAAACACCTTTTCAATGCAGCTTTCCTGTGATTTACTCTCGTTAATATCTCTTTATTCAATTTCAATCTATTTGCTCATCTTTGCATTTTGTTTTCATTGTCTTTTAATTGGAATTTTACTATATTCCAATGTCTTATTCTTAACGGTCTCTCATGCTCTTGATGTATTATTTCTTTTTAATGTTCTTAATGCCTTATTTTTAATTATCTCTGTCTCTCTGAAGCACTACGAATTGCCTTGTGTCTGAATGGTTATGGTGCAATATAAATAAAGCTGCCTTGCCTAATTTTCACAACAATGTCAGTGGAGTTGCTTCTGACTAGTGAATGCAGTATATTGAATTGGGACATATAAGTAAATAGAAGAGCTATATACCCCGAGGGTAAATTACCACATGACTTTTGATATCTTTGAGCAAATCAAAGTCTTAAAAGATTAACAAGAAGAGCGTTTTTTTAAATCATAAAGACATAAAAGACATGACAAAGAAGACTGAATCTTAATTAACTTCTTTTCACAGACAAACCACATATCCTAAATTATGTATTTAACACTGAACAGGAAGATGAGTGAAAAATGTAAGAGCTACAGGCGTTTGAGACACTTAGCCACTAAGGAGCAGATCAGTCAAGGACAGAAGCAAAAAGAAAAAATGTTGGTGACAAAAACGAGTGTGGTGAAATCATAGTGAGGAGGGTGAAGAGCAGGAAGTCGGATAAAGTCTGAAAGTTGAGCTGCGTATGAATTTCTTGAGGCCTTCTCGTCAGTCCTGCAGTTTCTCTACAATAATGGCAAGGATCCACCATTATTCTCTGCTTCTCCTTTTACATTCTGTAGATCAACCCCAGGGAACATCATATAACTGTGAGAAGAGAGAGCGGTAAATTTGAGTCTAGCAACCCTACAGGTGTGGACGTATTCCCTAGAGTCACAAAACAAAGAGCTCGGTGGGATGATGGACGGCTCCTTGCTAAAATCAGTTTAGGAATCAAGAATTTGTATGACTGAAAACACACACACACACACACACACACACACACACACACACACACACACACACACACCGTCCTGGAGATGCTCTTTGGAGATTTTCACATCAGCTATATTCAGGCATTGCATGCATTATCCATGTTATATCTAATGCATAATTGATCAGCGTGTAGTATATGGCAAGTGTAATAAAGTAAAGTGATGTGAATATGACATTGAAATGCTTTCTATCACGTTAGTTTTGAGCTGATTGTGTGTGCGGTTGTGTTTTCTGGAACAGTCTATAGGTACATAGTCCCAGTTAGGCTATTTTGAAATATTATATACAGTAAAACTGTTTTCTGTCCAATTATAGCTGTCAAAAATAGATTCTTCCAAACTCCAGTGCAAGCAGCATTTTGAGGATCTGCTGACATCTCGAGATCTGTGAGATGCAAAAAGGGAGTGAGAGAAAAAAACAAAACACCCTCATCATCCTCCCATACAGGACTACAGGACGACATTCACATTGAGGATGAGATGAACAGAACACTGCCAAGTTACTGGATCAGGTGCCAATTTCAGTTTGCCTTTTACACAACTCACATCTGCTCAAAATCCTTGTCCCAGCCAGCTCTTTTCCAAAAATTCACCAATTTTGTATTTAAATGGGTGAGGAAACAAACATCATTTCATCCTATTCTATTTCTAAGAAAGTACATCAAATAATCTTTTCAGTCCCTCCTTCAGGATTTCAGTGCGTGTGCAGAATGTAGCATATTTTATTCATCCAGTGTCCCTCCCATCAGCAGAAACTCGATGACTTTGCCCTTCCTGTATTCTTTTACTTTATTGTCAACCAATTAATGAGCACATTTGTATCCCTCTAATTAAAACACTAGTGCAGGGAAGCGGTGCAGATGTGCACGCTGGCGAGAGAGTGAAGTAGGTAAACGCTTTCAGAGGATGATGTGAGGTGGAATATGGCGACACACTTTGTGAGCAAGAACAACAATTAAAAGATTTTGGGGCTAATATGTATTCAGCAAACATAATTACGCCTCACCCTAAACTGCAAATGATAATAATTTATTCTGCTCTATTGTAATAAAAGAGAGAAGGCGTCTGAAGAAGAGCCCAGGAGAGCCAAAAGACAGGCAAATATTAAAGATTAAGCACGTTTTAGAACATGTATCGACGTATTAATGGTTGTGTTTCAATTCCAGTACCACAACATACTTCACACCACACAACATTATTGAATAACACGGTTCAAATTGATCTTTTCCCATTTTTGGGTGCTGCTCTGAGACCATATACGAAACAAACTAGCCCTTTAATCAGTGGATTTCTCACAGAAAGGAAGCATTTGCTAGAAGGAATGGGAGCCATTGGATCATACATCACCAAGTCTCCCTGTGGGTTATACCCTAGGGTGCTGGAGCACTAATGCCACAGACAGAAATGTATATGGAGGTTTCATTGCTACAGGCTAGAATACATTACGGGTAACTTTCCACTGTGTCTCAGTGGACAGCTGTGAATTACAAGACGGACAGAAGCATTTCCACTCAACTGTGGCTTAAATGATTTAACCCACAGAAAACTCACAAGTTTCACAGCTAAGCATCGTTTCTGCCTAAAGGCCCTCAGTTTTTATCACAAAGGCTCAATGTACAGCTAGAGCTCTGCCGTCCTTACCAAACAACACTGGCAGTTATTGGCAGTAGCTTTTTGAAAATCTTTATTTTCCCACAGACACAATTCCTCTAACGTCAAGTCAATAGGCATTTTATTCTCAGCTAAAATAAAAACTTTCATCAGTAAGGTTATAATAGTATGTTTTATGTTAGAACGGTTCAAGCTGACCTACTTTAATAAGAATCATAACATATCAATTAACAATAAAGACAAAACTCAACAGGTCACTCAACAGGTAACAATCATCTTAACAGCTGATTGTTAAGATGAGAGCTCAGCCCAACAGCTAAACGAATAGAAAATAAAAATGTGATCCACCATATTATTATAATTGGTCTGGACTCCTTATTTTTAAAAAGTTACCTGTGCCAGCTTAATTTGTTTGTGTTGAAAATATTTTGTTTATCTTGACTCAGAACCTTACAATAGAACCTCACAATGGAACCTTACAACTGTTGACTTTTTCCAAATGCAAAATATCTGTGAAAATGGCTAAACCGAAGCAATAATTTCCTTGTTTTCAGCACTTTTGACCAAAAAGAGCTTGTAGTGCCTACAAGATGCAATGCACACAAGAAATAACCTATAAATACTGAATAAGCTAGCTGATTCCCGCTAACCAGAGTTACCATTGTAAAGAAAATTGATTCCTACCGGCAATTTATTTTTTACATGAGCGCTGGATCTTTACTTTCAGGGCATGTCTATCAAGTGTTACTCTGCAATTAGAGCAGCAATACATGCAAATGCAAGCACGCACATACAGACACACACACTTCTTGGTCATTACTTCAGTATGAAAAAATGAGAATCACTGAGAATCACACTCATGCCTGAAGGACACAAACCAAGCTTAGGGTTTGGGGTCTTTAATTTTGCTAACACGATATGCCAAGGTTTAATAGTAAATAAGCTCTTTATGTACTGCTCAGACTTTCCACTGCTGTATTTTGGTATTGGAGATGTTGAGCCACAGACACAACCTCTAAGCTCTAGTGAGTATTGTTCTTATTGGCGCCCCAGGCTATGTAAAGAAATCTACAGCTGAACAGGCCAAAGTTTTATTGGTTGTTGAAGCGTTTGTCTGGTACTGTATCTTAGCGCTTCAAGGGGTCTGAATCTGGCTTTGCGCATTAACACATCCACTTGGAATCAATAACACACACTAGGGAATAAGTGACTTCTTAACTGTTCGTTACTAATCTGACAGGCAGATATTACATCGCTAAAAATGGTTGGAAAGGAATTACGATGCTAATGTGCACATGATCACCTGAGACTCATGCTGCGGGGGTATGATTAAAATTATTTTTAAACATATCTACTTAATTAAAATGAAAGCTTGTGGTAATATTTGTATTTTTTTTCTTATGCTCATATATTATCATATTTGATGGTTGGTCAAGTTTGAGGCAGTTATTAATTTGTTGAATTTTGAAAAGTTTTTTTCTAGAGATGCTCAAGAAATAGTCCCGAGCTGAGAGAGAGGATGAAACATGAGCTCGAGCTGGTTCTGGCATCGCTAAAGAGGTACCATCTGCTTCATTCAGAGATCAACAGATCACAGGGCTTTTTGTATGAAATATAAACTACTTTCAATTTGTATGTGTGTGCACCCACGTGGACGCGTCCCAAGACAGCACTATGTGCAGAACAAATAAGCCTCCCTCAGCCCATCTTTGTTTGAACCAAGCAGAGAGCGAAACAGGCCCATCAGACTCGTAGAAAGCAAACATGGGGAGTGGAAGAAAGATACGCAGCGGGGCACAGCTTCCACTTTAGCTTAGCAAATGTGACTTGTTTAGACCTGCTGACTGGCTAAGGGTAGGTTCCCCAGGATTGCCTGGTTAGTTAATTATCTCAAGCTGCCTAATTAGATGCCCACACATCTGCATCCTTGATCAGAGGAGGGGAACTGGAGTAGCACAGGTAAATAGCATGTACACACTGCACCCCTTTCAATCATCACCACATAAACTGACAAGCATACATATGCATCAAGCTCCTCGGAGAGGCCAGATGTTGAAACAGGTTGAGCGGGAGGCTGCCCGTAGGTGTTCGGGACAGTAGCTGATCAGAATTGACTTGAGATTTCAGGCAGTTAAAATCACAGCCTGGCTTAAAGTAAATAACTTCATTTGCATGCATGGATCCTCCTGAAAATGGTGATGACTCTACAAGCTTGTGGAGGAAATTAGTTGGAGAGAGAGGGGAAAAGAAAGAGGGGGTAGATGGGGTGAGGGGGCATGACTTGGAGAGTGGCCAGGCCCAGAGGTGGGCTGGCTGGGGATGGTGAGCTCCAGGAACTGTGGTTCTTTGGGTCTGGATGTTGGGCCAGACACCAGAGAGGAGGTGGAGCGGCAGAGAGGAGCAGGTGCAGCCCAGCTCTCAAACTGCTCGCGGCATCTGTTACTGGGCCAGTGAGTAACCAAGAACAGCCTGT